>WAAD01029192.1:57202-115976 GCA_013389945.1 Fregata magnificens | reverse complement strand
TTGAAAACTTCCCAACTCTGGGAGTAGGAAAAATTACAATTGTAAAGTGATTAAGGTGAGAGGGGATTTCCCCCCTTCCCCCCTTTATTGGCACCTTTAAGCATTGGGGGGGATTTTTAGGGTGCGCTCGTGGCAGCTGGGAGCCCCATCGCCTGCCCGGTGCTGCCTCGGCCACGGCGGCAGCGTGCCCGGCTGCCTCCCGCTCCCCCGGCACGCCGGGCCGCGGCACACAGCGAGTCCCTCCGGGTCAGGAGATAATTAAAAAAGGATCTAGAGAAAATCCCCCTGCCTTAGCGTGGTTAAGGCAGCAACCTTCAGTGGCCATAGACCCTTCTCCCGCAAGCATCTTTGCTGCAGGCAGGGGTACGGGCTCGGAGGGCAGCATTTTTCCAGGTGATGCGCCCAGCTGGCCCCGGGGGAGCAGGGGGACCCCGAGCAATGTGCCTGCAGTACGGGCCGCTTGTGGCTGCGACGTGCTGGGGTTCCTGCATCCCAGCATCCCGCTGGCAGCCCTCGCTCCCAGAGCCGATGGTGGGGAGGCCGGGAGTTTCGGGAAAGCAGCAGCTGAGGGGAAGGACGGGCCCTGCTACTGTTCCCGCCGAGGGAAACTGCAACCTCAGCTCGATCCATGCTGGATGCGAGAGCATCCGTGTGCAAGGGAGCCATCGGAAACTGCCCCAGGCAGGCGCAGGCAGGCGCAGGCAGGCGCAGGCAGGCGCATGGACCGCGGCGGCTCGTTTCCATAGGAAACCAGGCTGGCAAGTGCTGCCTCAGCTCCAGGCTGGGGGCTGAAGAGCTGTTTGTACTATTTTTATCCTCCCGGTACTAGGTTTCTTGGGTTTGGCCATGCAAACGCCCCAGCAGCGCTCCCTCCCTCCGGCCAAGGCTGCGGGGGACTGGGAGGGACTGGGGGGAGATGAGACCTGCCATCGGCTGAGGACAGCAGCAGCAGCTAGGCAGTCCCCTGCCCGGGGAGCCCTGCGCTGCGTCCCTGGGTCCCACCGCCTGAGGGCTTTCCCTGCTTCCAAACGGTCCCATTTTCCCCACAAAACCAGCAATTCTGTCTTGCATTATATAAAAACAGGGACGTCTTCTCCACAGGTCCCCAATGGGGTATTTGCAATTCCAGGTCTCCTAATGGGATGCGCAGTGCCCTCCCCCCGGACAGGCACCCATCGGAACAAAGTTTGCCTCCTGCAAATACCTCGCTGGCTTCTCTGTAAACCCTCTCCTGCACCTTGGGGAGCTCGGGGCTGGAATATGTATGGAGGGCATATATATGCACGGAGGGTGCTGCAGGCAGGCGAGGGGCAGCAGCAGGGGAAGCAGCTGAGCAATGCCAACACATGCCTGTGGGTTTCTGAAGCACGCACAGGCCGGATGAACAAGAATTTGGCCGGCTCTGGCAGATTAGCTGCTCAACAGCCATTTTGATGGGTGCGAAGGAAAATTTAGAGTCATTGGTTTAAAATCGCGCTCGCAAAAATAACTTTCAAAGACTGTTTTATTTTGCTTTTCCTGGGCTAGGCTTGCCCCAAGAGCGATCAGGGGTCCTCCTGAAACATCAGATAGATTTTCCTTATTGACTGTGATGTAAACAAAGTGACTCCAAATGGCACTCAGCAGCCTGAGCTGCTCCCAGGGATGCTGGACCAGAAGGACCCAGTTCTGCAGGGCTTGAAGAGTGTTTTTCACCCCAAAGACCTCAAGGTTATTGCCAGGGGACTTTTGACATTAGCCTTAAGTGTCCCCAAGTACTAATGCCACCAAATAAATTCCTACATCAGGGACATCGGGTTTTGAGCCAAAAGTGGCTGCTGAGGTTCTTGCAGACAGCCTTATCCAGGGGAGCAGAGCCCAAGGCGCTCTGTGCCCTGGCACCCCTGGCACTGGGGTGACTTTCACTGCATAAGGGCTCGGGGCAAATGCCAGGTCCCCACTGCGGTGGGGACACTGGAGCATTGGTCCCCTCCTCCCTGCCAAGGCAGCGGGCTGCAGCCCTCATTTACGGGTCTTTTCAGAAACTTCTAATTACCCAGGCTGTCTCAGGAGGGCTCATCAGCAGGGTGGGGGGAAAAGAGGATGTGGTGCATTATAATAGTAAAAAAGGCTGCATAAAAATCTGATTTTGAGGATTATGAAGTGCCAGCAGAAAAAAGCTGTAAACAGGATGTCTGAAAAGATCTTAAGCATAAAGGTCAGAATCTACAATTTAAATGGGTCGCTTGTTGCTTTCTTGCTCTGCGCCACTAATGAGCCAGGATGTAGAAAAACAAGTTTGGTTTAGAAGCCACATTTTGGTCCTTTTGTGATTTGAAATGTCAACTTCTTTAGCAGCATATTTTTTACTCAGGAGGCGCAGGGGTGCAGCTGCAAAGGGTTTCTCTCCCTCTGGTCCCCAGCATCCCCATGGCAGCAGCGGGGGGAGGGACCAGTGGGGACAGGAGTGCTCGAACCCAAGGCCTTTGCAGGCAGGTGATGCTGCAGCAGCATCCCAGTCCCATCGGTCTCCGGCTGCCAGTGCCAGGGCCATGGCACGAGCCTCTGCCTTCCTTCCGAGGATGAGGCCAGCGCTTGCAGACGTTGACAGGCACTGGGTTACTAAGGCAGTGGCATCCAGGGAACGGCAGGATAAGGAGCCTCATTGGAGTCATTTACTTATTTATATCCTCACTGAGCCCCCAGTGTGCTCTTCCAGGGCCTTCCACCTCCTGGAGGTGGAAAATGTGCCTAAAATCCTGGCTTTCCTGGAGGTTTCAATGCCTGGGGGAGCTGGGCCGGCTTATCGGGGAGCAGCTGATTAAAAGTCAATATGCAGCAAATCTTGTGCTCTCAGTGCTCGTCTCTGCTGTGGCCAACCTGAGCAATGTGGGGCAGAAAAGAGAGAGCGAGCCCAGAAATAATGAACGCTCTGAACTAATGAGCTTCTGCTGGCAATGCAGATGCCTTTCCTCCTCTTCTTTTTCATTTACATTTTGCATTGTTACAACTTTGACAGGAGCGAGCCGAAGTAACTGAAATGGGGCAAGGCAGGGTTGCCGCGGTGGTATTTAATTGCTTGCAGGGGCGAGTTTTGGGGTCTGCGGGGGGTCGGGGGCTGGAGGTGTGTGGGACCTGCGGTGCCCTGAGCATCAATCACGTCCCTGACACCATCCCGGGCACTGGAAAGGATGGGCCAGGCCTTGGAAGCTCTGGGGGAATACTGTGAAGTGGCTCTGCTACCTTTTTGGCATGGGGAGCCATGCACCGTGGTCCCCCTCCAGCAGCCACAAGACACTTGAGAGTCCTCACCAGTGCTGGCATCTCCTTGGCTCCCTGGGAAGCAGGCAGGGTCCCCTGGGACCAACGTGCACATCTCCCGGAGACTGCATCTCCCAGTAACCATCCCCTGAGGGCTCGCACCTCTCTTGCCCTGATTTTTCATAATTAACTCATTAGGATGCCAGCGAAGGTGATTCAAGTCTCCCAGGAGGGACCTGCTCTCCCCGTGCAGGCAGCGCAGGCAGCAACGGCTGCCCAAGCCCTGCTGCCTGCAAGCTCAAGAAATGCCCCACGGCTGCAAATCAAGGGGGTCAATCTAGGGTAAGAGAAGTAAAAAAAAGGAAGGGGGATGTTGTAATTCTGAGACAGGCTTCTGCGGACACTGTCTGGAGCCGTGGGGCCGGGAGGGTGGACACGGGCCTCCGGCGTCTTGGCGATGTTTTTGTGATTATTTGGAGTGGGGGGGAATTAATTAAAAAAAAAACCTCAACAAGAAAGAGGCAACCATGTGGATTAAAGCTGGAAGGAAGAGGATTAAGAGATTGAAGGGAGAAGAAGTGCAGAGAATGCAGATGGAGGGGAGATTTCCCCTTTCAGCCATGCTGCCTGTGGAAAAAGGGGAAAAAAAAAGATTTTGATAAGCTCTTTAAAAAAATTCATGAGGTTTCCATTTCTCTGTTTATTTATTTGTTCCCCAGGATAAACTGCTGAAATACAACATCTCATTTGTCAGCAGGTCACGGGGGAGCAGGGCATAAATCAGATTGCCCTACTAATAAATTATTAAAAGCCAACACTCTGCGACTGTGCTGCCATGCTGGCCTGGGGCAGGAGAGGACATTCTGGGGCAGGAGGGGATGGTTCAGAGCAGGAGGGGGCAACTTGGGGCACGAGGGGATGACTCGGGGCAGGAGGGGATGACTTGGGGCACATGCAAGAGAGTGGGCAGCAGCTCTGCATTGCAGGGCTCTGCAGGCGATGCATTTCTGGCTGGATCTGGCCATGCCCCTCCCCATGCAAAAGGGAAGGGAGTTGACAGCCCCACGGCCCCGGGAGGGCTTAACGAGGTGGGGTGGGTGGGAGGTGGTGGGGGGCTGCATGGGGTGGGAGATGCCATCCCGAGCACTGGTACGGCTGCGGGTGTGTGGGCGGCCGGTGTGGGAGCAACGCGGAGAAAGCCGTGGGGCACCGGCCCCGTCTCACCTGTGCAGGTGCCGGGCAGATGGGAGTCAGCTTTGGTAGCCCCCAGGGAGCTCTGCTGCCAGGGAGGAGAGGAAACGTGGGGATCTGGGCTCTCCAGCTGTGGATGGAGAGATGGGAGCCGACACCAGCCACCCCATCTGCATTCAGGGACAGGCTCAGCTAACGCACCCCATGGGGGAACCCTGGACAGGGGTCCCACGGGGCAGCACCGTCCCCACGCAGTCCAACCCTGAAGCATCCCCAGCGAGGGCCATTTGCCCTCTAAATACAAAGCAAGAATTGGTGCAGAAATAACCAGGATGGGGCATTTTGCAATCGATGGGGCTGCCATGGGGCAACCTTGGGCCCAGTGCTTAACTTTTCTGGGCTGGTGCAGTCTAAAATGCAGATAAAAGTACCTCCCAGGTGTGTCCTGAGGCTTAATGAGTATCAGAGAGACATCCTGAGAGCAGCACTGCAGTCCACGTCCCCGCAGCCTACCTGAAGGCACAGCCCAGCACAGCACCACCTATTATAATTTCTTTCCACTAACTGATGGATCTGGTTTTGTCTGTCATGTGTTTTGTAGCTTGCAAACTGCCCGTTGGAGCGCAGCGGGCACCAGGCGTGGGTGCCAGGCTGTGGCTGTGCCATGGTGGTGCCAGGAGGCTGCGACAGCCGGCATCACCAAACCCTTCTCGCAGCCCCTGGCAAGCAGCTTCTCCATGGTGAGAATTCCTGCCCTGCAAACGTCTGGCTTTTGGGGCAAAAGTGTTTGAGGAAGGGAATTTTCATGCCCGTTGGAGGATCTGCATGGACCTGCTCGGGGTCCCCCAGCAGCACCCACCCCAGGGGACCCGCTCTGCACAGAGGGGACAGCAGCAGCGCACCCAGGACTCAAGCCGCTGGGATGCAGGGAAATAAATCATTGGGGCTGAACCATGACTGCAGCAAGTCCTGGGCCACCGCAGGTCTTGGGCACAGGTCATGCGTGATTAAATGCCCAGGGGGGGCCAGTGATGGATGTCGGGAAGGGCTGGAGCAGGGGCACGGGTGATGCTCTGCTCTCCGCCCCATGGCAGTGGCTGGCCCTGGCCCGGGCAGAGGGCAGCTCCACAGATCTTGAATCACGGATGGAGAGGGCATACGGCAGGGCTGTAAATTTGCTGGCAATGAGTTTGTCCCCGCCTCGAGAAGTGTTGGGGCTCAGCCTGCGGCCATGGCTGCTCCTGGCCATGGCCCTGGGGGTGGTTTTGGTCTGTCCCCAGGGTGGCTGGTGGGTCAGGGCATCCCCCACCTGAACAGGTCCCTAAATCCTTGTGGCAGCAGCTTCCCTCCTGGCAGGCGAGGCAGCACAGGGGCTGCTGCAGGGGAGGCAGCGCAGGTGGTTCGCCGGGGGAGGAACGGGGAAACCATCTGCACGCATGGATTTGTCCTGATGCTTCAATGGAGGAGCGGATCCGGAGGCGAAATTGCTTCGCGTGGCTTTGCTATGGGATTTCAGTATCTTCATTTAGCACTGGCTAATAAATGAGCTGGCTGCTGTCCCGTGCCGTGCCAGGCAGTGCCGAGTGCTGCTGCGGCAGAGCAGCAGAAGCTGGAGATGCTCCTTGCCCTCCCTGGGTCTGGTTTGCACTCACGATGCCGCTGGATGGGGAAAAGATGGGGCACAGTGAGGCAGGCCCAGCCTTACTCATGCCTGGAATACAGAAACTTGTGAAAACCTTCAAAAATCCCAGTTTTCACCCCATTTCAACATTCTCCCCCAGCAGCTCCCGCATGGTGATGGTTGGTGATTGGTGCTAGTGAAGCGATTTGCTCTGACCTCTTCCTTGCTGGTGAGGAGCATCCAAGGGCCAGGGTGAGGGCAGGGGAATGGCTCCTGTGGGGCTTTGCCCAGCCCTGGTTGGGGATTCAGGCTGGCACAGGGATGGAGCGGCCGCTCAGCAGAAGTGCAGCTCTCCTCTCCTTACTTGCAAAAGAAACAAGCTTTGTCTGTGCCATCCAGAGCCATTTCCCTTCTTTCAAAGGTGGCAATTGTATTATTATTATTATTATTATTATTATTATTATTATTATTATTATTATTATTATTATACACCTGGCTGGGAGCAGAGCTCAGCCAGGGCTGCCCTTCTCCAAATGATGCCTGGGAGACTCCTGCAGATAATTCCTGTCAATGTTAATGCATTGAAGGGAGAATAAAGCCCATAAAGTCAGTTCTGCTTGTTCTTGTACAAAAGAGGATGACTGTTTCCGCCATTCCCCGGCATGATGAAGGCCAATGGTACATCACAAAAATGCCTGGTGCCGGTGCCGGAGAGCGAGGTGGCTTTTGAGGGCAGCCAGGCCAGCAGCTTGGTGCGTGCTGGGGTTGAAGACCAGCACAGGGGCAGGACAGGGCAAGGGACAGCGTGGCGTCCCCTGCATGCACACAGCACTGCTGCAGGGCTGCATCCTGCCCCAGGCCAGGCAGGCAGCCTGGCTCTGCCAGAGCCACGATTTGCCCTCATGGTGCTGTACTGGCACTGCTTCCATCCCCAAACCAGCGATGCCCCAGGGCTGTCTGCTGCAGACTGCTCAGACCTGCCCAAGACCTGGCACAACCACAGCCCTGGTCCCGGTCCCAGTCCCGGTCCTAGTCCCAGTCCTGGTCCTGGTCCCAATCCCACAGGTGTCCTACCCTGGAGCCCACATGGGAAGTAGCTCTAGGCATTGCAGCAGGAAATTCCCATTGGAGATATGGAAAAAAACCTCATGCCCATCAGAGATCTGCAGCCCTGGGATGGGGACACCGAGGGCAGCTAAAATGCTGTTGTTTTGGGGCTGGAAGGCTTTTTTCCGACTGATGCATGGCACAGCTCGGAGCCGCTCACTGCCCGGTTTTTACACCAATCACCCTTCAGTGCCCATCACAGCCTGAGCTTCCCCCTGCATCATCTGACGTTATTATTGCTTTCTGCTGTTCACATTTCCTCGTTGGTGTGTTACAGATGAGCCGAGCACACGCCATCATCTGGGTGTGCTTCTCCCCTCCGGTAAAAGGGAATTAACTGCTGGTTTAAAAAAAGAAAGGAAGAAAAAGAAAAAGGACTTCCCAGGCAAAGCAGTGCCCACCGACCGGTGGAAACAGGGCTTGTAAGGGAAAGAAACACCCAGCTGTAAGTATGTATATGTTCTTTATATATGTATATATAGAGACATGTGTGAGGGCCAGAAGTTCCATAGTGATGGCACCCAGTGACCTCCCAATGTCTAGTAAGGGCTGGACTCAACGCCACAGCCTCGCTTTCCTACCTACACACCTATTTTTGGGAAAAAAACCCTGGTTTTGAGCTGTCTGCCCCTCTGCTGAGCCAGTGGGCTGTGGCCAGAGCCGTGGCATTGCAGGTAGGACGGAGGAAGGGACACGCAGCCATCGCTGCCCGGCGGTCCCCAGGCACGGGTGGCTTTGCCGCAGGGTCCCGCAAAGCCCAAGCTCTACAAATGGGATGAGGTCCGAGGGGCTCCCCGGGGGTGGCTGTCCTCTCCAGCCTCCCCTCGCTGCGGCTGAGCTGCTGGCAGCGCTGGATCCGGAGCCCATGGAGCGCTCGGGCACCTGGCAAACCCACGCCCGCTGCTCCCTGGCCGGAGAGCTGCCAGCACGTAGCCTCCCTGGCCCCGACCGATGGCAGGAGATTACTGTAGCTTTGGAGCAGACACGCGGAATGGCTGTGTCCTAGTTTTTGAGAGCAGAATCCAGCATAAAAAAAAAAAAGCCATAGTTGTGGTGAGAGCAAATATAGTAACTCGCTCTCACACCGGCTCTTCTGGAGTGTTACTAGCTGTAAAGCCGTACCAGGGTCACATCCTCGCAGGCTGGCATGTCCCCTAGGAAAATGGAAAACGGTTTGTTTGTCCCCCACTGACTCCTACTCCCCAGTGGAAAAACATCTCCAGACACGTTTCTGGCTGTGTCTGACACGACCGGGCCGTCATTTCACCTCCTTCAGGGTCAGCAGCCAAGCCATCTCCCGGCCCTTGGGAGATGCACCTGGCAGTGTCACCATCTCCATCCCTGTGCCTGTTCCTGTCCTCATCCTGTTCCCATTTGTGTCCTTGTCCCCATCACCATCCCACTCCCATTCCCATTCCCCTTCCCCATCCCCATCCCATCCCTATCCCCACCCCATCCCCATCCCCATCCCCATTCCCACCCCATCCCTTCCCTTCCCCTTCCCCATCCCATAAGGCACAGCTCATTGCCATTGAAAGGGAAGTGTTAATTTCACCATCGTTACTAATTACTAATTGAGAATCCTAACTCCCTCGGCGCAGAGGCTCCCGGGAAGGCACAGGCGGGCTGCGCTCTTGTTTTGGCACATCTCACCCAGATTGCCCACTGCAGCTGGAACCATCAACCAAAAAATGTACTGTGGCGGCTAAATCCGACATCCTCACCTGGACACCCAAATTGAAAGAATCACTTAAAGCCACTTAATCACCAACCGGTGGCAAAAGGGAGCCAGACCGGCAGGGAGCGGTGGGTGCTGCTGGGGTGCAGCCATTGTCCCCCCAGCATCACCCCCCCGGGATGCTGTAACTGAGCCGAATGTGGATTTACTGCCTCTGCTCCATTATCACCAATCAATATAACAGTTATTACTTAATGGGCTAAAATTGTCATTCTAATGTCCCAGATCTGCATGTTACGGCACGGCTAATTGGTACAGAACTGATTCGGGGGCGTAATGAAAATGTAAATTCAGGCACATTAATCAAACAATTATTTTGTAACCATGAGACAGACGGTGCTAAACCTAATTAAGAAATAAACAAAGTTAATCAGTGAACAGAAAACATTTACTAATCATATAGATATGTTGCAAGAAAGAAATATTAGGCAATAATTTATTAAAGATTCCCAAGCCTGCTCCTCTTTTTAATAACCTGGCGCTCTGGCTTCCAGGAAGCACCATCTCAATTTTATTAAAGCATTTGTTCTGCTTTAAGGTCTACTGGGCACCAGAGAACAAAAAATATATTACTCTGCAAGATGAATAATTACATCAATTTAAAATAATAGGGCCAGGGACTGAATGGGGGTGTGTGGGTGACACCTAACGTTGAGACCGATGCATTTTGGGCTTAATTATCAGTGGTTAGTGCTTTTCCAGCTCAAAAGTTCATTCCGATTCAGACATAATAATTGCAAAAAGACATAAAGATGAAAGCCAGTGGCATTTCTCTTTCCTCTGCCTGTTCATAGCTTCTTGTCAAAACCTGCTTGTCTGGCATGATTTCCGTACATAAATGGGAATATTTCTCCCCAAACTTCCTTCTGCCCAGCACTGATTCCCACTGTGAAGTGATTTGAATTCCTTGCATCGTTGTGCTTCCCGCAGTCTTCCAAGACCACGCTGAGGCTGAGGGCTCCCATTGCTGAGCATCCTGGGGGTCCAGCTCCGCTTTCGGCAGAGGGGGACCACCCGGTCCCCCCCGGCTCCCCGTGTGCACCGGCGAGATGAGATGGGAGCTGCCGGTGTTTGCTGCATCCTCCCCAAACCAGCCCTGACAGTGATTCAACACGGAGCCATCAGTGCCAGCGGGCATGGAAAGCAGATGGCAGGGTCAGTGCCGGGGCTGCGGGCAGCTGCCTGCCGAGGTCCTGCCTTCACCTAGATCTCTATTTGAGTGCTGGTGGCAGGACCCTCGGTGCCCCCCATGCCCTGGGGGCACCTGCATCCCCAGGGCTCCCCCCACCCCAGGAAGCCGCATCCCCAAAATGTTCCCGACCGTGCAAAGCTGCAGGGCTGCACACCCCAGGGGGGATGGAGAGCTCGGTTCTGGTCCCCAAACTGGAGCTGGGCTGCCGTGACATTTACCAAAGCTCTTCTTTGAAGGGGGGCAGAGGAATACAGGGGCTGTGGATGTGATTTCACACACTGTGCAGCATTGCTGCTGTCACTCCGGGGCCAGGGTGGTGGCGAGGGCAGCCGGCAGCACCCGCTGTGCTCTGGAATGTGCTCCTGCGGCAGTGGGGCGGCTCCAAGCAAACTCTTTCCACCACTGCTTTTCCGCGGGAGGGTTTTTATGGGTTTTCACTGCAAATCTGAAAAGAAGCAAATTTCTGAAACATCACTGTTTCCCAGCAAACCGCCACTCGCAGGACGCTCGGAGCTGGCCCGGCTGGGATTCACCGCACCCACCAGTGCCATCGAGGGGGTCCCTGTGACCCTGCTTTCAGCATCCATTTACCCAGGGGAAGGAGAAGAGCCTGCCTCATGCCCCAGCACTGGTTTTTGGGGCAATTCAGTCTTTCTGGGGCTGCCCCGTCCCGGGCACACGCAAGCCTTGCTCTCGGGGGAAGGTGAAACCTGCCTGGGAAAACCACTCAGCTCTGCCAAAAACACCTTCTGCATTTTCTTTGGCATGAAGTTTTCCCCAAATTCCAATATTTGTGGTTCTGAAGCTGCTTTTTAGTTTCCCCTTTAGCCACGGAGCAGTGCTGGGATGTGGTCCTGGGGTTTTATCCATGAATCCCTCGGCTGGGCAGGATTCCGGTGCTCACGCCCCATTCCTGCTCCTCTCCTGTCTCTGGGATGGAGGAGAGGGATGGGGCTGAGAGCCGCTGGGCTCGGGGGGCTGGTAGCGGACCCCCAGCGCTGCCCTTGGTGCCCCCCGAGCCCACCACTGCTCCTTCCACTTTCTTTTTTTGTGTCTCTCTCCAGAGCAGTTATTAAGCCCATTTTCCCCACAGCCAGGCTAAGCTCTTTATCAAAAGCCTCCATCATTAGGTTAATGATTCTCAGCAAATTATTTCATACACAGCCCGGTTCATCCAGAAACTGGAGCAGTAATGTTGACAGCTCGATCAGCCGCAGGAGGGACGGCTGCCCCAGCTGCGGGGTGCTCGGCACTGTTACACCCCAGTTTGATACCCCGTGATGTGCAACACAGCCGGTGCCGCTCAGGACCCGGATCCCAGCTCCATCAGCACATCTTTGCCCCACAGAAACAGACCCACCGAGGAGCAGGGATGGTTTCTGTCTCCCTCCATCCCAGCCTGGCACCGGGCATTTTATTCCGGCACACAACTTATTCATCAGACTCGGAAGCATCTGGCTCTGTTTGATGCCGCAGGGATGGCTGGAGCTGACAATGGGGGTTCATGAACCCGCCACCCCTGCAGCTTCATAGGAGCACTGCAACATGGGGGGGCACCATGAAATGGGGGGCACCATGAAATGGGGGGCACAAAGCAGCTTTGCTTCAGCTGCAGCCTCCGTGCTCCTGCTTCCCAGGCTGGGGGCCAACCCACCAGCACTCCCATGGCTGCTGCCTCTCCATAGGGATGTGATGCCTGCCTCTGTACCACCCGATGCCGGGAGCATCCCCCCAGGAAAGCCCCGGCCCAGGCAGAGTGCTGGGAGAGCAGGAGGAGGCGAAGGGCAGGGATGCTGCAAGGACAACCCAGGGTGGCTCAGCTCTCCTCCAGCATGAGGGGCACCTCTTGGACCACAGTGACCAGGACCTGGGGACAAGGTCTATTTGCCCACCAGTCCCCTGGGTGCTCCTTGTCCTGAAACCAACTTGTGACATCCCTCATGTCCCTGAGGCCATGACATCAATTGCATCTCATAGTAGGCAGCCGGGAGATTTGCTGTGCCAGCACCGCATCCTGGACTGTGCAACTTGGCTCCCAGGGCTTCAAAATGCATTTTGGTTCTTCTGGGAAGGGGACATGCCCCGGGGGTCAGGATGGCATTGGTTGGGTGGAGGGGAAGGATTCAGTTTTCAGCCTTCTGGGCCCAAACAGCGGCTGCTGTTGCTGCTCTGCAGTGCCGGCCTCGTTGGCATTCTCTGGCAGTGCTGCACGCCCGGTGGGACCGGCAGCCGCTGCAGAGCCTGAATTATTCAGCTGAAGCAGGGCCCATTTGCTGATGGAGCAAGCAAGGACTCGTGAGCAGGACTGAGTGCTTGGCTGTGTCGGGAAGCTGTTCCTTGGGCGAGCTCCTGCAGCACTGCCCTGCCTCCCTCCCTCCCCGTGCTGTGCGGGGCTGGCACACATCCTGGTCCCTGGCCTCCCGGCTGGTCTGTGGCACTGGCACGATGTGGGAGAAACCCCAGATCTGCTGGCTGGATGCTGCTGTCATGATCTCAGCAGCAACAGATCCAGGGCACCACTTGCACCTTGCCCTGGTAAGTATCTGTCTAAAAAAAAAAAATAAAAAGCTGGGAAAATAAAGACATAACTAAACTGTTATGTTTAATAATGTCCCTTTCCACACCGAGGAAAAAAGGCATAAACAAGTTGCCACGTTTAAAAATGCTCCTTTCCACACTAATGCTTAAAAAGTCCCCCCAGTGCAGATGTATGCCCTCCTCCCTTTCACAAATTCATCAGCATTTAAGGAGGCACAGTTTTAGGTCACCACGTTCCCAATCAGGCAAGGACTGACATTTCCATGAGCTAAAGCAGAGCTATGGGTTTCCACCCCGTCATAGGTCCTGTCCCCCCAGACAAGGTGCAGGTCTGTCACCAGCACTGCCGACAGCAGCATCACCGCCCAGCCCCGGGATGGCAGCATCCAGGTTGCTGACACATGGCCCTGTTCCCGGCTCCCCGAGGGAAGGAGCAGCAGCGACGAACCAAACCCCGCACTGAACATCGTCACCCCGGCAGCCCAGACCTGCTGCTCCCTGGAGGAGAGGGACCGGCGCTGGTTCCCTGCCACCACTGTGACATTTCAAGTGGCAAGCATGAAGTTCAAGGTGGCCTTGGTGGCATCTTGGCACGTACCAGGTCACCAAGCCCCAGCGCTGCTAGAAACGCTCTCAGCCGTTCTCAATTCAATCAAATTCAATTGAATTGAATTGATTCAATAAATCCTCGGGATTTATTGGGACGTGCCCATGATGGATGGCACAAAGTGGGCTGAAAATCAATCCAGGCATCTGCTAGCGTCCGGCCTCAGCTGCTAATTCACCCAATTGCTTAAGTGCCGGGCGAACGTCACTCTGGCCTGATAGAGCTGGAAATGCTGCAGCTGGGAAGAGCGACTTTTAAAACCATTTTTGTCAGCCTAATGCTATTAAAGTGCCTGGGAAGGGAAGGGATGGCAGCAGCCAAGCCCAGCCCTGTCCACCAGCGGTCCCCATCGGGGCACGTGTATCCCCGGCACCCTGGTTGTTCCCAAGTCCCTGGAGGTGCCTGGCGAGCCCTGGCTTGCAGATGAAGACAGTTCCTCTGCACAAGGACGTGTCCCTGAGCCTTTCTGGTTGTCCCCAGGAGAAGCCCATGGCAATGTTTCTGGCTTGCCTTGCTTTACTCATTGGAAAGTGGGTTGAATGCTCCTGGGTTTGCACTTGTGGAGGGTCCAAGTTTGTGGCTCAGCTGTTGTCACTTCTGCTGTCACCCTGGGGATGCCGTCCCCTCCCCTGGGGACAGCTTGTAGGTGAGGACAGCCTGCCAGGGCTGCTCCCCAAACCACAGGTGATGCCAGGGAAACTGCACCTCCAAATATCTGTCAAAACTCAGGGGGCACCAAGTGTTCCTGCTGTTTTTAGTCCCCACCTTTGCCTCTTGCTGTCCGGACAGGGCTGAGCAAGCGCAGCGAGGTCAGTAGGGAGCAGTAAAGGAACCGGTGGTTTCTGATTTACAGCACAAGGCTTTCGAACAAGCATAATAAAACCACTGTGCATTGGACATCTCAGGGGCAAAAAAAAAAAAAAGATGAAGTGGAGGGAGGGAGCTGCTCTTCAAGCGCCAGTGGCAGCCGAGACTAAAGAGAGCTGTCAGGTCGGGGGACAGACCAGCATCCCCCTGACCGTGGCTCTCCCACGCTCTTGGCTGCAGCTGGTTGGCGCCGGGGCAGTAATTTTTTTTAACTCTATTTCGGCATAATTCCTTGTCTGAATTAAATGTCAGGGCACTCCACCTCCTTCTCCATGCCACCTTTCTCCCAAGCTCCCCGCATAGGACATTGATAAGTGTTTCAAGCTGATTAGGAAAAGAAGACACGGGAGGTAAACTGGGACGAATAAACATTGTACCACCACTGCCGGCAGCTGTTCCTATGGGTGGGTGGCCCCAATGCACCCGCTGCCCCCACCTCCCCGAGCCGTCCCCGTCATGCTCTGCCCCAGGGACAGCAGCCAAAGCCCCATCTGCCAGCAGCTGCTTCCATGAGCACAGGAAACTTTGCAACACCCTTGGTTGCCCCGTGGCTGCTGCAGGACCGAAAGATGCCGGGGACCGGGAAGGCGTGGGGTGACCAACACCGTCCCCTGCGGCACACAGGCTCTGTGGTGCCAGCAGTGTCCCCCCAGCACCTGGCAGGTCCCCAGCCTGTTGATCAGCATCTCCCCACGCCGCTGCCAGCACCATCTGACAGGTATGCAGATGGCCAGGGCACAAATGCCATCCCTGTGTCATTTTTCAAACAATTAAATATAAAAAGGCCCAAGTGCAGCTCATATTTCAGTGTTAATGTTGCTGCCAAATATTATCACGTAACCCTTGTAAAACAAAAGCAATCGATAATGTTTTATCTCTGGGAGAGCTGTTCCGGCACAGGATTGGCTTCACGTGCACCAAGATATGTTACCTGCACCCACCGGCTCAGCACCGGAGCTCCGCTGTGCACCCCTGCACCGGGGTCCTTCTGGGCTTTGTCTTCCCTTTTGCTGGGCTTTTAATAGAGCAGAAGGTTAACATGGTTTGCTTCGTGCTTCTGCTCTTTAATGAGAGTTGCACCGAGCGTGGCTGCAGCCCAGAGCAGTCCATGGGTCAAGATAATTAATGATGGGGAGACCACTGAGTGTTTAGAAGTTAACACGTGCTTCTGTGGCCGGGAGGAAAGTATTTCCCCAGGCAGGGAGGAGCAGCCCTCATTTGGGTGGTCCAGCCAACAGCAAGCAGAGGTGAGCCCACGCTGGGTGCTCGGGACCCATGCAAGCCCCCGTCACACCCTCTTGCTGCTTTTCAGCAAACACAGCCATAAAAATCGAATTGTTTGCCTGTTGCAAATGAAAACTGAGCTCACGTCTCTCTCTGAATTATTCACGCTGGGCTCTGTTTTCACTAATATTAAAAAGCTGCTGTTGTGGGAAACATTGTTCCTCTTTTTCCCAGACATTTTTCCAGACGGTTCTGCTCAAGCCCTTTATGGAAGGGCAAGCTGGGGCTCGGTATTTCTGTTCCCCGCACCCAAGCAGCTCAAAGGGAGGGGGGAGAGGAAGAGGAGGGCTAAGGAAGGGGGCCCAGAGCACGGTGAGCTCTTTCTCCTTGTGCATGCAGGGCACACATGCATGATGGACAGCACAGGTTCGCTGCATGAGGAAGCGGGTCCTGTGCCACCGCCGCCTCCATCACTTGTCTTTGCCCTGACCAACACGTCTTCTCTCCCATTTGGCATAGGGGGGAGGTGAGGACTAGCTCGGGGTACGCCAGAACCCCACAGCACTGACCAACACAGCAGGTCTGGCGGGTAAGAGCATCGCCCTGCAAGCTCAGCTTTGCAAAACCTGCCCTCCAGGCCAGCCTTAAAATGAGGGTGAATCCAGGGCAAGGGGCAGGAATAAGGTCCCCAAATCCCGGAATCATTTCGAGCCCATCTACAGGCCAAGCCTAGAGAGAAACCCTGGTCTTTGGGAAGACAGCAAGGCCAAGACTCCAGCTGTGGGGAGGTTTCCTGCCAAGGGAAGATGCAATCGGGGGGGTCCCAGCTTCTCCCCACCATAAGAGGAGAGGACCCCCCTCCTGAGATGAGTCCCTGCTCCCTCCACTCCCCATGCTTTGCTGAGCATCCCCCCTCCCTTGCATCACTCAGCCTAGTATCTCCACCAAGAAGTGGTTTATTTGGGCAGCAGAGCCTCTGCAGCAGGGTGGCAGGACGTTTCTGAGCAGCTTGTGAGGAAAGGATTACTTCGGGGTAATCCTGAGCCTCCTGCCCAGAATGCAGCGACTCGTACATTAAAAATGCTGCACATATGGAAATGGGTGGAAAAAAGGCTGGTGCTTCAGGACTTGCTAGAAACTGCTGCATGGAGCAGGCTGGATTCAGGGGCCTCAGGTATAAATACTATATATTCAGTATATATAGCATGTTTTAATCTACTTTCCTCTGGACTGGCAGAATAGCTTTCACTTAGGCAGGTTTTCCTGCCTAGTTTTCCTGCCTAGCTGTCTCCAAAGGCTTGTTTCTCTGAAAACTTTCCAGCTACTCAATCACAGCAGGTTTGCAAGGCCAGGTCATTAAATACACACCGAGAGCAGCAAACAGCTGGGGATGAAGGCGATGCCTGCGCATGAACTCCAGCAAGGTGAGGGCAGAGCTGAGTGTTCATTAACACCATGTCCTTGGGGACCGGCAGAGCTTTGGAGATAAGGCGCATCGCTGGGGCGTGCTGAATTCAGCCCCTGGAGATTCCACCTATCTTTCACAACTGAGTAGGAGTCATGCATATCTGAATAATTTGGATTTTAAAAGGAAAATACTCTTTGTTAGCAGGCTGAATAAAACCCTGATTTGCTGAGGCTCTTGAGATCTTGGCTGTACCACTCAGGGTTTCCATGGCAGGGCTCTTATCGGGTAGATAATGATCAGCTATTCAGCTCTGCCTATCTGGTCCTTAATTAATAATGCTGACCCTCATCCCGGGAACAAAGAGGAGTGATAGAGACACCCATGAATTTCTGAGGCTCCTTCTCTCTCAAATTCAGCCCATCCTGTTTACAAATACCCTGTATGCTTCTCCTCAACGACAAGTCCCTTTGACAGCTATTCTTTTTTTTTTCTTGGCTTTTGGTTGGCCAGAGCTTTTCTTTTCCAGTTTTGACCTGAGCAAGATGAGTCTTTTTTTGCTTTGACAGTTTCTGGAAAGAGCTAGTTTGTTGAGATTTTTTTTCACAGCGCTGCCAGAAAACCTGAGAAATCAGTTATCTCTGCAACCCTAATGGATTCAGAGAACCTGCTCAGCTCTCTAAAAGCAGATAACTGCAGTTTCCATCTTGACTCCAGCTACTTAATTCAGCTCTGAAGGCAGGCACCGGGCTCCCGCTGCCTGATCTGCCCAGGGCATCACGGCAGCTCTCCCGCTCCCTGCTCGGCCGCTGCCGGAGCGGAGGGCAGCACCGCGGGCAGCTGGCTCTGCCTGTGACCTTTGGTGAGGGGCTTTAATTCATTGCCTAGCATCTCCAAAATGTATCCGAAAGGTGCCCTCTGCGTGCTGCCTACATCATGGGGTGAGGATGCAAAAATAGGTTCTCATCCCCCTCCATAGCAGTGACACGCTGGCAAAGCCTCCACAACATCCCGCTGCTTCTCGGCTCCCATCACCTTTCCTGCCAGGCCCACGTTCTGCAATAAACTGTTCCCAGCTAATATTAACTCCACCTGGATCACAATCAGATACAATTTTCCACCTCTGACTCAGTGCAGCTGCATGACGTGATGGGCTGTATCAGCATGGCAGGGACCGGCGGGTGGGGGTGAGCCCCTTCCCACCCCCGCAGGGACCGTGGGCTGCTCCAGTGCCGCAAGCATCAATTTTAGTCTTGCAAAGGGTTCTAAGTTGGAATTTTCCCTTTTTTGTTTGCTTGCTTTCTGCCAAGGCATGCCTACTTGCAACCATACATTTTAATCCAAATCTGGTCCCAGTTTTGAGTTTTTTAATATCTGAGCTGTCATATAATTTAATCTGGACTGATTAGATTAATGAAGGTGTCACCAAGGCAAAGACCGAGTAAGGACAGCCCACCTCAACCTTTGCAGACAGATGCTTTTAGGAAAGATGAGCTAAAAACAGTGGCCTCATTTCCAGCATCACTGCAGCCGCTGTCACAGCCTGGTACTGGTACCCAGCACCCTACCTCCAACACGCAGTCGTCCCACTGGGCTGCATCCCCGCGGGAGGGGATCCATCCCAAACACCCATGTGAGCACACAAAAAATGCTGCTCATTGGAAATGCAGTCCCCAGGGAAAAGCTGTGGCTCCTAGTAGCTGAGCTGAGCTCAGCGAGACAACCAAGCTTTGATCAAATAGTGTTGGTTGGAAAACAGCAAAGCTATGGACCTGAAGCCATGGGACGGCAGGAGTACAGTGAAGATCAGACCTGCATGCATGTTTCTAATTAAATGCCACTTTCCCCTCCCAACTGGGTATGTTGGCCAGCGTGGGCAGGCGGGCTGGGTGTGCAATTAGCAGGTACACAATTTTATTACGGTTGAGCCTGGCATCAATCCAGTTCCCACGTGCTGGGAGTGTGGGTGCCATGCCAGGCTACCCCATCCCAGACTGGCAGCAATACCACAACATTTAGTGCATTTGTTATTCCAACACTGTCAGCTGGAGGCAGGTACACCTTCTGGGGCCTCTGCCTGTACAAGAAAATCAGTGTTATGCCCAGTTAATATTCAAGCTGTGATTAATCGAAATACTCCACTCCCTGTTCCAGTTATGCTTGCTGTTTGCCTGTACATCCTTTGGTTTTGTTGAAGTGCAAGCAGAGTCTATTGGAATTGGGGATTTATGGTAGCTGCCAAGCACTCCGCTCTCCAACGACAATAAGTTATATTCCCATTATGCAGCATGCAATAAAAAAGGCTGATATTTATTCTTTGGATTTTTCTTTCCCAAGAAAGTTGCCGAAACTCACACAACCACTAAAACGTGGCTCCATATTTCACAGGCAATGTCACCGCAGCCACCAGTGCGGCGGGGATGTGGCGGCACCTCTGTGAGGTGGTTGGGAGGAGGTGAGCATCACCCGGCCATCTTCGCTGGCCTCTCCTGCTCGGGACCCAACGTTACCCTGCAGAAACGAGACAAGCTGAAACCTCAGTTTCCCCCAGGGGAAGGCTTTGTGGACTCCCCAGACTCCACCGCAGGCTGTCTCCAGCCCCATGGCTGCTTGTAAATGGTTTTGCATTGGGCCAGCAGCCCGGAGGAGATGCTAGCCCCAGCTCTGTGCATCTGAGTGAAAGAATAACAATTTATTTTTAGGCTGAGCACCGACGGGATGAAAGCCATTGATCTGAGCTCATAATTATATCGTTATCTGTGCCCTACAAGATAAAGAGATTTCTAGCTGCAGGCTTTTTGAAAAGCTGGGCTTGAAAGCGGATAGAAGAGGGATTTATTTAGTGGAGCTTCTCTATTTTTTAAGTGAAATGTTAAATAGTAAAAGTTTGCTTTTATTTATTTTCTTTTTTTCCCCAAAAGATGGAAAGCTGTGGAAGGTTTCTCTCCTGCTGAGTGCAGCAGGAGAGCCTCAGTGCCCTCCTGACGCCCCAGGATCATGCAGGACATGTTATAAGAGCTCCATAACGTGTTCTTTTTATGAATTACACCCTGAGGAGAGAGGTTAGAAGAGAGCACTATAGGATGCTGACATGCGTTGGGTCATTAGGTGCTGCCACGATCTTCTGGAGCAACATGCATCTTGGAGAGGAGCCGTTTGGCCACATGCTGTATTTTGTGTCTCCCGCTCCAGGAGAGGAGAAAGAGCCCAACACTTTGTCAACATCTTCATCCTGGTGCTTGTTCAGCAGGAGAGGTCTGCTCCGCTAGCCGGTCCTGTAGCTTTTCCTCTCTGACTGTACTGGCCACTCTCCAAGACCAGCAAGGGACCTGCTTCCATGTCAACTGCTTAGCGTGCTTGCTGTCACCCGTGTTGTACAACCCTCTCAATGAAGAGCAAATCTGTATTGATTTCAGAACAACTAGAGCTGTAAATTACTGGTCATGACTGGCTTGGCCAGTACCGAGATGAGAATCTATTGATTGCACCAAAGGTCTAAATCTAATTAGCACGCAAGGAAACTGGTTGGAACAGCAGAATGATTCAGATGTTCTGAAATGTAATTAAAACTGTAAAGCTACCTACAAAAGCAGAACATGCAAATAATGGTCCTGATCAAGCGCAATTTGCAATCCAAGGGCTTCCTTTTCAGAGAGGCTGAGAAGAAAATGGGAGCAGAAATATCAATCAGGGGGAACAAAGGACCCTCTCTTATCCCCATGGGTTCGCTCAAAATGCCTCTTTCTCTCTTTTGAAGCTCTTTCCATTCAGGACTTCACAGCCGACCACAGCTGGCACTGCCTCGCCCGCGATTAATCAAGGAGGCGTCTTAATCGCAGGGGATACGGGGAATGCTCGCTCTGGTGCTTGGCCAGAGCTGGGTGGCCAATCCGCTGGGGCCTCTCGGCTGGGACCTCTTGGCTGGGACCTCTCTGCTGGCCACTTGCCGCACCAACGCTGGGCAGCAGCAGAGAGGAAAAATCAATGGGAAGCTCTCATGCTGAAAAACACTAATACAAGGAAGTTAAAACTCAATTTTAAGGCTGCTAGACATCTCTGGGAACTATTTTTTCAGAGGACACAGACCCAACTATTTCCTGCCACTAAAGGTTTGGAAGAGAACAAGCTTTGCAGCAGAAAAAGGGGGATGCAGTTGGCCCCAGTATTCTCAGCACAGCCTGTAATTACGGGACTGGTGATTTGCTCTTTCTTCCACCCACCCCACCTAAAATACCACCGCTGGCAGTCACCGGGAGCAAGCACGCATAGAGCTTCACCCTTTCTGGAAAATGCTCAAGCCTCTTAGCGTCCAGCATGACATAACCGAAGAGCTTTGTGCTCATTGTCCTCACAAACCATCCCTCTCCTTGTCCTCCGAAGACAAGACAACGCATCCTGCAGCTCACTGGGAGCTAGCGTCATTTTTTCCCCTTTTCCTTGGAGTTTGCCCCCAAAGAGGAGATCACCTCAGACAGTTCAGTCACTGCTGTGTATGTTAAACCTCTGCTTGTTTTCCTAACAGCATGTGTGAGAACGTGAAGTCTTCTCCTGACCAGTGGGAGAGCTCAAGGTCTTCATTAAGAGCAGTACGCATAGTTAGCACCATACGACAATTTAAAATATCTCGGTGATTTTCTATACCAATCATTGTTGCTGCTCTTACATGCCCAACCTAATTACCACAAAGTAGTATCTAACTTGCCATTTTGACCTTTTTGCCCCAAGATGAGTCCAGCTGACCACCGGTGGCTCAGGGGAGGAAGATGGACCCTGGCCTGCAGGTGTCTCCCGGGCAATTATTTCCAAGCCAACTGCAATGCACTGTGATGGCATCTCATCAGCGTAGACACCTCAGGAGGGTTTAACTGCCCACAGACCTCTCTTGAAGAGCCACCACTGGCCTGGCTTCGGGGAAACCACGGGTTAAACCTGCGGTATGTGGGAGCAGCCATGGGGCTGAGGCAGCTCCACCACCACCCCAAGGCTGTCATCCATCGAGGCTCAGCAACAGCTTGCGTGAAGACTGCGTCTGGAGGGCCACCACCACAATGGGTGCTACTGAAGGGGTGGGGGGGGTCGCACCACCACCACCACCACCACCAAGATGGGTGATACTGAGGGGGTCCCACCACCAGGATGGAGGGTGCTGAGGGGACACCAGCCCTGGTCGTGGGTATCTTTCTGGCACCTCCTGCCCATCCTTCCCGTGTCATACCTGGAGCATCAGTGACATCTGCTGCTGTCTCTGGGCATTGGCGCCGGACCTGCCACGCAGCCATCCTCCACGGCTCGGCTCCATCCCCACGGGCCCTCTCTGGGTACACGGAGAGTGTGGGTGTCCCTGGAGAGGCGAGGCCACCACCCATGTCCCCCTGCCCAGGGCTGGGGCACGGCCCCCGTGGAACCACCGCCCACTGCCGTCCCAGTGGCTCCCACCATCCCAACGTGCCCTTCCCTGGAGCCAGCACCTGATGATCTGCTAGAAATTGGGCCTAAAAATGCCAAAATTAAAAAAAAAAAAAAGGAGAAAAATTCTGCTTGGGTGCTGGAGCGGTTGGACAGGGTGTTTTCCTGCAGTGGTGCAACAGGAGCTGCAGCTACATGGGGAAACTGGTAAGAAAGGCTGGGGCATGAAGAAGGGCACCAGGAGGTTCATTTCTCATGGGGTGGGTTTGCTTTTCGAGTGGACTTGCAGAAGCACCAGAGCAAAGCAACAACCCCCACCACGTGTGCCATGGTCTTTCCCGGCAGCATGCACCCATCGCGTTTGCACCCAATGAGGCACGAAGTGAGCAGGAGCCCACGGATGTCTTGGCTGTGTATGAACGATTGAGTCCCATGGTGCACCCAACACTCACGTCATTCCCGTTACCCCTCAGGGGTGCAGGAGAGCCAAGCCGAGCAGGGCTGGGCCCTCTCCCTGCCATCCCAAAGTCCTCCTCAACCTCTTGAACCCAATGTAACTTTCTAGCACTCCCAAGCCCACCAGAAATTCCCACAACCAGGACAACCACCCACCCCTACCAGCCCATGCTGGGGTTCTTATTCCCCCGGGGAATGAAAGAAGCCATAAAACATCATGTTTGGGTTTTTTTTTCTTTTCCAATAGTCTCACTTTATTAGATACCACATCAAGAGAGGACATTGTGCTGCATGCAGCGGAAGACTGGAGTATTTCTAGTTCCTGTGTAACATTTTCTTTTTCTCTTAATAGTTGTAAACTGATATTTTGCTGTAAAATCACTGCATGCAAGTTTGAATGCAAACAGCAGTAGAAGAGGCTTTTTTTCTTTTTGCACCATTCCCAATCCATATGTGCATGCTTTACAACAAAAAGAAGTCATTCAGGGCAGAAATTACCATCAGAAGAACTGAGAAGAGCGTGGCAAACAGAGATGAGGATTGTGGTTTGCACAGTACCAAGAGGGGGATGGGCCAGTTGCACTTTATTTTTATGGGTGCAAAGAGATGATTGGAGTATCGTTTGTCTGAAGGGAAAGGAGGCTGAGCAGAGAATGTCAATAGAGGACATGGATAAAGGCAACCTTAATTTAATTGTTCTGCACACACAAAGGAGGCTGGGCTGCTGCAGGTCTGGAATAAATTAATGAATTGCTCAGATTTTTTTTTTCTTTTTCCTTTTTTTTTTTTTAAAGGTAGTTTCATCCCCAGCCACACATTTCCCCAGCACAGCTCAGAAGGGCACTATGCCCAACTGCTGCTCTGAAAGGTATAGGCAAGGGCCGTGCAAAGGTTTTGGCCAGGTCCATCACTCTGGAAGAAATAACGGCAGCATCCTACAGCCAAACCACCTCTGCCCAGACCAGCGAGTGCCCTGGCATGGCTGCACAAGGCAGCACCAGACACAGAGGGAAACAGCCCAAAAGAACCAGGTCATTTCAGTCTGGGTCCTCTGCACAGCCCACGCTGAGGGTAGTGTGGCTAGGGGTCTCTGGGACATTGCACTTACTGGTGCAGAGTTGAGAACTGCATGAAAGGGAGGGGAAAGCCGTTTTTGGAGTGTCCTCTCCCATTACATTCTTCCATGCATCATGCCCCAAGCAGCTCTCATCTCAGTGACCGTGCCACAGGACAGGACAGAGTCTGGGGTGATGGAAGAGCTGCCCCAGCTCAGGCTGAAAGCAGCAGAGGATGCCCACGCTGGTTTAGGTTTGCCTTCCCCATCCGTGGTGCAAGGGTGTCTTCTGGTGGAGAGCTGGGTACAACGTGCTGGCAGCACCCAGCTGGGGCTGGGGGGGAAAGCGGACCTCCGTGGGAGTGCAAGCCCTGAGCTGGGCTGGGGAAGGGCTGCTCTGCAGTAACAGCACCGCTCGGCACGCAGAGACGTTAGCATCGCTCAGCACACAGCCCCCACCAGCTGCAGAAATCACAGCCCTGCAGAGATGCTCATTGCAAGTCAGCACTCAGAGCAAGTTCTGCTAGGGGAAGGGTGGTGATGGGGGGAAAATAAGAATAGGAAAATAACTCAACCAATTCAAAAGAAACAGCTCTGCAGTACAGCTGAATTGAGAACACACCACACAACAGCATGCCAGCAGACTACAGCAGTGGGTTGCACGGGAAGTCATGGGATGACAGCGTGAACCAAAGGGGCTGGGGTTCAGGTTTCATACAACATGCGCAGTGTGTAGCTGACCAACAATATATTCCAGTAGTGCTTATTGTGCCACTATCAACATTGCTATGCTTGAGGCTGTCCAGAGACAGCAAATGGTACCAAACCTGATCAGCCTCAGTCTGAAAGTGTCGTGACTCTCCTGCTATTGAGAACAAATCAAACACCTCCAGATGATCATTAAAGCGCAGGTTGAAGACAACGGTTCTTGTGCAGATTTGAAAAAACCAAAACAAAACAAAACAGCCCCCAAAAAACCAAACCAAAGTTGGAAGACCTCTAACTGTTCCAGCTAATTTCAGTATTTGTGGTATTTTAAAGCAATAATCCTTGCACACATCAGCTAGTTGGTGGGAAGTATCTTCTCCCTCCGCTTCCCTCCTGCACGTGGCACGGCAAATGGTCAGCAACGGAAAGAATAGTCTGAGGAGGGCCCAGGGACTGCCCTCAGCGTTCAGCTAGTCACTACTACGCAGCTAGGACGTAAAGAGGAGGTAGTCACAAGCTTGAAACATGGGTGTGCTCCTACGGCAACGGAGCGCGCGAGTTCCCCAGGCGAAAGGAACCGCACGTGGCGGCTGGAAACGAACACAAACCAACCCAAATCTCTGTTTCCCTGCGAGCACAGAGTGGCTCCCTGTTTCTCGTTATTGGATTATTGGTGGATCTTCTCAGCAAAGGATGTGCCACAATATTGCTCAAAGGTACCAAGTCAGAACTAAAGCTCAAGCAGGACTCGCAGGATTACATCAGTGACACAGGCTTTAGCCTAATCACGACAACACAGATACCAGGCTACGGTTACGACCCACACCAAAGCCAAACAGCTTTTTCATTATTGCAACTGAGGTATCGATATCACACAAGCAGAACGGGCCGATGCTCCGACACCAGCACTCAACCCCTGCTACGCCGGACGAGAGCACGGCCGGGCCAGTGGCCACGCATCCCGCTGGGAGATAAAGGAGCCACGAGCCGGTGGTGATGGGACGAGCCACATGAGCGGAGGCTGAGTGAACACAGAGCATCACACACACAACAGGAAGGCTATCACGGCGTGCGTGAGACTAGTGAGAAAGAGGAACAGAAGGTAACTATTGCTTGACAAAATTACACACCAGGATAATTCAATGACACACACCCCTCCCCCCCCAAAAAAAAAAAAAAACCCAAAACCAAAGGAAGTGAATACAAAAGATCTGGGTTAGTTTTCAGGTGGAGGTGAGGACAGGGCACAGAGGATGCTTGGAGGAGGCAGAAGAGCATTGCTGCCCTGGGACCAGAGGCGTGTAGCAAGGCATGACTGCGCTGGAAGACAGACAGAGATCTACAGGGGCTTGGCAGAGGACGGGCTGTTTGGGGAGGTTCGGGCAGCAGCTCCCTTTAATCACTGGCAACGTGGTTCTCATTTTGGAGGGTGTGCCAGCGTTCAATCTTCTTGTCCTTGTTCTTCAAGCATTCATACCAGTGTTTCAAGCGCTCCCCCTTAGCCGTAATGCCAAGCTGACAGCCACCTGGAAAAAAGGGAGAAGAGGAGACATCATATTCAGAGATGATGCTGATGTTCCAGTAAATCACTTCCATGGGGACAGACCCCACGTTTGCAAGCATTTCTTTCCACCTCCTGGATTTAAAATCTCATGGAAACAACTAGAGATGCTCTGCCTGCACAGAAGACCCCATGGGATGCTGGAGACGGGGCAGGGCAGTAGGTCCCAACGCTGGATCACCCATTTGATGGCCTGATACAAGTGCCCAATCAACCTGCATGGTCCTGCCTCAAAGCTCAGCCTGGGGTTCCTCACAGGGCAGGCGACCTATGCGTCTCTCCCGTACAGCGAGCACTATGTTAGGCATCAAAACCACACCCCAGAGCACAGAGACTTGCAGCTCACCGATGTAATCATTCGATTTTCCAATGTCGTAATCCCAGACAGAAATGTCCAGCGACTTCTTGGCCAGATCGCTGTGTTTTATATCATAGAAGAACTCCTGCAGAAGGAGAACACCCACGTCACCCCAAGCGTCCCAGGAAAATACACCCGGAAAACTGCAGTTAAGGAATTGCAAATGATCTCTCTGTACAGTCTGAATTCAAAATCCAATGAGAAAACATTTTAAAATACACTAATGAAGAGCAAATGCCCCTCCCCTGCAGCACCTCTCCTCCCGGGATCACCACATACTGCACAAACCCACAAGCTGAGCTCACCCCTTGTATCTAAATGAGCACTTTGCAGGTGTCCCATCAAGGCAGCACCAGCTGTGGGACCCCCCCAGGGTGCTCGTCCCACCCATACCCCCTGGCCAGGGTGACACAGAGTCGGGAGCACAGGCAGCAGGGAGGTTTCGGTGTGTACCAGTGCTGCCCGGCACTGAACTGGTGAGATGTCCCGTGGCAAAGTAATTCCTAAAACATTCCTGGGTGCAGAAAGGAGAAAGGAGGCTGAGCGAGGAACCGAACATCGGGGAGTTTGTCTTCCACCTCCTCCGCACACCACAGTAATTGGCTAAGTTGATTTAATAATATAAAAATTAGATCTGTCCTTACCTCATTAAACTCAGGATTCAATGTTTTCTTCTTAATCTGTGTCTTGTGCTTGGCCTTTTTTCCCATGTCAGGTTTCAGCCAACTGGGGGCAACAGAAAACAGCTCAAAACTCAAGTGCAAGAACAGTGTGAGTTTACAAGCTAAAAAAGTGAGGTTTTGGGCTAGAAAAAAGCAACTGAAGATATTTAAGGCAAAGAAATGGGTTAGCCAGTCTCCCTTCCCACCTTCTAAAATTATCTAAAATAAATGTAAAATGAGTAAAATCCTGAACACTCCTTTTTTCCCCCTGGGTTGCCAGACAAGACACGGGAAGCCATAAAGATCTGCTTTGCGCAGAGCACTGAGCTCAGCAGAAACCATTCTGGGGAAGCATCTCTTGCTCAGAGCAGCTAGGTAACGTTCAGACATCAGAAAGCAGCGAGCTTGCACGTGTACTTTTAATGTCCTTCCAAACCACACATTGCTCCCAAGTCTTTTTTCCCCAAGCCATGCTAAAAGAAATGGCTGTAGGTGTTTTATGGAGCAAAAGCAGTTGAACTCTGCGTTTCACTGGGGAGGAGCCTGCCAAGACCAACAGCATGGAGCAGCTGAAATGGTCAGGCAATATGGAAAATGAGCAGCCGGCCTGGTTGCCAGCAGACGAGGGCAATCGCGTGGCCGGTCACGGAGCCTGACTGCTGGAAAACCCAGCCAAGAACATGTGAACGCATACAGAGATAACGAGAAATATGAAGGGGGGGGAGATAAAAATAGCCCATTAGTGTTTAATACCACGCACACTAGTATGCTCAGTCAAGGTAGGTTCACCTAGAGAATGTGGGAAAAATTAGGGCTTGGGCTTTGCAGCCTGGCTGCAGACCCAGAACAAAACTGTAGAGTTGGCATTAATTAGGTCTGTGTTGGAAGTTGATTTAAAAATGGAAAGCCACCATCTTGCGTTGGTGTGAATGGAAAATATAAAAAAATGAGAGAGACTGAGAACAAAAACTACTCAGTTCCACTCAGCTACAAAAATACGTGCAAAATGTTCAACATGAGAGTTATTGAATGACTTTTAGGGAGAACAGAGGTTTTCTCTGAAGGCAAAGAGAAAACAGCAACGAAAACCCATCTGCAGCCACAACCACAATGAGGAATGACTGCAGGGTCCTCTCCGTGTCGCAGTTTATGAGGTTCGAGCTAAAATGATCTTATTCCCCCATCCTTGCAGGAGCCACTCGACAAGCACCACTCCCCCATCACCTGCCTCCGCAGCTGAGAGCACCGATGGGTGTGCTGCTGCTCGAGGAGACCCGCTCCCTGTCGCAGCAAGGCATCGCTGGCACGAACCGCAGCAAACACCACTGTCTGCGTTAAGCTGATTCGTTTGCAGTGGAGACATGACACAGGACAGGGACAGGCATGGCAGGGCAATCCCTGGGCTGCCAGCTACAACCAGCATGTGGGCTTATAGGGCAGCAAGCGGGGCATGGAAGGACATCAAGTCCTCTCCATCCTGCAAGCATGCTGGGTCAAAGCCAGGGAGAAGGACCTCTCTTGTCCTCCAGCTCTGCACCTACGGGGTGGCTGTTGGGTCTGTGTGTTTGGGAACCTACGGGAAGTGGAGGGACCTAAGGGCTGGATCAGTCTCACCTAGCTTCATCCACAGCAGGGGCACTCAAGCAGAGCGTTACCACCTTGCACAGGCATCGCCAGTGGGCAGCTCAGTCCTGCATGAGGTCTCAAGGTGCTTGGGAAACGCTCTCCTCTCTCCAGTGGTTTTGGAAGGAGCTCTCAGAGCATCAGCTACTGCCCAAGGACAGTGGGTGACTCCACGACCACGTGTTACCGCACTACGCCAGCCCCCACTTACAGTTTAACGAAAGGGTCTGAGTATCCGTTGGCATCCATGGCTGCTAAATGCACACAGCGTACAATGCCGACAATCAGGCCGCCCTGCTGGGTGCTGTACATGAGGGACACGAGGATCTTCCCGCGCTCCTCCACATCCCCACCACGATCTACCTGCAAGAGGAAGCGACCAGAGATGGGGACACGGGGGCCGAGTGAGGAAGACTGTCAACTGCAGAGCANCATGAGAGATGATGGGCAAAACGTGCATGGAGCATGTTGTCCTCCAAGGATTCTTACCTCCTCTTCGTACAGTGCCATCCCACGGGATGAGCCAGTCGTTCCAGCACGCTTCATCTTGGATGGGGAAGGGAAAAAGAGAGACTGCCGTGAGTGACTGCAGCTAGGAGACGCACCGTCCTACGGCAAAACACACCCTCGGTAGCCCAGCCCAGCTCTTTTGCTGGTCTCTGGAGTGGAAGGAGGCTCAGGTACATTCATCTGCTCCATCAACCTTCACTTCAGCAGACTCAGCACCTTGCCCACAGCACTGGGGAGCAAAGCTCAGGGATGGAGCAACCTGCCCTCTCCTCCATAGTGACATGCATCAGCACAGGCTGTCAACGCCAGCAGATCTGCAACCACTGGGGAGGTCCCCGGAGTCACTTCCCCCGGATTCCCACCACGCTCTTATCTCCTGGCCTTGACGTGTCACATCAGCCCAGACATGGGTAGGAATCCAACTGCTAAAGATGCCAGTGAAGTCAGGCACCTACAGCTCTTGGCTTGTTCCCGCTCCAAGCTCACCACTAGCTCCCTCACACGTCATTTGTTAGCAACCTCAACGTTCATGGTAGCAGAAAGAAATTTCACAGAAACTCACTGGTATTACTCTCTCCAAGCAGATGTTGAAGTTCTTTTTCTGATTGGCTTTGATTTTTTTCAAGGAAACTCTAGTTTCTCCAATAAACTCATTGTGGCCAAATTTGTCTTCATCACACACAGAGATCCTGAAGGGAACAGGAAAGATGAACATCAACCAGGCTGGAGCAGTACCTGACTCCGGAGCACAAAACCACTCCTGCAAGGGCACTACTCAGGGGATGGACAAAGCAAAGCACCTTTGAAGCCTCCATCCATCTGGCTCTCCTCTGACCAAAAGCAGTCAGAAAACAGAATTTCTGTTTTGCCAGAAAAATCAACATTTTTAATATGTGCTCTGCAATGGGGCAAAAAATCGGAAGGTAGAAATTTCCTGCAGGAAGGAAATGTCAAACATTTTTAGAGACAGCTAAACGTTTTGCTGGGGTGCTGTCAAATCATGCACAGATATGCAATATACAAAGCTCTATGCTGGTAAGAATAATAGTAATGCCAATAATTTAATATTAAATGACAGGGTCAAAATGCCTTTCTTTCTCTTTTTAAAAAGGACTATGAAAATCAGCATGTTGATTTTGACCAAAAGCTCTGCATTTCCAGGTGCTCTACCAACACCTGCACTTCACTGCCGGTGCCCTCCTGAGGAAGGCCGGCTTGCTGTGCTCCGTGCGAGGAGACCCACGGTCCCCATCCCACCATACCGCGGGATACCCCAGCTCCTCTGCTTGCCTGAGGGTTTTCCTTTGCATGTCCTCATCTGTGATGCCGTGGTACACCAGGGTCTCATTCCACATGGGGTTACGGGTGTTGCGCAGCGTCTTCGTCCTCAGCTTATTTGACTATAACATCAAAACAAAACACGGCATCATTACACCCCTGAACTCCTCCCAACCTAAATTTTGGCTCCTGGCAGAGGAGTGTAAATTAGACACTCCATCACCTCTGACTCACAAGAGGTGGTTTGACTGGGGCACAGAGGACTCCGCACGACATCGCCGCTGCCTGCTGAGGCTGTCGCGCCAGCGAGCCATCAACTCCAGGTGAGCATCACCGACCCGACAAGGTGGACCTTTATGCAAGCACCAGGGACTCTGTCACCTGCAGTGGCCTGGGCAGCCTTCACTGCCCAGCTTTTTTGGTGGTTTNCTGACTTTTTTTTTTTTTTTTTTTTTTTTTTTTTAAACTATCTGGGGTCTACTCACTCAAGGACACTTGTACAAGAAAAAGTTGCACAGGGCAGACTGTGCGGGGCTTGGGTAACAGCTCTTGTGGCCCAAAGGAGATGACAGCTTGGGAAACAAGGAGGTCTATCACTTGTTCATGTGTCTTTCACAAACACATGTGCAAAATAAAAGAAAGATCAGCAAACAAGAGAGCAATAGAAACCAAAGCAATTCCCAAGATCACGACACCTTGATTTACTCTGTGCAAGACCAGGAAGTCCCCGCACATGAACTAAACCTGTAAAGATCAATCCAATGGTTTTATTATCAGTTTTCCCCTTGTTTTACACTTAGTTCCTCTGAGCAAAACTCTGCTGCTGGAAAGAGCTTTGCAGCCCCTGAGCAAGGAGCCAGCACCCCTTGGGCACCGGGCCAGCGGTGGTCATCCCTTCCCCAAAGGTTTCCCCACCGAGATCAGCTTAGCTGGGCTGGGGAGTGAGATTTCCAGGGCTTGCTTTGATGGCGGGGAGTCAGAGTTTACTCAATGGTTACTCCTCCACAGCTCTAACGAGAACATGCTGCAGCTTCAAAGCAAATGGATCATTCAAACTCCGGTAATACTTAGATTTTTTTGTCAGATGTTTTGTGATGCATTAACAGTGTCGCCTCCTCTAGAGCTCCCCTCCATCCCTAAGCAGATCCCTGTCTGCAGGATGAGCTGTTCCTCGGGTACGGGAGAGCATCTGCAAGCATCATCACTTTTCAGAGATACCTCCCTGGTAAAATAGCAGCAGGGAGCGGCTGTGCAGAGAAATGAAGGGGAGGAAGCCTGACACAAGGTAGGGACCTCAGGGGGCTTTGAGAAACCTCTGCCGCATCCCCGGCCCAAAACGCACCCAAGCCAGGCAAAGCCTCACCTTGCTGGCTCCAGGCAAGAGGTGCAGTTTGACGTAGGGATCCGCCAGGCCATTTGAGTCCATTGGCTTTAACCCCTAAAAGATAATAAAGAAAACACGGTGCATGAGTCTTCCTTAAGCAGAGCCAGGGAAGAGAAGAAGCTACCCATGAAGCAACTCAGTAAAGAAGAAATGCATTCAGCAAGGCAACAGCCTTGTCCTCTGCCCCAAGCAGGCGTGGGTGTCACGATGTGCTAAAACATCAAACCCACTCAAGGAAAAGCCCCACAGACCTCTCCTTCCCAGCCAGGAGCAGCAGTGCCAGCGGGCTGGGCTGGGCATCCCAGGGGAGCAGCCTCTGCCAGCGGCCACGCTGCTCCCAGCCCATTGCACCGGGGGAGCTGGGAGCCAGATGGGCTTAAATCGGTGAAAGAAGGGGAAAAAGGGGACCACTTACTTTGGCCTTGATGAGGGTGCAGTGCAGGGAGCTGTTCTCCTGGTCATAGAGCAGGCTGAACTCCAGCGCTCCCAGCGTAGCTGCCAGTGGAGGGGGGAGAGAGAAGTTGGAAATAGGACCTCATTAAAACCCCAGCCAGTAACTGTTTAATCAGCCCTGATTAGTAATAATTAGAAAGATCGGCAGTTCAAATGTGAAGCCGTTTAAAGCACGTGGGTCTGCGCCAGCATCGGCCAAACTGCCACGTGCAAATCCAGCCAGATTCACGAGCTCTGCTCATCAAAGCTTTACAAAGCTGGAACTGCCCAGGATACAGGGAGGGCAGCTTGGGGCTTTTGAGCTGATTTTAATATTCACCAGGCAAAGGAGAATGTAACGGTACAAACCCTTCTCTGGGCACAGCTTGGGGAGGCAATGCCACCCCAGGACCACCCTGAGAAGGTGTTTCAGCTCAAGTGACCAGCATCTCCCAAGGCTTGGGGATCAGCATTTGGCCCCTGTTTTGACTTGTTGGAAACCAGCTCACGCTTGTCTTCACGTGCTCACCAGGAAAAGATCACAGGGATGAAGAGGTAGCACAGAACCTCAGCTGGGTCCATGTGCACCTATCCAAGCACAATTTCTGCACCTGCTCCTGGCCCGGAGCAGCTCTTCCCGTCCTGGGTGGGAACAGGCTGGACAGGCAAAGCAATGTCCTGCCACGGATGCTCACCCTCATGCAGCAAACTCCCTCGTTAAGGGAGCAAATGACTGAACACCAAGATCTCACGGCATAAAGGTACTGAAGCCACCAAGCCTTTCCTACAGATGGGTCCGGTGGCGTTGCTTGCAGCGAAGGATGCTCTGATAGAAAGAGGCAGCCGCCTTCAGGACTCGAATTTGGCAGTGGGAATGTTGTGTGAGCACAGAGCCTAAACCATCACGTGTCAGAGCTCAGTAATTTGGTGTAAAACCGACTGAAGATCCTATAAGCTGCGCTGAACTGACTGAGCAAGGACAGCCTGTGAGACCCTGCCCCAGCTCGGAGCCCCGTGGGGAAGCAGCGTTCCCTGAGGGCTCTCCCTGCCAGAGACCCATGACCTCACGGTGCAAGTTACAGTCCCACAGCAACCACCTCCTCAAAATTCCAGGTTTCCCAAAGAAACCGCTCCCTCCCCTCTGGCCAAGCGCCCCGGGTACATACTGCCTTCATCAGAGTCATAGCTGTTGGCGTCCTCCTCCTCTTCCTCCTGCGGGGGCTGCCGCAGCGGGGCAGCAGGCACCGGCGGGATAGCGGGGGGCTGCGGGAAGGCGGGGGTCTGCCGGGCTGGCCTCTCCTCTCTGGCAGGGGGCACGGCAAAGGCCCCTCCTCGCTCCTCCCTCGCAGCGGTGCGGGCCGGCTCTGGGGGTCCCAGCGGCGGGCTCGCTGCGGGAGGGACCCCGTTAGCCCCTGGTGCACTCTGCCCCCCAGCCCCTTGCAGGCAGCCGAATTTTACCTTGTCTCTCCAGGAACCGGCCGGCCGCCCCAGGACCTGGTCTTCCTGCTGCCAGTGGTGCTGGGGACAGATGCAGCATTACTGGGGCGTTCGCCTGGGCAATACCCTCCATCCCCTCTCCCATCCCGGCACTGGCACTGTCCCAAGCAGGGAGATCCCTGCCCGTGACAGGGCATCGGGGTGTCCCCCCCCGTGGACCGAGCATCCTGGCCACATCCCCATCGCACCCTACCTGGTGGTGCTGCTGGACCAGGACCAGGAGCGGGGCCGGCAGCGGCTGGCGGGGGTGGCCGCGGGGCTTGCAGGGAGTTGGTCCGCTTCACGCCTGCAAGGACAGGGGAGAATCAGCAACGTTGGTTTGGGCCCCGAGGGCTTTGCCTGTGTCGAGGAGGGGGTTACAGCTGGAATTGGCCAGGGAAGGGCAGCCAGAGGCAGCTGAGAGGAGAGAGGTTTGGCCGATGGATGGAGGCGGCCGAGATAACGGCTCAGCCCTGCACACTTTTGGGGTCAGCGCTGCGGGGAGCGGGTGCAGCCCGGGCTGGAGCAGGGAGCGTTTCACTAGGGGGACCCCGTGCTGCGCTGATCCGCCTGCAAAAAAGGGAGAAGCAGGAGAGGTGGAACGAGGAGGATGGATGTGGAGTGTGGCCCGGGTGCTGGAAAGCGAACAAGCCTGGGAGCATCGCTGCGATGCCCGTCACACCCCTGTCCACGCTCGAGCAGCAGCAATGCCCCAGGACCACTGCTGCACAGCATCCCCCGAGACAGCCATGGGGCGCGGGTGCACCCTCAAGGGTTATCCACCCAAACATGAATTAAAACACCGGCTCCCCATGGCAGGAGCCCGGGCAGCCCTGAACACCCCTCTCCAGGTATTACCTGACTACCCTGCCATTGAATATTCCTTTCTTCCCCAAGGAATTAAAGAGGATTGGGATGTTTTCCAGACATTTTTAGCTTCACCAATTAAATTTGCAAGCTCAGCTCCTAGGTGAAAACTGGTCTCTGCAAGTGGTTTTCCCCTTCTGGAGGCACCTGGGGAGGATCCAGGCCCTGCTGAACGCTGTCAGCTACCCATTCGTATCACAGCTATTTACAATAGCTTGAAGCACATCAAATTTTCATGAAACAAGAAAAGACATCCCCAGCCAGGCCCCCGCCAGCGAAGCACGGGCTCCCACAGGCAGGGCTGGCCCATGCCTGCTCCTTCGGCAGCACCTCGTGGGGTACATGCCCACCCCAGCAGCGGGGCAGGGGCATAGCAGCATGAAAAATGCCTCTCCTTAGGGTCTCAACTCAGCTGCATTTCATCTCTGCTTAAAATTAGCCTGGTAAGTTCTGAGCCCACTCCTCTCTTCACTTACAGCTCTCGCATTGTGCATGGGGCTTTTCAAATTCACCTCCTGCCATGGGCCATAAGATGCCCCTTTGCAGGAAAAAGCACAGCAGGATCCAGCCTCTCCTCCCTGCATGCAGGGGAAGGGATGGGGATCCTCCCTCCATGCCTCCCCCCGATCCCACTAACGCCCCAGACCTTCCCATCAGCAAGCCCCATGGAGCAGTGTAAAACAGCAGGCAAGCGGCACGGGAAGCAGCTGCCGGTGCTCTGCAACTTGAAATCGCTCAGCATCACTTAGCGCTGTGCGTCTAGCAGAGACAACCCTCATACGGCTGCCGGCTTCGTGCTCCCCAGCCCTCTCCTTCCAAGCATGCAGAAGCGTGCACAAGCACGCAGAAGCGCAGCTCTCACCAGGGCTCCTGCTGACCCCACTCTCGGCAGCGTAGTCGCGGCTGTCAGCATCCCCGCCGGCGTGCTCGCTGCCGCACGGGCCCGGCCTGCCCTCGGCCGGCTTGCGGCTGGGCACCGCATAGCTCCCCCGGGCAGCCGCCATCACGTCGCCGCCTGCGGGGAGAGCAATAAAGGCAGCAGTGAGGCTCGCACCCTGACCGCCCATCCATCCTCAAAGCCAGCCCTGAGAGCAGCCGCTTGGGTGATGCCCAGCCTGGGCGTGAGCAGGAGGAGGAGGATGGGTACGGCCGCTGCAGCATCACCCCCAGAGCACTGCCAGCCATCCAGCACCTATGGGGCAGCAGGAGAGCTCTGCACCATCAAACCTGCACATGGTGGTTGGGAAAGCCCAAAGGACATGGCAAACCATGGAGACACCAGGAGACACGAGAGCCCCGCAGGAAAACAAGGCCAGAGGCATCTGTCAGCCGGTCCTCAGCGCCCATCAAACCCCTAATGCCGTTACAGCTCCACGGTCCCCAGGACAGGGCGATCATATTTTCTTTTTGCTGATCATCCTCTATTTATTAGCGAGACAACGGTGACAGCTGCCTTTGCCTCTCACTTCCATCCACCCAGCAGCAGCCATCCCAGCAGATAAATCCCAGCCGCACGCGCCAGGGCGCCGAGACCACTTCATGGTGATAAACTGCAACCCACGGATGTGATGGAAAAGGTCTCGGTGCTCTGCCGGAGACACCAGGTATAAATCTTTGCTGTGACATAAATGGGATGTTTATCCTTGGCTGAGCTCTCAGGGTTGCTGGGCGCAAGGAGAAAGCGAAACGCAACAGATTGCAGCTGGGGGAGAAGAGGGGGGGAAAAAAATGCCACGATGCTGAAGAGGAGGGGAAACGAACATCCACAACCAGGAGCCCCGTGGTGCAGAAATAGCGATGCAATAAATAATTTTCCAAGGGAGCTTTAGGAAAATCATGGGCACGTCATGAGCATGCTGATCACCAGGAGGGAGCTGCAGAGCCTGCAAACCCTCCCCACCTTGCAGGTGAGCCGGCGGCTTAATAAAAGCAGCCTGTTGTGGGGCCAGGAAGCTTAATGGCACCAGCTACCAGCGTAATTAAATAGTCTTAATTAAGCGGTTTCCCCAACTGCTGCTGCGTGGGAAGATGAAGATCATCACTCGGCACAACCAGGCTGGGCACAGCCTTGCCAAAGCTCAGCCGGAGCCCCCCGCCGGCACTCTGAGCCGTAGCATGGGCTGCGGCTGAGCCCGGGTACCACCCCCACCATGGGTACCCCCAGCCTGGGCACCCCCGCCCACAGCTCGCCCCGACACCACCACCCAGACACGCAGGATGCGTCCCCATTGCAAGCGGTGCTGCTGGGTGGAGGGAGCACGGCTCAGCACAAGGCTGTGCCACCCACCAAGCCCACTGAGACGCTGCCTGCCTGCAGCCCTGCCCACAGCCCACCCAACATGGAGCGGAGCCCCAGGCAGCCACAACTGGGGAATCAAACACAGCCCCGGGACCCAGCCGTTAAAACCTCCTGCATACCAGCGGCCATCTGCCACCTGGGTTATCGCTGCCACAACAGACTCTGGGCTAAAGGAAGGGTGGGACGGAGGGGACTGCTCCGGGGGGGCTGTGTCCTCAGCCCCCCGCTGCCTCTTCCACGCAGCCAAGGAAGAGGAGAGGAAGAGGGGGGTTTGCAGCCTAATCATTGCCCGGCTGGGAGCAGCCGGTGCCAGAGAGGGGGTCAGGTAATCTCATCCCTCAGCACTCCGATGCCGAACTGTGAAAATGGGGGCTATTATTCAAAATTAACTCCCAGCAGCATGGCCAGTCCAGGAGCAGCGGGAGCCCCAACCCCAGCTCCTGCCAGTGCCAGCAGCAGCATCCAAGGGATGTGAGTCCGGAGCAGCACAGGGCATATATGAGGTTAGAAATTGGTGAGCCCTGGCGAGGAACATAGCTTCACCCCCATAAGCAAGAGGCACTGATTGCTGCCACTTAACGCAGCCCCCTCGGTCGGCGTCACTATGAAACACGATGCCGGCAGAGCCTCGGGGGGCTGCGAGCGCTGGAGGGGGCAAGGTATAAACACAAAAAAAAGACCGCTGCATCCTCACCTTGCTCTGCTACCCACGCACGGCACCAGCCTGGGCACAGGGCGCCAGCATCAAGAGCTTTGGTGGGGGAAACCCGACGTGGCCAGAGCAGAGAGCAGTTCCATCCCTCAGACATGCACAAGCCCCATACAAGCCTCCTAAAGTTTCCATGGGAGGTTTTCTAAGGACTGCTATTAAATAACCAGCAAAACACCTGCCAATCAGCAGCAGGAAACAACACCTACAGAGGCAATTCTGCTCAGCGCTTTCAATTGCAGTGTTTCAGCCCAGGCATGTGCAGTAGGTGGGGAAGCCCCAGAATAACTCGGTCCCCGCGTGGTGGGTGGCAGCAGCAAGGAGAGGTCCTGCTGCTGCCGCTGCAGCCTCCCACGGGAAACCCTGCGGGAAAACACCGTGGGGAAAGGAGGGAGGGAGAGAGGGGCTTAGCACGGGTGGCACCGAGGCAGCAGCACAGGGGAGGGTATGAACGCCGGTGCTTACCGTCAGAGTTCTGCTCAGCCGGGGCGTCCGCCTGGCCTTGGGGGCACAAACAGAGCAAGAAGCAGTGAAGCTGCAGCCTGCCCGCCCCACCAACACCAACCTGGGCTGTGCTGCCACTCCTTCCCCACGTTTCCTAGTTTGTTCTTATTTTTTCTAGGCCTCTGCATCACTGTGTTCATACCCAGGCACTGCCCGAACCTGTGGCCAGGCACCCCAGATCCCCACCCAGGGCTGCTTGGCTTGAGGATGTCCCTGCAAACCTGGCCATCCTGACTGGGACAGCCCGGAGAAAGCCTCGGCAGGCAGGGAGGACAGCGGGGTGATTTCTGCACCCTTTAGAAAACAGGCAGCAGCTACACGACTGCTCTGGGTGCTTTTTGCTAGGGCTCGCCCTTGCAAATGATGGGGAGGGTCCCAACGCCTCGCTGGCTGGACCCCTGCCCCTTGCACTGAGGGAGGGGGTCAGCACCTGCTGTCACCTACCTCGGGTGGGCGCGCGGGAGGGGAGCTTTGGGTCCTGGGTGGGCGGCTCCGACGGGCTGGGCTCGCTTGGGGCTTGGGGTCCCTTGTTCTTGCTGACGGGCATTGGTTGGGGCAGCACTTGCTTGGGCAAACCCTTGAAGAACCAGGCGCCGGAGCGCTTCCACACCTGGGGGGTGCAGGCAGCGGGGTGGCACCCATGTCTTAGGGGAATGCTGGGTGCAGACCTGGCAGCCTTCATCCCCCTGCATCGCCAGGGTCTGCCTCCAGCAGGCAACACCAAGGACGTGCACCCCTGTACCCCCTGCCCCGCAGAGACTGCACAGCCCATCCTGCTAATTAATTAACTCTTCAGCTTTTGCACACTGTAGGTGGCAGGGAGCCACAACAGCCTCTTCAACCTCAAGACTTTGCTTTAAAGAAAAAAAAAAAAAGGCATTTGATATAGAAAACAAGATCATCCTATAATGAACCAGACTCAAGTATCTGGGCAAGGGTTAATGGTGCTGGGGGACAGGCTCAAAGTTCCTGGGAGCATCCCCCAGCCTGGAGCTGGTCCCATCTCAGAGGTCTGGGGTGGGGACAGTGCAGAGGGTGAAACCAAGGGCAGGGACGGTGTCCCCACGCTGGCACAGGGAACACCCAGGGCAGGGGAAGCGCCTGGGCTGCCACGCTCACCTCCCGCTGCTCGCTGCAGATCTTGCAGAGCCAGATGGCGTGGGGCCGGCTGTTGGTGGTCTCCACCCCGCACTTGGTGCAGACGTTCTGCAGAGAAAGCAAAGCGCTGGGTGGCAGCGGGGACAACACGGCCACCAAAAGGTCCCACCACACCAGCACCACCCCTCGGGACTGTGAGGTTAATGAGAGACAGTTAATGAGAGCTCTCCCAGCACAAACATCGGTGATTGCAGAAACCCCCGGGGATGTCCCCTTGTGCCATGTGCGGAGGGATGCTGGGCAATAGAAATACGCACCGAAAGATCGAGGTGCCCAGTTTTGCACCGGGGGGATGTGTGGGGCTGGGGGGCTGCGCCTGGCAGTGGGTCGCAGGGAGATGCCTCACCTTCTTGCAGTCCTCGCAGACGACGCAGGCGGATCCCCGTGGCCCCAGCTGCTCCCCGCAGAGGATGCAGCGGTTTACCCCATCCCCCAGCACGCTCCGGCGCATGTCCTCCAGCCGGGTCATAAGTCGCCTGGCAGAAAGGGGACAGGGGCTGTCAGGAAAGGTACTGCACGGCCGGGATGCGGGGGTCCCGCTCCCAAGGGGCAACTGCCGCCTTTGGTCCAGCTGCTCCTTTTCCTGGTGCAGCTTCCAGCAGAGCCTCTCCTCTTCCAGCTACGGGAATGCAACCAGGGGAAAAGACGCATTCCAGGGGACGCGTCGGAGTACTATATTGCCCTATAGCTTTATATTGCATGACTATTAAGTTCCATTGACACTGCCAGAGAGCAGATACTGGCCCCAGCTCCCACATACGCACACATGCATAAAATCCATCCAAGTCAGCACCTTTGCACAAAGTGGTTTGGCATCAGTGAAGCCGCTTTTTTCCCCCAAATGGAAACCTTTCCACCCAGTCCCAGCAACTGCCCGTGGAAGAGCTGCGAGACGAGATCTTGGAAGGGCTCTGACGGGAGGACTGAACGAATTAATTAGTTTTCTCATTTTCTAAGAAAAAAACTGCATATAATTTACTTTATGGAAATTCTTAGCCCTTTGAGTAAAATGCAAAAAGCCCACTGGAGAACAGGCTATAAAAACACATCTGTTTACTGCAAAGGTAAAAAAAACCCGGTTAAGCAACTTCTGAAAAAAACCAGCACTGGCAAAAGCAGTTTGCAAAGCAGGAGCGAGCTGCCTGCCAAGCACCCAAGAGTTGGCAGTGAGTTGTACGCTCAGTTAACCCAGAATCCTGGCCCTAAAGATAGCACTAGAAGGAAAAAGGATGCATTATTTATGCCATTCAACGAGGCAGGAGATGGAATGAAGAAAGGAAGGAGACGACCCAAGCCCACCAGGGAGGGCAGCAGCCCCCCTCACCTGCGGGGCTGCCAGCCGCTCCCATGGCAGCCTGACCTGAATCTGACAAAGCCGCTAACACGGCGTGCCATAAAAAACACCCGACGTTTAAAAGACGTTTTCCCACATGTCTGATGACAGCTTCAGATTTATGACAGCTCGGCTGCCAGCACCTTGGAATCGCTCATAAACAATATATAAGCTCCGCTCTACATAAGGTGCCTCTGCGGTTGGTCTCCAGCCGCTCACAGGACGGCTGGCGTCCCGTGGACTGCACGTGGAAATGCAACGGTGTTATTGCACATGGGTGCTTGATAAAGGAATAGTAGCAAGAGGGGAAAAACAAAGCGTCATGGAACATGCAACCTATTAGAGTTCATAAAATGCCCCACTGGAAATGCTGCAGTCAACAGGAGCATCTCGAAGCACTTAATCAGCTGCTGAGCCAAGCCCAAAGGGGGAACGCAGCTCCGTGACTCAGCGTACGTTATCTGACCAAAGCCGCGTTATTACAACATCTTGTTTAGGTGGAAGATGTTGGCCATGCTAAAACCCACCGGAGAATTTCCCGCTCCTCCCCGTGCAGGGGGCTGATCTCCCTGGGCTCGAGCATGCTTAGGGCCAAGGCGGCCGCTGATGTGGAGGTGCCTCCTGATGGTTATTAATGAACCTGTAGCGCATTCCCAGCGAGGAGACAGGAAAGCCAGGCTGGGGCCAGGCAGCCAGTGGAGCCAGACGGAGCCAGCAGTTGGGAGAAATCGCTGTTTTCACAGCTACGGTGTCACCAGACAGCAGATGGGCGAGCTTGCAAGTTCCTCCAGTTTTCATCGCCTGAAGTTTCAGCAGTGACGTGACTACGGGCTCTCTAAATACAGCAATTCTGGTTGTCAGCCTGAGCTAGTTTGTCTCCTGGACAAAACAGTTCTTGTTGAAAAATAACATCATCGGACCGCAGCAAGGTGCTTTAATGCCTTTCCACTTTGCTCTTAACAGGGAAGCTATCTGCAAGCCTAACTCCCTGCTCTGGCGTTATTCCTGAGAGACATGACTGTCTCTCCCTGCCCTTCAGCATCTGCTTATTGCTTCGCAGATGATCCACAGGTGATTTCTTCCTACGGAATAAGTCGGCTGCTAGAGCCATCATCTGCCCTTGGTGCCTTCCCAGGCTCCGTGGCCAATATACCCTGCTGCAAACAGGAGAGGTCTCAGTGATTTCAAGGGAGCCACATCATCCCATAAATACTCGGCCAGCAACGAGCAGTAGTCCAATTAAAACCTGGAAACTGGCTGTTCCCCAAACATTTCTTAAGTGAAATGAATCACACCACGGTTGTTCCCAGCCCACATCCCACCACATGCAATGCAGAGTCCCCATGGAGAGCCCCCAACAGCAAATAACCAACAACATCCAGCTTCTGTTGCAGCACATTGCTCCCACCTGCGCAAGGAAAACATTTTTGGGGCAAAACCTTCATTTTCCTAGCAGCGAAGCACATGTACAAGCCCATATCTTCTGCAATTCCCCCCCCATGCTGCAAGAGTTCTGCTCCAAGAGAAGCAGCTTCCAGTTGGAAATCTGCAAGCCCAAACAAACTTATTATAGAAACTAGAACAAATGGCACAATCAAAGCAAAAAAAAAAAAAAAAAAAAAAAAAAAAGAAGAAGAAAAAAGCCTTTGCATTTCAAGAGATTCATTATTTAGCTGCAAAATCCTTCCCAGTCTCTCATTTACCAGAAGCCACTCCTTAAGAGGTGTTTTTTTTTTAACCAGTGGAAGAGCTTCAGCAGTCAGTACACACACCTGTGGCATCAGTTTCAAACAAAGTACATTTGCCTAATTAAAACATCCATTCGAGCTGAAGAAATTGGGCTTTTTTCTCTGCCATGAGAGGACCGTATAAGAAGTTAAATTTTAAGTCCTGGCACAAACCTGGCAGAAAGAAGGCAGGACCTGGGAAAGGGGGTGCCGCACCAAGACCCACAGGCTGGGAAGCTCCTGATTAAGGTAATAACAGGGAGCAAAAAGCCCAGGTTTCTCTGCGACTTCATCCAGCACCACCCTACACACGTGCCAGAGCCCCATGCATGGGCTGTTCGCCCACTGCTAACCAATAACCGGAGGGATGCCCTGCTCTTGCCCAGGTAGCAGCCACGAACAACCTTTTTGCCTTCCCAAAAGCTTTTCTCTCCCTCTCCCCTAGATATAATTTGTTTCTCATTTTTATTGCACATAAAATAGTGATCCAATTCATCACTCTCCCTTGCATGTCTCTAGGACTACAGCAACATCTTCCTTACCATTATGCACACTTCAAAGTGCCCATCCCTCTGGCCTCTGTAAGACTAACTTCAAAGAGCAGGAAATATGCTTCAAATTGTTAAAATAGGGGAAAAAAAACCAAGAGAGGAGTAATTGAAGCTGGTGGCAGGGAGCTGGCTAAGCCGGGCACCCAGGAGCATCGCTGCTCCCGGAGACAGCCCTGCTGAGAGGGAGAGCATCCGTCATCTGCCAAAGAAATACGTATTAGTCACTGATGGGAGCAAGATGTAAGAACCAGGCGATACGCTATATCTGAAATGCTTAACATGCACCTGAGATAACAGCAATAAAACAGTCCCCTGATAATATAATATCTGCCTGGCCCCGTAAATATGGCTTGGAAGAGAAAGGCAAGCAGCCCCGGGGCAGCGAGGACTGGTGGGAGACCTCCCCTGCCGCCTCCTGCCCGCGCCCAGGAGCCCCGGCGCAGCCAGGGGAAGGGCTCGCGTTTGGAGGAAGACCTGCAAACATCTCCCGTGATTTCAGGCAGGCAGAGGGTCCCACAGGGACGCAGTGAAGGCTGCTCACCAGGCTGAGGGACCATCTCAGGCTGGGCTGAATCCTAGCTAGGGTAGAAACCTGCAGTGCTACAGCGTCGGCATTTTCTCTTGCGCTAGGACCAGAGCAATCCAGAGAGGGACAGAGAGTCACTGGCATTAAGTGCTGATGATCTCGGGAAACAGGACTTAACAGCGGGGCAGGCACGCAAGAGTTCGTTGTGTTTAAATATTCATTGCCACTCTGCAGAAATGAATGGCTAAAGACGTGCCTAATGGGTTTTAAACTGTGTCAGGGAGGACATTTAATGCAGCAGACAATGAACTGCTGCTGCACAGGGGCAGGAGAAGGACCTGACCTGCGAGGAAGGACCTGGTCTAGGGCACCACGAGCCAGGTGCTCCCCAGCCCCACGCAGGAACCAGTGGGGATGGACTCAGCCACCACTTATGTGGCAAAAAAATTCAAGTAAAACACAAAGAAGGTCACAAAGTGCCTCCAGAATTAAGCACTGACTTGCCTCCATGGGGAAATCATGTGCCTTAAAGGGCTGAATATTAAATTAAGACTAATTTTAATGGCATAAAAGAGACAAGAAAAGAAGCCAAGCTACAGATTAAAGAAAACATAATTAAAATCAGGATGAAAAATTAGAAGCAATTTTCTTCCCTTACAAGTGCACAGGTAACTAAAGGTAAAGCATCCTTTGAGCTTTTACAGGTTGACTTTCAAAATTCATCCTCCGCTGAGAGCCCTCACTATGGAGGGAAGATGCCCAAGGAGGCCAGGGGCATTCATGCATTTCAAAGTATCCCCTTCCATGCTAATGCATCACTCCAGGTGCTTGCTGCCTCCTGTGATGTGTTACAGGAGGTTGTTACTTTGCAGGTTCATCCCAGTCTCAGAAATTAGAGAGGAGGGTTTTTTTTGGGGGGGGGGAGGGGAGGGAACCCAAAACCCCACAAAAATTCACGAAGTGCATGAGCTGTCTTCTGGCCATGAATTAACCTCATCCCTTCTAGAAGCTGACATCTCAGGAGACATTTCTGTCTGCCTCCAGCAACTATCCTGCCCTTCCTGGCCCCTGTTTTTATTTTTGTGTTGTCTGAACACGAGGAAGAAAATACGAGACTGTGGTCCCCAGAGAGCATCTCTGCTGCTGACCACTGAGGTTAATGACTTAATCCCCTGTGACTTCAGCCATCTGCTCCAGCATTATGCATGTGTCGTCCCAGCAATAAGCAGCCAAATTAAAATGCAATCCTGCTTCATAGCTGGCCCTCTCAGAGGAAAGGTAAGGGGCTGTGACCCATGGGGAGACAGTCAAACCATTGCCCTTTCAGAGGGGACCAGAAGGAAGGGAATAGCTGCACCCAAGCAGGGGCACGGCCAGATCCAGGAACGATGTGTCACGTCACCCCTGGGAGAACCAGCTCTGGGAGAACCAGCTCTGTGCCACAAGGAGCTCTCCAGAAATGGCAGTTTCTAACTTTGGATGGTTTAAGATAATTTCTTCAATGCCGAGAGCATGATGAACCTTATTAGGTAGCAGAGCAGACTCGGTCAGTTATTAATGGCACCCAGTTATAGGTGCATAATGGAGCCAATTAGTGCCTGCAGGTGCTACTGCATCGGCTGGGAGGAACAAGCTCCTCATGGACCACAGCTGGAGCATCACCACCACCAGAGCATCACAGCAGGAGCCAGCACACAGCCACCACAGGGACCCCCCAACCACAAGCCCAGACCAAGTGGGGAGGGAGAAGGGACAAGAACGGATCCATCCCTGCCGCAGGTCTGCTTCGCCCTCCAAGCCCTTTGCCCACCAGCTTTCAGCCCCTGTGCCCCTAAACTGGCCCAAAGGATTATTCCCAGGCAGTTGTAAAGTCCTTCATCGACTCATGCCTGACACACTCTTGCTGTATCGCTGTTTAAGATTATTTCAGCTCCTTTTATCCTTCTCTGTGCTACGAGACAACGATCCAGGGAAAAAAAAAAACCACACCAAAAAAAACCCACCACCAAAGTGTCCCTGTCCTACAATCCCCATCAGCATCCAGATCACGTATCCCGCGGGCCTCCATCCACCTCCGGTACTAAAAATACTCTTTTGCTAGATTAATTTGAGCTGGGTTTGACATGAAGTCCAATTCCACAAACATCTCGACAAGCACCATCGATTTGTTCCCACCCTGCCCCAGCCAGCCGAGGTAAGGGGCTCGTGGGACGGTGGATACAGGAGAGGGGACACGAGAGGGGAGGAGATGGATAGCACTAAATCAGGAGGGACTTCAAGGCACGAGGAGGTTCATCTGCAGCCAGCACACAGCTGTAGACTTCATGATTGCTCAAGTATAATATGTAAAGCTCAAACGCACCCCCTCAAACACATCCACTTATTAAGACAACTCCAAGTATTTACCGCATGCTCCCCCTTTGGAAGGCGCATTCACTTCATGTAAGCTATTGCTTATATTAACCAAAACCAGGTTTTTAATGGATCTTCCTTTTTTTCCCACTTACAGGAATAGAGAAATCCCAGAAAATCAGGCTTTCCAGGGGCAACTCCATAGAGCAGCCTGTCTGACCGAGGGACACCATCACAACCGCTGCATCCCTGCCAGAGGCCAGCCTGGCAAACCCGGATTATTTTGTAATATAAGGAACGATCCTGGATAACATCCGAGCAGCTTCTGAACGGGTGATTCTGTACGAGACTGATATAGACGCTGTCCCATATTTCTGTAGCTGCACATCCTACAGCTCTTGTTGTGCAAGCCAACAAACACAAAGGAGTTGGCAAGGCTCCTGCTACGCCTACACGTAGGAGGCAAATCAGCTGCGACTGCACATCCGCCAGCCTTCCCTTGCTCTACTCCAAGTACGGCACGAAGTCCTCCGCCCGGCTTTTTCATGAATGAGGATGAGAAAACCTCCTCCGACTCAGCTAACAAAAGTAAAAGGGAGAGTTTCTGCAGGTTTGCAAACAGCTGCAGGAATGCACAATGCAAAAAAAAAAAAAAATCTCTCCCCCACTGCTAAAGTTGATTTAAGCATAATCCAAAGAACATCACATTTGAGAGCAACTCTTACCAGGCTGCAAATGTGCAAAGCTAGGGAAATGCTGTTTGTAAGCACTTTTCCAGAATGACTCACCACCATTCATAGCTACTTTCACCTGGTTTCTGCCAGAAAGCCAGCAGAAGAAAGCGTTGCACGTTGTAACGTGAGGCAACGCCAGCCAGGGAGCCACCCCAAGCTCAGGGGAGCAGCACATCCATGGGGCACACGCTGAGCCCCAGGCAGCATGAACAGCTGCTGTCGAGGCGATACCTGCCTAAGCTGTTCACAGACCTGCTCCTAACAAAGTATTTCTAAAAACGAGGAAAGAAATCCACCACTCACGAGGCAACGGGCTGCAGCCACCGAGGAAGACTGCGTGCTGCAGCTGGAGCACCCTGTGCCTGCATCACAAACGCACACTCAATATTTAAGGGTTATTAAGCAGCTGGGATAATGGATTAAAGCTCCAGCTGCGGCGCGAGGCTTTGCGGGCGCAGGCAGGTCCTCTCTGCGTCTCACCAAGCAGCTGCCCTGCAGGGCCACGCGCCTGTTTGCTGAGCAAAGCTGTCCCCGAGCTACAAGAGGGGCTTTGACGTTCTCCGAGGCAGCGGAGAGCATGGTTCCTGCCTGGGCCTGAGCATTTTCCCTGCAAGGAGGGGAAAAAAAAAAAAAAAAGCAGTCGATGCTTAAGCTCAGCAAGAATAAAATGCTCCTCTGTAGTGAAAAAAGGCATGACGCCTGACAAATGGGATTATGGAGATCCCCTCCGGAAAACCATCCCCAGCACAGCAAGCCGATACCTAATTATCAGAATTATTTCGCCTGGCACCGTTGCCCAGGCAGGGGAGAGATGCAATAAAAGCAAACACAGGCACTTCTTGCCCTCTGCTCCACGCCGGGTGCATCGGCACCGGGGATGCCCGCAGCACCTGCCAGCGATCGCGGGTACCCCACCATGGATGTGGTTGGGGCAGCACCAGCACCCCCAGCCCCACCAGGAGCTGGTCCCATCACGTGGCCAGCCCCGAGGCTGGGCATTGCTCAGACCTATTCAGCTTCACAGACAGCTCATTTCTGGGTGGCAGGAGGGATTAACTGACGGGACATGCGGCTGGAGCGGGTGATGGATCCATCCGCGTTCCTAAAACGAGACAAACACCTTTTGGTGAGCCATGGCTTTGCCTGCACTCATGGGTGCTTGGGCTCAGGACTGGGCAAGCAGCAGCAGCTTCACTCCCTGAAATTAGATGTTACTAATGATCCCTTCTGGACCCAAAAAAATAAAAAAAAAGGAAAAAAGAAAAAAAGAAAAAAAGAAAAAAATCAATGAGACTATAAATTCTTGGTCCAGAACACAGCGGCACGCCGAGCGTCAGTAGCACATCGAGCAGCTCCCTCCCCTGCCTACAGGTTCCTCCTGGCCAACGACCAACGCCAGCTCAAAAAGATCCCCCGCAGGTTCCCTTTCAGGAGAAGCACTGCAGTGCAGTAGCTGCTGGCCAGGAAAGCAGCCAAGCGAGCGCTTTCCCCCGTGGACACCAGCAAGGCTCGGGGTCCCTCCCGTCCCCGCCAGTGCGGCGGTGCCAGTGCCACCACCGCCGCCTTACCCAATGCGCTCCTGCTCCATCTCCTCCATCTTCTCGGCCCGGGCGATGACTCGGTTGATGATCTCCTTCTCCTCGTCCGTCAGCTCCTCGCTCTTGCGCTGCCGGTCGGGCTGGCCGTCCCGCGCTGCCCAGCCGGCGGGGAGCCTGCAGGGGAGAGGGGGACCAGGGCTTCGTCCACAGATCACGTGTGTGCAATCACACACACGTGTGGGCAATAGCCAGGCACCAATTCCCAAGCCCAGGGAAGAAGGGGTATGATACCTCCCCATCCTCCAAGCTCTCTTCTAGCAGGAAGCCTGCAAATGCCCCCACCCACCAGGTGGAAGCTCTTATTTCCATTTTGTGGGGTTTCATATGGAAACACTTGTTTCATATGGAGAAAACCAATTTCCTTTTCAAAGGTATTCTCATTATTTCCACGTCAAGCATCAAGTGCTGCGGCTAATTTTGCACCCTGCTTTCTGCCGTGTAACGCTTGGGTTTGCCAGTGAGCTGCAGTACCAGGGCAACAGCCGCAGGAGCGGGCGTTTTTTTGGGTACCTTTCATCAAACATGGGCGTTTTCCTCTCCTAACTTCATTTCCAAAGATCCTTTTGCACAGCAAGCGCAGCCTGGGCATCAGGCAGCTCTAACCTGGTGACACGATAACGTCTGCTACTCAGCCCTGCAAATTAGCAGGAGGCAGAGGGGCAACGCTAATGAAGGACGCAGAAGGCAAATGTCCCTCCTCCCCTCATCCTTCTGTTCATCTAAAGACCTTTCCTGAGTCTTTTGCCCCTGGGCTGAGCAGACCCTCATGCTCTTAAACCTCAAAATTCATTAAAACCCTGTGCAACGCTTCCCAAAATTAATTGCTTTTTTCTTGCATCCAGGATAAGGTTTTTCCTGTTCTCTCAAGACCGTTAGAATAGCAGGCAAAGAGCAAAAATAAAAAAAAAAAAAAGCAAGCAAGATACTTACTGCTCCTTCTCGCTGCTGGGAGGCACAGGGAAAGAGAGGGAACAAGGATTAGGTGGGAGAAGGGACAAGGCCAGCTCAGCCCGGGCACAGCCAGCACTCTCCCTGCCTCAGGGGTGACAGTCCCCGACAGCTTGTCCCTCTCCATGGACCCCCGCTGCTCCTCCAAAGCAGCGCAGAGCAGCGAACTCTGAACACGAGCTTCACCCAGCCCCTGCATCATCTGGGCACCCAAAACCAGCACGCATCCATGGGTGCTGCCACCACCCCTCCAGCCAGGACGGAGACCTGCCACGTGGTGGGATGCAGCATCACCCTGCACAGTGGCCACGTTGGAGGGCATCAGGACAGACGGACAGGGCTCCTGGTCGGCACAGGGGTGCGTGCACACCCGTGGGTCTGTCCCCACCACCCTTTCTCAGGGGGTTTAGGAGGCAACATGGCAAAATGTCCCCATCCAACCAGTGCAAACCCAATTCCCAGGGTCCCCAGAGGAGGAACGGGGGCAACTGCACCTGCATCACCTCCCACCCCCGGGGACCCTCCTCCCTGCCGCACCAGCAGCATCCCTGTGACCCCAGCCCTCTCCTCTCACCTGGCCCGGAGAGACATGGTCCTGTCGCTGGGGCACATCCACCGGTCAGAGCTGCCACCCACCACTGCATCGGTCATCGCTGGCTGCCAAGGGGACCCGGGGACACGCAGAGCGAGGTTGGGCACACCAGTGCTCCGCCAATGAGCACTGACTCGGCACACCCGGGAAGTCAATCACTTTGGTCGTCTGCCCGTGCTCTCAGATAGCAGCGATGCCGACGAAGGTAAACCTGGTACTTTCAGCCAGGCTGTAGGGAAAAAACAAAAATCCCACAAAAATCACACCGGGCAGAGCTTTAGTTTTGGCATTAAGAGGAGTGGGAGCAGGGAGAGGAACAGGAACGTCACTTGAGTCGCTGTCTCGATATCATGCACAAGATGCAGGAGCCTACAACTGCCACCCTCCCAGGAGGGCAACGCAGCCGCGCTCAGCACGGATGTAATTAATGAGATAACCGACCTCACATTAATTATGAGGCCTCAGAGCTGGGAGGGAAAAGGATGTTTCAGTTTCACAGCAAAATCTACAAACTAGGAAACTTTCCCCCCAAAACCCAGCACATCTCGCCGCCCTCCCCCAAACCACGTTCCCTCTACAACAAAACTCCTCCTTTTTCATTTTGGTTTTCTAAAGTTTTTGCAAAATGAAAACTGGAGAGGCACTGAAGAAGGATGTGGCAACAGGACCCGAAGATGATATTCTGTCTACTCATCTCCAGAAGATTCATCAAAAAGGGACCTCTCCAAACCCTTCTCCTTTCAGGAAAACTGACAGTTTTTATTAAAAAACAAATTGATGTAAAATTCAGAACATGAGCGCTTATTTATCCCCACCTTCTGGGGGTGTTTTCCCTCTCCACCCACCACCCCTACTCACTGCATGGGGATGGGGACTTGCACGGCAAAGCCCAAGCTGACGCCAACCAGCACCGCCCACAGCGTGGGGACAGATCCATCCGTCCCATCGTCTCTTCTGGGGGAAAACCAGGGCGAAGAGCAGAGGCAGAGCAGTGTCCCCCAGCCAAGGGCAGGGCAGGACCCATCCTCCCACGTAGCCCCTCACCCCTGCCCAGCCTGTGGGGTGCCGGCAGATGCTACGATTACACCATGAGTCACTGTCACACCTGGACCCATCTCGGGATGGTCCCCAAGAGCAGACGGTGCAGCTTGTGGGTCCATGGACGGCATCGCCCTCGAGATATCACTTGCAAAGGAAGAAGCTCAAGAGGAGCCTCCCTTTACAGTCATTAAGGTGGAAATAAAAGAGAAAAGGCAATCCATCCACGAAGGGGTTGGCTTTGCTGTAGCACTAATGAGAGCACAAGGCACCAAGGAGGATACGAATCACCCCTTCATTAGGGCCCCCCGCCAATGGGGGAAGTTTTTGTGAGCTCAACTATTTCCCATCCGTGGGCTTTTCCCCCATCCATCTCCTCTGCAGAGCGCTGAAGCGGAGCCGGCACGAGATACCCACCGGGATCCCCCCACGGCAGCAGCCTCCCGCCTGCATTGCTCGCAGCACCTGCATTTGAATTGCTTTCTCCTGCCTGCAGCAGAACTAAAAACCCCCCATAAAATCCCAAACCCCTCTGCAAAGCCCAGCCCGCGGGCACCGAGGCTGCTCCCCGTCTGTGGGCCATTCATCCTCCCAAACCTGGTGCCCTGGGAAGATGCTGCCCCAGACTCCTCCCCGGCTGGAAGGGACTGCTCAGCTGCCCATGTCCTGCCAGGTCCCAGCACCAAAGCCAGCATCCCAGAGCTGCCAGTGGGTCCCAGTAGGACCAGAGCTCAGCCCAAACCTGGCAAATGCACCTTTGCAAGGCACAAAGCAACTCCAGCTCTCACCAAAACTCCAACAGGAGCGCTGGGGAGGTTGTCCCGAGCAGAGGATGGAAAACTGGAGCTTGCAAAAACACCCAACTGAAATCACAGAGTTCGAGCCATGAAAAAATGTGCAACATTCCTAGAAAGGGGGAAAAATATAATTCTCATCCTCCACTTTCTGCTCTGCAATATTGCAGGGGTTTCTCTGTCAGCCTCTGAAGAGTCAGCAGAGATCTGAGGATCACCTTTGCTTCACTGATAACTTCCAAAAACACAGATATATATATATATATATGGGGGGGGGGGGGAAGAGAGAGAAGCACACGGGGTAATTAGCGCTCTGCTGGTTTCATACAGCGACTATTCCTGTGCCAAACGAGAAGGCTCTGATTGACAAGGTCAGTTAAATAAGCAAATTGTTCATTTACATCGCCACCGCCACCTCCACAATCTGCACTGCACCAGCAAACTCCTGCCGGGGATTTAGGGTCCCTCCACGGCCGGGAGCGGGGGGTCTCGCCAGGCTGTACACAGATTTAATGGGGTGTCCTGGAAGGGCAGCCTCATGCCACCAGCACCCATTTTTGAGGAGGCACAGGCGGATAAGGGACTTCCCCAAGGTCAGGTGGAGCAGGAGCGGCCACCCCGGCCCTGCAAAGAATAGGGGAAAATCCCTGGGTTTTCCTAGCAAAGAGGGTAGAGCGATCACCGGCACTTCAGCCAGCAGGGAGGAAAACTCCTTCCCCCAGCTAGAACTTTCTGCTAATAATAGAGAGGCCGCGAGTGTTTCGCTTTGTTGCAGATGGAGAAGAGCCCAGGGACGGCTCTTGGAGGAATACACAAGCCTTTCCCTCCGCCTATAAATAATAGATTTTGAAGATCTACTTTGCATTACTTCCAGCAACTACTCTTGCTTGTCCTAATGCTTGGTTCTGCATTTTTAGCGCACAGTAAAGAACAAAATAACAGCTTACGGTGGCTTTTTTCCCCCCACCAAATCCTTGCTCGCAAGCAAAAGTATGTGGCAATCCAAGTTGCGATCGATGGGATGCAGCAGCATTTAGTTAATGAAATGGAAATATCCCACCCTAGAAGGATGCCGAGACCTTCCAGGGTTTGGCTGTCCCCAGAGGGTCCCAGGACCTGCCCTGCCAGGTCCCTCTCGTCCCCGCACGGTGCTGGCTGCTCGAGGTTGCCTGACTGCAAGCGGAGGTCAGGAGGAGCAAGGCAGCAGCTCCCGCTGGCGTGAACACGGCGCGTCCCAGGCAGAGCCAGGAATAGAAGCAAGGTCTTAATTTCTGGCCTTAAGGAAGAGCCACATGACTCTAATCACGCCGCTCCATTACTTCTGTATGATGGAGCCCATGAATTTGATCATGCCTTAATAAAAAGGGATTGAACGTCTTCCATGAATCACTCTGCCTCTCCCCGAGCCTCCGGCACTGTCGTCCCGCGCGCAGATGCTGCTCGCTCTGAGCCAAGAGGTGCCGATTCATGGGCCCATCGCCAGCACCCGAAATCCAGCGGATGCAGCGCCAGCGCCAAGCCCTGCCCCGGCAGGTCCCCCTCGTCCTTCACCAGCCCTGGGCAGGCAGGGAAAAGCAGCAGGAGCCCCACGGCGGGAGCCCATCCTGCCCCACGGGCACCAGGAGGGGCATGGGACGGCGGGTGCCCCAGGCAGGACCCGAAGCCACCGGAGGCACCCACGCTGCCACCACCAACCGGGCATCTGCAAAGAGAGACCGTTAAAGGGCTGCCCAAACACACCGGTTTAGCCATCTGGAAATAACATACCGAGGTAGAAAACAGAAAAATTGGTATTTTAAAGACTCCCAGTGCAATAATCAGATTTTTACAGTGAGCTCAACATTTCACACTTGGCGGTGCCTGCAGAGATCGTCTCCACCAGCAAAGACATTGACACAGGCAACCTATTTCTCCAGCCTTCTCAGCTCTGCAATGCAGCTTTCTTAAATATTGAATAAGTCTGCTGCTCTACACCACCTGCCAGTGCCAATGATGAGGTAATTTTTGCATTGACAAAGCCTAATGCGATTAATCTGGTTTGAAAGAGCAGGTTTTAGTGCCCGTTCATTCACTCGGCGAAATACACTTGCAGACAGAGCATCGGCGGCAGTTTCTCATTCACCGCCAGCAGCCAGACCCCAAACAAATGACCCAAACTGCTGCTCGGATGCCAAGTGAGAGATTATTTCTGCGTGTCATCACCAGACAGGAGGTTTTGAACTTGAATGGATCCAAACACCAGGCTGATGGGGTTTTCACACCAGCTCTGAGGCCAGCCCTGGCACGGGAGCTGATTTGCATCCCCAGCTGGATGGTGGAGCTGGGGATGGGGAGGGAAAAAATAGGGTGTGAGCATGCAAATGCCTGATGGGGCTCCCCAGCCCCACACCCAGGGAGAAGGGGTGCATATTTTGGGGTGACAAGGACCAAGTGGAAACCCCCCCAGCTGAGCGGTGAGAAGAGCAAATGCAGAAGCCGGGACACACCAGCAGCCCCAGGGTGGGAACCGTGCCTCTCCGCCTCTCAGCAGGCATACGCGTCCCCAAACATCATTTTTGGGTGGTGTTCTCTCCCAGCTAGCAGCAACATTCACCACCATCTCACAAGTCCACCGGGGCCAGATCCTGCCCTCCTCCATGCCCCAGCACCGGGGCCAGTGCCTGGTGCCCAGGAGAGCTGTGCAAACCGCAGGGGATCCCGGGTCCCGACCAGAGACCTGGCACAGACACTGCACACCCTGTGTCCAGCTCTGCCCCAAGCATCTCGCAACACCTGGGCTCTTCCTTTCCTAGGAAAAAGAGCCTGCCCAGTGCAGGAGCCACGCACACCCCACAGCATCCCCTATGGCATACGTGCGTGGCTATAGGGGCCACAGAGAGCTGCCCGAGTGGACAGCGGGGTGCTCGCTCCCCTCCAGGGTCAGACAGGATTTGGTACTAATGGATTTACCTGCAGAGGGGGGAAAAAAACATATAAATAGCCCCAAAACAACTGCTGAAGCAGCTGTGTAATGCTGCAAAATAATCAGCAGACCAGATGGAGGGGCAGGAGGGCAGCCCAGCCCTGTAGGGTCCCGTGCACCAAAAGTCTCTCAAATCCCGACGTCCCCGGGCAGCCAGCATCCGCGCTTTGTCTCATCTGTGATGTAAATCGTTTTAGAAAGTTCGGGCAAAATTGGGCAAGCTGCTTTATGGATGGCACTTCAGGAAACAGCCCACGTTCGAGACTTTCCTTTAAAAAAAGAAAGAAGAGAGGCAGATCTCAGCTGGCAGAAATGCGTGGAAGTGGCAAACTGAAGCTGCTTGGCCTGGAGCCACCCGCGGACACCTGGACAGGTCTGGCATCGGGGCACGGGACAGCAGGACAGTCACGCCGTGACTCCAGGCAAAGCAGCAAGTGACCCACAGCCATGGCAGCATGCACTGCCCACGCTCCTGCGGGGACCCATGTGCCCCAACTGCCCTGCAACGCTGCTCCGGTGCGAGACGGCACAAGGTAGGATCAGACCCTGGGGCGCAGAGCCCTCCAACCGCATTGCGGCAAAGCAAGGGCCTGGGGTCCTGGAAATTCAGCTTTTGGGAAAGACCCAGAACCAGCGAGTCCTAAACCCAGGTCGTTTCATCCTTTGTCCGCATGCCAGACCCTTACAGGGAACCAAGGCCCCGCAACTTCCCGGGCCAGCTTGGCACCAGTTGGTTAATTAAGGCTAAATGTGGCCCCGCAGGTTACCGATGGTGATGGCCACAGTCCACAGGTGACAGCGATCCACAGATCAACGGCATACAAGAAATGCAAAGCAATGGAAGTCCTGGTCATTCTCTGATGCCCCAATCCCATAACTGCCTGCTGCAAGCCCACCCAGCGGCAGCCTGCCCACAGCACCCGCCCGCCCAGCCGCAGCCCCATGGCACGCCGGGACAGGACCGCCGAGACCCAGCACGCTGCATTCACCCATGCAGCACACAGTAGCCCACGGAGCTGCTCCTGCCTCCGCTGCCCTCCAGCTAAATCCACACTGCAGCCCAGCCCAGAGCAACAGGGCTAGGAGCCCTCCCAAATGCCAGTGCCTTTGGTTTGGCCAATGCCTCTGCTGCCTTTAAATTCACATAAAGTGCTGAGATGCCTTTTTTTCCCTCCCCCTTAATTCCCATCTCCCTGTCATCCTCCAGACAAAGATCCATCCCAAGGCAGCTGAGCAGCAGCACACAGTCAATTTTATTTAAGCAGCACATTGACATTTCCTCAGCAGCTTCTTCACAAACCAAACATTGTTATGATGCTGTCATGAGGTTTTACTCTCTTTGATTAATTGCAGGAAAGACAATGGTGAGGAGAAAAAAAAAAAATCACTTCTGGGTTTGTACAACTTACCCGTGGCTGCTGGAGCTGGAGGTCTCCAGCCAGGTGATGCCCGAGCACACCCCAAGCCTACCCAGTGCTATTAAATGCAGCAGCAGCGTTGCCATCGCTCCTCCAGCCATGGCAGAGCTGCTCCGAAGGCTGCTTAGCAACAGATCGCTGCACCGCTCCAGCACACCGATCCGGCACGCTGCCCTCGATTTGGGCACCGCCGGGGACGGGGCACGCGGCCAGAGCTGCCAGGCTGAACCGGCCCCATCAGGGGTGCCGGCGCAGGGACCCCCACGCAACAACAGCAGCAGCAGCTGAAGGAAGTTTAGCAATGTGAAAAGGCTGCGAAGTACCTGTGAGCCCAGCAATGCAAAGTGTGCTCAGAGCCAGCAGGTCCTGCTGGCTGCTGGGGGCAGTGACAGTCCCCAGAAGATGCCCCAGCGGTGGTTGAGGACCACGAAGTTGCGCCGCAGGAGCGATAGCTGGGGTGGGCGCATGCCCCGTCCCCAGACCACGTCCCTGGGCGAAGGATGCTCACAGCTGCAAACCCACCCTCCTCAGGGGCAGCGGGGATGCCCAGCCAGGGCCAGGCTGGGGCAGAGGAGCCATGCTGAGCCAGGCACCCCACAACACACCTGTGCAGAGGGGGTCCCCCCAGCACTGCAGCCTGACCCTCCCCAAGAGCCACGGGGAACCCAGCCACCGGCAGAGAGGAGCACGTGGCCACCCAGCTTGGCATCTGCACCACCCTGGGAGATGCTGGTCTCCCAACTTCCCCAGTCACTAAATCCAGCTCCTTTCTCTCCCCACACACCCTCGTTGAGCATCTGGTTTCACGCAGCCAGACCTGCCCCCTATCACCGACGCATTGGGCGCAAAGGGGAGAGTCCGTACCCACCTCCCAGGGCTGGAGGAGAGCGATGCTGCTCAGACCCACGCAGGTACCGACAGGGATGGAGCCAGGGCATCTTCCAGCACCTGAACGTTATAAACCATCACGGTCATTAGCCCCAGCCACTCCCCAGTCTCCAGCGTTAAGGAGGATGGAAGAATTAATCAGGCTGGCCTTGAGGGCACTGCCTCCAGGAGCAGAGCTCTCCTCCCCCCCCCAGACCTCCAGTGCTCAGCTGGGACCACCTGGAGCAATTCGTTACCTATTATCACTAATTGGCAATGACTGCAGTGACATTGTCTCCTGTCTGTGGGCAGGAGGGCGGCACCAGGCCGGGGCCAGCAACAGCGCTGGCGAGCAGGCAGAGGGTCTCCACTGCCAGCACAGCCCCCAGGACCTGCAGCGGGCACAGAGGACCATCTCATTTTCAGGTCCCAGAAAAAGTCTCTCAAAACTTGACCACAAAAAGAAACTCCGGAGCTGGGAGTCCCCTCATCCTTCCTCAGCAGTTTTCCTCCCCTTGCCCTTTCCAATACCGGGGAACATTTAACACCAGCACACACGTACCCACGCAGCCACGGAGGCGCAGCAGAGTCCCGCAATGGGCTCCTGGGTTTTGCCCTCGCTGCAAAGGGTGCTTCCGCAAATAAAACGTGCTTTTTCCATGTTCAGCATGCTTCTCGGCTCTCCCTGGGAGCTGCGGCAGTGCAAAAGCAAGACTGCGAAGGAGGAGGAAGCAGAAGAGCAGGCTAGAGCCAGTCCCAAGCAGGGGACAGTATTTGCACCCAGGTGGGTTGCTCCTATCGGGGTTGACGGGTCTGATGCAGGGGGGCTTTGCTGGAAGCCCATCCCGCAGACCACACATACAGGTGATGGCAAACAGCTCCCACCGCATGGCGTGGAGCTGGTACAGCTCTGCCGGAGGCGGCTGGCGCTTGCCTGGCTGTGGGGCTGCTGCGGACGAGCATCGCCCACCCAGTACTACTCTCCTGGGGGATGCCCAGCAAAATGCCCATGGGATGCCACAGCAATCCCCAGCTCAGCAGGTGGGGCTCAGACCCACGGCCCCACATACCCTCGGCTGATCCCCACGGAAGGGCTGAACGCAGATCTCCTGAGTCAGCCCCTACAGCAAAAGCGAGCAGCTCACTAAATCCCGACCAGATGAATGATGCATCATCAAATAAAGCCCAGTATCACAACATTAACAATATTTATTTCAGGCTAAGCTGCAGCCTGGGCTTTTGATACCAGTAATTAAAGCAAATGGTTCATCTGTTATCATCTTTGCATCCCTGGAGCCAACTGTCCGTGTTTTGAAGCCCTGTATTATCTCTTTTTTTATTGCAGCCTCCCGAGAAGGGGGCGATCAGCCCGATCCACACACACTTTTTAGATCCCAGGAACGGTGTAGCATGGACCGAGCCCAAAGGAGAGCCACGTTCAGGGCAGCCACCTTGCTCAGAGCTTTTTAGCAGTGAAATGAAGAAGTGTTAAATGCTTAAAGGCAAATTGCTGCTCCTGAAACCCAAATTAATAGAAAGACACCAGCGAGAAAGATAATCAGGTCCCCTCTCTGAAACGACCTGTCCCTGGGAACAGCAGCATTAGCAGCCTCAGCCTGTTTTCCGAGGTGGCTGGTTTTGCGTCCAGGAGGTTTCAGGCTACGATTCCAAATAGGTTTTAATGCCGTTAGCAACACTTTTGTCTGTCCTGGGAAAGGAGCAGAGAAGGCACCTGCTAAAGCCCTTGACCCAGCCCTGAGCCGGGCAGCGATGCCCTTTCAGAGCCCTAACGGGGAGCAGAAAAGGCAAAGCACCTTCGCAGCACGCTCTCTGCTCCGGGAACAGGACAGTCTCTGCATCCCACCGCCACCAGACGCCCAGGGATGGGGCTCAGCTCCTGCTGCCATCGCAGCTCTCGCTGTTCACACTCCGGGAAAAGGGTCAAGAGACAATTTTAGGGGTTTAAAAACCCCCACATGCTCAAAAGTTGCCCCCACACAGCAAAGTCCAAAAGCAACGACCAGAGCAAGCCTCCAGCCGCAACAACGCGCCCAAGGGGCGACGCCAGCTCCGGCCGCTGCCACCGGCCTCCCACGGGAGACGCGGCCGCGGGGAGCCCACCCACCGCCCGCACAGCCTCGGGACGCTGCAACTTTCCC
>WAAD01029192.1:9896-56928 GCA_013389945.1 Fregata magnificens | reverse complement strand
CTGCCCGCCCCCTCCCCTCTCCATCCCTCTCCCATCCTTCCGCCTCCCAGCCCTCTCCCCTCCTCACCTCCCACCCCGTCTCCCATCCCATCCCTCCCCGTCCTCGCAGGACACAGCGGGTTTTTGCACGCCCGCCCCCCCCACACCCCCTGGGGGAGACCGGGCTTGGGGCATCTCCCCCAGCCCTGCCCGCAGCCCCCCGGCTGCCCGCGGAGGGGGGCAGGCGCTTCCCCACGCACCGCCTGCGGCATCAGCCAAAAGCTGCGGGAGCTGCCTGCCTGGCCGGGCTCCCCATCGCTGGGGTTTCGGCCTCTGCGCTCGAGTTTAAGCAGCACGGGGGATCCCGCAGCCTGGCAGCCCTTGCCCAGGTTAACCCTAAAGACCAACCTGGGCCCCCCGCACAAGGAGGGAACACGTTGCCTCCGGCCAAGCTCTACGGTGACTTTCGCACTGCTCGGACCTTCAGGAGAGCACCGATCCTGCCTGCAGGGACAGTTACCGCAGGGAACTGGCAAAGCGGGTGATGTAGAGCACAGAGAGAACCCCGTTCCCGAGCTGAGGCATCCATGGCTTTATAAACCGAAAGGGGCAGCGGCCTGAACTCACCCCCCAGCTGGAGAGCTCTGACCTCCCTCCCCTTGCAGCAGGGACCGTGCGGAGGGTGGGGGACTCAGCTCACAGCCGGGAGGGAGCTAGAGCCGGGTTGGGATGGAGCCTAGCTCGCAAATGCACTTTAGTGCCAAGTCCATCAGCTCTAGCAGCCCCACCTTAGCCGCTCTTGATATTCCAGTGGGGAACCCCAACACCCTCAGGTTTTCATGACTTTCCAGAAGATCTCCTGCCAGTTGCTCCTGCATCATCTCTGGCCAGGTGAAGCGAGGTGGACAAATCATCTGCCGGCAGGAGGGGACAGAAATCAGTGCTGGCCTCAAACCTCAGCACGAGCGGCCGAGGAGGGAAAGTTAATAAAAAAGTTTGATAAAAGGATGCTGCGAGATGAAGCCGACAGGGTGAGACATGGCTCTGGGCTGCCTCTGCAAGCAGGAGAAGACCAACAGGCTTTAAGCAACGCTCAGCCGCGGCCAAGGATGCGATGCCCGAGTTGGGGCGGGGAAGGAAAGTTTCTCATTCCTATAGCTGGATTTCACCACTTTTATATAAAAGATTTTTAACCAGTTTCAAGTAGGCCTTTCAAGAAAATCCTGCTTTTTTTGGATTTAAAAAGAAAGCCCTGGAGAGACAGAAATCCTTGAAAGATGGAGCACATTCCTGCCTTCAGCAAGGAAAGTATTCCACCACTCAAGGTTGAATCTTGATTGGCATTCATCTAGATGCTTGATGGACATCTTCTTCTCTTCCAGGCTCAACTATGTATTTTTATTTAGTGAAAGAATGCCTCACTTATGCAAAGTAGTTGGAGAGACGAGCACAGTACTTTCAAGCTGATATGTCTTGACACCTTCCTTGGAGACTCACAAAAAGAAGCAGCATGTGCAGAATTTGGAAAATCAGATCTAAAACCTGCTTTCCAGAAAGGAAAAAAGCAACACCCGCAATTCTCTGTTCTGAATACCTGGCACTTTCACTCCCCTTTTTTAGCCCATGTTCTAAAAATAAAAAAGTCGGTTTGATTTTTTCTTGAATTATAAATACATTTTGGCAGTCTGGCATCTCCTGCGGCAGATCAAAGCACAGGAGTTTTATTTATTTCTTTCCTCTCAGGTTTATCTTTCTGTCTGCAAGCCCTCTAATTCTCAAGGATTTGTCATATTTCCCCTTGTGATCCAACTCAGCACACAGCAAAATGCTCCATTCGACCCCAGAGCCATCCTGCCCGGAGGCTCAGACGGAGCCCATCTGCGGCGCTCGGCCGCGGCACCGCGCACCGGCAGCTCCTGCCCGCACGCTCAGGTTCAAGCGTGGAGGCAAAACTCCCGGAGGTTATTAGAGCAGCGCAGCATTCCCTGCTCAGCGTTGGAGAAGCTCACGCCGGATGCACTCAGGGCACCACTGCACACAAGCCTCCATTGTGCGGTACCTATGGTCTTGGGTTTATTACCATCGGCAACGTCACTGATTTCAATGGGAATAATCAAGGAATAAAACCGAGTTTATGGCTACAGACAGCCCCAGGCATCAAACACCAGACCCGGAGGCAGCGGGGCCGGGCTCTGCTTCACCTCTAGCCATCTCCCATCCTCAGCTGCAGCCGGTGCCAGGGATGGACCTGGGGATGGAGTGCTTTTCCCCGGGACGGCGTGGCCCCAGAAGCACAGCCTGATGGCAGGGCACTGAAAACACGGCTGCACTGGCAAATGAAAGCATCAAAAGCGTGGCACGTGCCATACTGCTGACTCAGCTACTGCCACCCTTGCACTGCTGCTCGGATGCTCCGGGAGGAAACCTCTCCCCTTGTTTTACAGCCCAATTAGTCGCATCTAATTGAGGTGCTGGATGGGAGATAGGGAGCAGTCAGCCAGCACCAGGCTGGGGTTATCCCTCCAATGTCTGCAGAGTTGGGTAGTCCCGTGGAAAAAGGAATATGAGCTTTATAAAACATTTTTTCTTCAATGTTTTTAATCAGGATGAAAAGCGTTCCAGTGGAAATCTATAAATTCTCAGAGCTCGAGCACACGAAAGCTCAGGGCTGAATAACAGCTGCTGTCGCTGACTCCAATACCGGGAAAAATAAACCAGGAGCACGTCAAGCCCTCCCTTCACCGTCACAGCTCCAAGCATGGTTGCGTGAGTTAAATTAAAATGATTGATGGCAGCTCGGGTGCCCAAGAGAGCATTTTTCGCTTCTGTAAATCACTAAAAGCCGAGCTGCTCCTCCCCAAGCCTGCCTGGCCACAGATCCCAACAGATGCCCCCAGGAGCTCCCGGGGATGTGACAGCAAGAAACACGCGCCCGCTGCATCATAACTCACCGCCGACCGCCTTAGCACGCACTTTCCTCCACACTAAATCCAAGTGCTTTAGTGCTGATGCAATTATTTGACATGCAAGAGAGATAGCAAAGGACCCACCTCCCAAAACCCGAAATCCATAACCAGCTGCCCAGCGTGGCCAGCGCGGCTCCTTTCCATTAAATTGTGCTTTGGAGAAAGAGGTGGAGGAGAAAACAGGGAGAGGAGGACAGAGAAGGGGGTGCTGGGCACTGGCCCGAGCTCTCCGAGCAGCAGGATGGACCCTGGCAGATGAAACTGGGGAGGTTGTGCCCAGCACGTTGGGGACCAGAGAGTTTGCACCTACTTTTTCAAGAGGACAAAACACCAAGCCAAGATTTAGGCCAGAGCGGAAGAAAACCATCCCTTGGACTCTCCCCCAGGACCTGTGCAGGATGCAGCCGGATCCACGCGATTTAATTAACACCTTCTTCCCCTCTAGCCCCACCCCTGCCGGCTCAGAAAATAACGAGCAGGGCACAAGCCAGAGGAGACATCCTCAATTAATCCCCTCGATTAAAGTGCCAGAATAATAAAAAAAAAAGAAATTAAAAAGGAAAGGAAAGCAAGTTTTCCCCCTTGTCGCTTGATTTGGGTGCAGGGGTGTTCTCCCAGAGCCGGTAGCAGAAGCAGTGGCTGGAGAAACAGAGGAGGAAAAGCACCTTGTGAGGATGCCGGGACATTTTTAATGATCCCCTGCACCTCTCCGCAGCGTGTCAGCCCTCGCCGGCCCCATCCTGGCACCGTCCCTGCAGGAAAACATCTGCAGCAAGGGGACTTCAGCATCCCACCCCACTCTCACCCACCCCAGGTGCCGGCAACCCCAGGAGAAAATCCCCCTCCCCAGCCCACTTACCGCCTCACCCCAGGGCCACCAAGTCCCGAGGAAACCCACGGGGACCCCAAATCCCTCACCAGCACCCCCATCTCCCCTTCCCACAGCCCCTGCGGTGGCATGGGCAGGACCCGGACCCCCAGCCCAGCCGGGGTGCTCAGCCCACAGTTCCAGCAGTGATGCACAGCCCCGAGATCAGCAGGCCCAGCTCAATCGTGTAGGCAGCTCATTACACTCTTTTAATAAGATATGTACTAGTTTTACATTCATTTTTCATTTCTGATAACGTTCTGTCCTATATAACTCCACTATTATCCTTGGCGAGGTGAGGGGAAGGATGTATTTCCTAAAAGACTGCCTGCATTAATTTTTCAGTAAGTGCCATAAAAGATTTAATCTCCAGTTCCTCTTTTGTTAATGGGATTAGTATAACTTATTTACTGGTTTAATTAATTGGTGTGTCTTCCACTCGGCTGAATACAGTGTTTCAGAAACTTACTGGTTTTGGCTGAGAATAACTGGGCTTCATTTCATTTCAGAGACTGCAAAGAGCACGTGCCTGTAAGCTTTAAATTATTTAAATTATTTCCGATAGGGCGCGTTAAAAAGAGGGGAGGAAGGAGCTTTTTCTCCCCTTCAACTAATGAACACGGAGCATCGGCTGTACTACAGCATTGCCAATATATATTTGATAACAACATTTGACACTGCTGGTAACACCCTCCAGCACCGCAATGGACCCTCTCCATCCTGCGGCGGTCAGAGGGACCTGCCTGCATCCCACCCGCTGCATCCCTGCACGCCCAGCTACGCCGCATCCTCGCCAAACAAGGGGTTTTATTCATTTATCCATCTCCCATCCCCTCTGAAGCCCAGGACGATGGTGCTTGGGGGCACAGGGTGCCCACAGAAGGGTCCCAAGCCACAGCGCTGGGGCTGGGGGACTGGCACCCCCCGACACCTCTTCCATCGCTTTATATAGGTCACCCTGTGCTCGGCGGCACGGCAGCCACGCTTGCAGCGGGGGAGGTTGGACTTCACACTCTTGCTCTCCGAGCTGCTTTTCTAGGTCACCAACCCACAACGGTGTATTAAAATAGAGTCTCTCCACTTCCCATTTCCCACGGCCGTAGGCTGAGATGCCTGGGCTGTCGCAGCCGCCAGCCGAAGGGGAAGGGGTGCAAGAGGGCGGCTGCAAACCCGGGGTCTGTGCATGCCCCATACTCGCTCCTCTGGGCACCTGCAGCAATGCACAGGGTGGGCTGGGGGAGGCAGCGCTGCACCCCCAAAATAAGCAACTCCAAGGGCATTGGGGTGGGTGCAACAAGATGTGCGCATGCATGGGGACATCACCAAGGCGGGTCGGGGAGCCCGAACAGGGACCAACAGGGACCCAGTGCCCAGCCCATCCCCGCGGCACTGGGTCTCACCTCCGTGCCCCAGCCGGTGACCGAGGATAACCGTGCCGTGCCAGACTTTGTACAAGGAGATAATGGATCCAGCCCCCAGCTCAGCCTGGGAGGTGCGGCCTCCAGCAGCGATTTTTGTTCGATCCGCAATAATTAACTCACAGCAAATAGCGATGTCCAGGCAGGCGGCCACATTCCCAGCCACGCACAGAAACCTGGAAACACTCTGCTGCAGAGAGGTAGGCTGCTCCACTTTGAACCAGAGAAGCATCACCTCGCTCTTATCTCGCTCCCCAGCAGCTTCCAAATGGAAATTTTACACCAGGAAAGAAAAGCCCAGCCTGGCAGCAAGCGGCAGCACGCAGGTGTTCACTCACTTTCCAGCCCGACTCCAGGAATACCTTCCCGTTCTGCCAAAAAATGCTGGTGGCTCCACCATCCCTCCCCAGCCAGGGAATTGCACACAGACCTGCAGCGGGGAAGCAGAAAGGCTGCTTGGGTGGCAGGGATGACAGCGCCGGGTCACCGCGGCACTTCTCACTGCGACACCGGAGACACCACGGCTGTCCCTGAGCCGGGCTGGCGGCATAAATAATTACTTGGTCTTTTCAAGTGGTGGTGACCATGACTGCTGGTTGTTTCCCCTTCAGGGACTCCCTGGCAGGGCACCCTCTTGGGATCATTTGTTATTATTTCTCTTCCCTTTGATTTTTAGAACGCTGCTTTTCCTGCACCCTGGGTATGCTGCCCAGCCCCTTGTTTCAAGATGTCAGCCCAGGCAGAAGGTTCCTTCTTTCAAGAAAGGAAAACAATAATATTTAAAACCCCCAAGGAGCCTCGCGGAGGCATTCCTATAGTGCTTCAGGACGCAGCATTGTCCCCTGCCCCACCGGACCCACCGTGCCCGCGGGCTGAGGTCTCTTCCCAGAGCTGGCACTGGGGACATGGCTGTGCAGGGCTGTAGGACAGTAGGTTTTGTGGGGACCCATCTCCGTGCCGTACGTGCTCCCTTTTCCATATGAATCCACAGCAAAAGTCTTGACAACTCTGGACGCCCCAAAATCCCTATTCTTCACATGGTGACTAAGAGGTTAAATCAGCACGCGTTATACTCACATGGGGACCGAGCAGGAGGGGACATTTCCCAGCAAGTGCAGCTTGTTTAACAAGCTTCGAAATCAATACTGTCGTCAAGCCCTATCCAAACGGCAGCATGAGCGAGACACCGCTGCAAAGGGATTTTGCTGTCAAGCCTTCCCAGCACAGAGCGATTTGCAGGGGCCAATCCCAGGGGCAAATCCCAGCCCAGACAGGGAGCCCCGGGTGAGGCGGAGGGTCCAGGGGCTGCGATTTCAGTCCCCCGAGAGCACCAGCTCAGCATCCCCTCGCACCCACAGGACACACACTCAGCCCAAAGCCACCAGCAACCACCTTATACAAAGGGCTGGTTTCCAGCTTGTTTTATTTCCTAGCAAAGCCTGCAGGGTATTGATCCTGCTCAGGCCACTGCCTTGAGGGTAATGATTTGCTTTGAAAAATTAAAGCTGCAGCAGCTGAGTTTCTCACACAACGTGGAGACGGGGCTGCAAGCGTAAAGGTTGCTCAGCCAGTAGTGCAAGGCTTTAACTCAGGAGCTGAAAACTGGCTGGTTGGAGCTCCCAGGACATGCGGATGGTGTATTTACAGCTGCCCTCGCTACCAGCATGCCCTGCTTTGGGAAGAAACCCAGCAGACAACCCTCATCCCGTGCACAAGCCAGGCAGCAAACTGTGCTAAGAGCAGCCTGCTGAGATGCTCCACTCGCCCAGGGAGGACAAGCAGCTCCTCACAGCCGGCTGTGGAGCAAGCTGGAGCCTCTGCGAATCTCCCAGCACCTGGGAAGGGTTAAACCTGGAGTATCGCTGCATGAATATTCTCGCCAACACCTGCATCTCATCAGCAGGGAAGGGAGAGGAGAGTTTTTTGAGATATGCCAGAACTAGTTGCTTTAATCTTTAGTGCTGTGGAGTCTTATTGCTGCTGCTTAAAGGAAAAACAACCTCCAAGGGCTTTGCTATTCTTGAATACACAAACACTCGGAGAAAACAGCAGGCTGAGAAACGCTCCCTAGTAGTTAACGTGTATTCACACTTGGTTCTGCTAACCTGGATAAAGAGGGCCCTAGTGAAAAACCGCAGGTTCAACCTGAGCATCCTCACAGGAGGGTACTTGTACGATTCCTCTTCCAGGAGAAATGTGCAGAAGGTCAGAGAAAGTCACCCAGATCAGACCAATAAATACAAGTTACCCATCGCTGGGCAAACTGCAGTCGGTTAGTTGAGATCTATAGCTCTGAGGTTTCCTGCTGAAGATAAAATGCTGTTACTGGACTTGTGACTCAAGGGGTTCAGCGTGGAAGCCACATACTAAAATGTATTGCTGGGCGTTTGCCGGACGGCATACACACAGGGCCAACGTCCCTCCTGAGCACAACAGCAAGTGATTAATTTTTGCGTTGCAGCCCAAGATCAACCTCCCATGTGGGGATTTCCAGGCTTTGCCCTGACTCTGGGCAGCATCTCCTCAGCCGAGTGGCTCCTCCTGCTATAATGCTGCAAACGCAGATTTTCCCGACTCCCCGGCAGCAGGGACGATTGCAGGCAAGAGGGTTAAGGCAGGATGCAGACAGCTTGAGCTCAGTGCTTGGTTTGACAGATCTCATTCAATCCCACTCCCCAAAGGATGCTCCAGCATGATGCCATCGGCTGCAGTGTCATGGGCAGCACCTTCCCACCCTGTGCTCCAACGGGACCACAAACGCACCTGCAAACCCTGACCTGAATTTCCATGCAAAACCTGACTGCAATTTGCAGTTCTTTCCCAGAGGATCAGATCTGGGTGTTTTGGGGAATTCAACCTTTGCTTCAGCAGACGCAGCCAAGGTCAGAGAGGGATGCTCCCCTCCAACTGTTGCATTGGGAAATTATAAGATATAATAAACACATTCTATTTGGACCAAGAGATAACGAAGGAAGAGCAAGCCACTGCAATAGCTACAGCCCGCGCCCAGCCACGGAGATTTGGCCGGAGGCAGCGCAAGGTCCCCTGAGCAGCCGGCAGCACGGGCAGAAGGCACCCTGTTAGTGCCAGCACTGTGCCAGCTGATGGGTTAGGAGTGACGGCCCAGAGCCCTGCGGCTGTAAATCTCTGCACGTCCACAGAGGCCAGCGGAAATTCACAAGCGGGTGCCTCCAGGTGAGAAGCTGACCCATCTCTGCATCCCTGCTTGGGAAGTGGGAGATATGGCAGGAAGGAAGAAATTCAGCTGTGAGGAGCAGCTGCCTGGGGTTTTGCACGCAGCGCTTCCAGCGAGACCCTCGGTGCCAACAGCAGCAAAGGTTGGCACCAATGAAAGGATGGCATGGATTGGCCTCATTGTGAGAAAAACTAGCTACCTCCATCCCGATTATTTTCTCCTTACAGAAAGTCAGCGTTGAGCACAGCAAGATGCCATCCAGGCTTGCATGGAGCGGGATGGAGAAGGCATCTCTGCTGGTTGGGAACACCGGCACTGCTGAGAGCTCAGGAACTGGGGCAGGGGAGCTGGATGCAGCTGTGGGGCAGCCCCCAGGCCAGCCCCCTGTCCCAGTCCCCGTGCCCGGACCACCCCTGGCAGCATCGCCACAGCCAGGAGGGATTTCCAAGGTGCCTCCCCACACCGCCACTGGAGAAGTGACAGTCAGGGACCGGCCTCTCACTAAATTAGCACAGGCAAATGTGCATGTTGCAACATGCTCCATCATCTGTCCCACCCTCCTGCAAAGCCCACCTGAAAGACGTCCTGTCTAAATCTGCAGCCACAGCTCCCTTGGGTGGTGGCCAGAAGCTGCCTCTGACCACCCCAAACCCTGCTCACAGCCACTAATCTCAGAAACATTTGTTAAAACTAATTTTTCTTCCAGGAACAGATTAAAATGGCCCAATTTCCAAGACTGCTTAGATACACCTGCAGATGCAAAGTCATCCACTGAACGGACTTTGCTGGTTAATTATTTCCTGAGCTCCCCATTCACACGGCTGTGGTCTGCATGGCTGCTGCTGGCTGTGTCCCGCTGCCCTGCAGCCCCCTCCTCTCCTCTGCTTGCCCCCACAGCTGGTCTGAAAGCATTTGCAGAAGGAAGAGTGGGAGTCCTGGTTAGAGCTGGATGCAGCCACCTCTTGCCTGTGATCACTGGAGCAAGAGCTGCGCGGCCTCTTCCCCGCTTAGGAAGCAAAGGGAGTTACACATCTTCCTTAATCTGTCTTCAGCCAAAAGCTATAAATCTGTGGCCGTACTGCAGCCCCGGCGTCCCAATGACATCTCAGGGACACCTCAGCCACAGCTCCGACACGCGGCAGACGGTGCATCCTGATGGGCGGCCTAAATCTCTCTCCACGTCCCCCTCCGGCTCCGGCACATCCCCAGCCGCGGGCAGGAGGTGGCCCAGCTGGTGACACACACGTCCCCCAGACCCTCGGGGCTTTGGCAAAAGCATCCCCGGTGCCAGGCCCTGCGCCCGTGCTTGGCTGCCCCCAGGTCCAGGTCAGGGTAAGGAGGGAGACTGTAACCACATCGCAGCGGCACGTGCCACCGTGCCGGCAGGCTGACAGCTCCAGCACGGCACCACGTCAGCATCCAGCCAGCATCCCTCGGGCAGAGACCATGCACGAACAGAACCAGCCTGTCCCAGAGCCGCCTCCTCTTAAGGCAGCAGGAAAAAAGACCTTAAAATAACCCAGGATGAGCTTATCCCCCTGGACATCCCCCGCCACAGCCCGAGTCCACAGGACTGTGCCCACTAATCCACGTGCAAAACCTGACCTGAGTTTCCATGCAAAACCCGACTGTGACTTGCAATTCAGAGGATCAGATCTGAGTGTTTTGGTGAATTCAACCTTTGCTTCAGCAGCATTGCTCTTCCTCGTCCTCTCCTGTAGGCTCAGCGGGGCCGCGCGCCCTCGCAGCACCCTGCACCGCTTCCCGTCACCGTGTCCCAGCACCCCAGGGTGGCACCGGGAACAGGCAGGACCGAGCGGCGCAGCTGCGCTTGGCAGCTGCTGCCAGCACCGCCGGATCAATAACTTTTATCTGCATCGTTATGTGCCTTTGCAGTGAAATAAATTAGACATGCAGGACACCGATCAGCCAGCGTCGAGTCTTATGCTGCGGGACAAAACACCTCCTTATCCATCCCAAAAGGTCAAGGTGCGAATCCAGAAGATGACACATGCCCAGAACTGGAAGTCAACCCCAGTCCTGCACAGTCCTCTGCTTTTTTCTGGATTTCTTCATGTCCTTTGGTTCCTCTGACTTCTGGGCCCCCATATGATAATGGGCCAGGGGAGCTTTCCCCATGGGGCAGACGGAGAAATCCCATCCTGCTGCCGGCTGGGGGAAGGTCCTCCCCAGCCCATCCTTGGATGTTGACTCGGGCATGAGAAACCCATGGGGTCACCTCAGCTGCTGTAGGTGGATGGAGGCACTGGGCAGGTCCCCACGCCAGCGAGACAGCAGCTGCTCAAGGAGTGTAAAACCTACCTGCTGGGAAAGAATGGAAGGAAAGAAAAAGAAAAAAGAATAAAAGAAAAGAAAGAAGAAAAGAAAGAAGAAGAAAAGAAGAAAAGAAAACAGGAAAAAAGAAGAAAAGAAAGAAGGGGAAAAGAAGGGGAAAAGGAAAAAAGAAGGAAAAAAGAAGGAAAAAAAGAAGGAAAAAAAGAAGGAAAAAAAGAAGGAAAAAAAGAAGGAAAAAAGGAAATAGTGCATGACTGTGGGCAAAGAACGGCTGCAGCAGCAGCAATACTGTGTTTCGGTGCTTACCCGTCTGCGAGCAGGGAGCTTTGCACAGACAAGCAGTGATATTTCATGATGTGCGGCATTAATTAAACACAAGGTCGTTTTCCCATTTCTGTGGAAGGGGAATGAAAGGCAGGGGCTGGTGCTGATGACCCCTGCCTGTTTGCAACGACCTGCAAGGCAAGAGCTTGCCTTCCTCTTTCCCTTCATTCTTGGAAAGAGCTCTATGATTTCAGCCTGAATATTTTTGGCAAAAAGGTGATGAACAGCTGAAAACCAAGGTCCTATCATAGGAAACACCAGGCAGCCCTAGCAATGAGCAGCACAACCAGACCCGACCGCAAGAAAAATTGGGCTCTGGGTGTGCTTCAAGGGCTGTCGAAGTTGGGCAGAAGCAGCAGCGATGACTGAGCGGGATGCCCACGGCCGGGCGGGCGGCAGCGATGCTCCGGCCAGGATGGGAATCACCAAACCTGCAACCACAAACAGATTTTTCCCCATTTTTACACCCATCCACTTTCCTAAACGTGGCTTTCTCTGAGTCTGCAGCATCACAGAGCCCTGAGAAACACCCAAATCCCTTTCCAGGAACGTCCCGGTGCTGCAGGTAGCCTGAAAACAGCTTCTCTTTCTCTCGTCCCAATATCTGCCCCTGGGAGGGAAGTCTGGGCCCGGGCCAGCCCCTTCCCAGCCCACCCAAGCAGGCTGCTGTAGCCTTTTCTTTTCTAGGGCTGTAAATCCTGACACAGAGCTTTTTTTCCTGCTTATTGTTTGGCAGCCATTCAGGTTGTATTTGTGTTTTGGCTGCCAGCAATGCAGCATTTACAAACCTGCCCTGGATTTATCTGCTGCAGAGTCGGCCACTAAATTAACAAATACAAAAGTTAGGGATGTTTTGGAAACAACAATTTTATAACACCCGAGATGCACACCGGCCCTCTCCCGCCCACATCCCACTTCTGCCTCCATTCATTTCTCCTCACAGTGTCAGTTGGCTTCAGTTTCCCCCAAAATTGATTAAATGCACATTTTGCTTTTCTTTCCTCGCTCCCAGCAGGGTTTGCCCTGCGCAGACCCCATGCAACAGCTCCAGGAGCGCTTCCCCACGGTTCGGGGCCCCCCTAGCCCTCCTAATCTTGAGGTTCCCCCAGAGACCACATGGCATCGCAGACCCCCCCCCAACATAGGCCATTTCTGTGGGTCCCGAGTAGATTCTCCAGTGTCTAATAAAGACTGAGCGCCTACTCCAACTTCTCTCTGGCGGATGCGTTTTTCCTCTGCCTTGCTGTTTAAGCACACCAACTTGTAGGAATTTAATTACCTTTGAAACCTTTAATGCTTTATCAAGCGGCCCAACAGTTCACATCGTGCTGGAGGATGTGGACAAGGCAGCAGAGCAGTCACACAAGCCTGCGTTTTTGGGGAAAGCCGGCTCAGGAAAGATGTTCTGCAGATGCCCGGGGCTGACACTCAGGAGGGTTAAGCATCCCAGGGGCCATTCCCATAGCGATGCCACACCACGGCTGCAGACACTGATGGTTCGGTTAACCAAACCCAGCCCTGCCAGACCACGGTGAAGCCCAGACGGACACGCTTTGTCCATTTTCAAATATCAGCTCATCCCTGCTCAGTTTGGCTTGTAGGAGCGAAGCTGGAGACTGCACCCAGCGAGGTCATGGCAAGTGGTGCCGGCTCACGCCACATCCCACCATCCCGGGACCATCCTGGGACCCCCCAGCAATGCTTTTCAGTGCCATCATGACCCAGCTCTCCCCCTGGAGTCCAGCCCATTGCCAGCACATTTTGACCATCCTTCCCCAAGAGTATTCCCAACCCACGTGCTGAGCAGCAGACAACCATGATGCAGAGTTACCATCCACCCAACGCCAACACCAGTGGATTTCAACCAAAAAAGGGGATTTTCTGGGCTCCTCAGAGCCTGAGCACAAAGTCAAAACCCAGCCCTGCTCTCGCCAAATTGGGCACCCCAGGAAAAGTCATGCACACTTTGAGAGTGAAGGAAAAAGGTTTACACGGAGAAGATAAAAGCTCCCGTCTCCTCCCTGCATACAGCACGTTTGTCTATAACATGGACGCACGTCATGTGTCAGCCTCAGGATTAATGCCGGTTATTTAGACCTTCTCCCCTCCTCCCAGGTTTTCTCCGCAGGATTTGATCTCTCTGCTTGGTCCTGCAGTGCTCTCCCCAGCCGATGCACACCATGTGTCTCGGTGGCTTCCTCGCAGCATTAGGATTTTCAGAGAAACGTCACCGCAGACGGGGCGAGATGCAGCCCATTTCACTGCAAGACTCAGGGTGCAGCAAGAGCCCGGGGGGAAAGGTTGTAAGGTGGTGGCACACATGCTCCCCATCCCTGGGAGTCCCCTGGAGAGGGTGGCAGGACCATGCCGGGACGTCTCCCCAGATAACAGCTCTGAAGAATGCTTGTCTGGTCCATGTAGCAAACGGAAAGCCAAAAGCGTGATGACACCGGGGGCAGGTGCTGCTGTGAAGTGCCAGAGCTGTTCCCAAGGGCTTTTCCCGTGACAGAGACACTCTGCTCCATAAATCAAACCAGCAGAAAGCAGGGACGGTTTTGGAGATGTCACTCCTTCCCCCGGGAAGGAGTGACAGAGGGTTTGCATCAGCATCACACCCAGGTGATGACTCCTGCTTCATGCCCTGCACCCACTGAGCAGATCCCAGAGGGATCCTGCACCAAAGAAGGACCGAGAAGCACAGATGAACCAGAGATGATCTTCGCACCATCCTGCAACATTTAGCAGCCCCAGGCTGCCGCTGGACCCGCCGAGCACAGCCCTCCCCGCTGCTGGCTGAGCCAAGCCAAGAGGTTAAACACAAACTCATCAGCCACCCATTCAATCTCTTCCAGTGATGTAGTTCTGCGCTATCAAAGCTAGCTTGTAAAAGAAAGAGGTTTCCTTCCAAGAACTGTCAAAAATTCTTTAAAATGGTGACCGGTAACCCCCAAACCAGAGGTCTGCCCACGGCGGTGCTTGGGGCAGAGCCTGCAAACGCTGGAGCCAACAGTGCTGGGTGTAGCTTTTGGCCAACCTGCACCGACGTTTGCATTTAAGGTGTTTAATTGCTACATGAAAGAAAAGAGCAAGCACTAGTAAACTTAATAGAGAGAAAATCGAGCTCAAATGAAAACAACGTGGAGGGGATAGGCCAGGACAAATATAACATTAATAACCTCCATCGAGTTGGCAAGAGGCAGGATTCTTGCAAGGAAAACTGGTGGCTCCTTTTTTCTAATCAGAATTGATGGGGATGAGCCAGAGCAGATGGGGACTTTGCAGGGAAGATCAGAATTTTGGTGCACTAGCCTGCAGGATGGAGACCCAGCCAGATCCACTCAGCTAGAGGGACTTGCGCAGACTGAGGTGTCCGAAGACAAAGCAGCGAGACAAGTCAGAGAGCACGAAGGTGCCAGCAAGGACCGAGTAATGAAGGTCTGAGGAGACAAGGGCTCTGCCTGAGCCCCAGAGCAGGACGATGCTCAGCATGTGACATCCTTAGCTTCCCCAGCCCAGGAGACCAGAGACCTCCTGCATCTCCTGCCAGCTCCTCACTCTCTTTGCCTTCAGGGTTTAACTGTTAAGGCTCCCTCTGCACAGCCATGACCCTGCTGATCAGAAGAAGAAGAAAGCAGGTTTAATTCTGCCCCCACCACTCAGCAGGGTCCTGATCTCTCAACACCAACGTCAACCCAAAGCCACCGCTTACTTCCCTGGAGCTACTCCTCATTTACATCAGCATAATTGATATTCTGGCTCATTAGGTTTTAATGCACAGCTTCGAGAGTTTATTTAAAATTCATTGAAGCTTCCCCTCTCAAAAGGATTTAAGACCCAAAAAAAAAGCATGTTTGTGGAATTCTGCAAAGCCCCGAAGACAGAAGGACCGAATGTCTCCATCTGCTCTGCAGTGCAGCGGGAGCAGGGCTGTAGTAAATCAAGACATGGTGATGCAGCGATCCCTCCCACAGACGGCTTCGGCAGGCACCGGTGCTCCTCTCCTGCCAGGGCAGACGGTGCTCCCTCGGGTGAGAGAAACCCCTCCATGAGCTGGAAGAAACCCCTGCTTTTCTTCCCAGTGTCCCCCAAAGAGGGAGAGCCACAGCTCCGGGCTGACAGGGGTGGACACTACCCCGATTAAAGGCAGGGAGGTGGAGAGGACAAGTGGCCACTTGTCTGCTAGAGCATCCCTCGGCCAGGGCTGCGCTTTGAAATGAAGTTGTTGGAGCAGGGACTGTGCCGTGGGGTGGGATGGACCTTCCCCATCACACAGCCGGCAGCTACAGCCGGCCAAGCCACTGTGCACGGAGATGAGCTCAACAGGCTGCTCCCGGGGTCCTGCACCGCTGGGACGGGGAGAGGGACGTGGCAGCACGGACACGCTCCTCATGCCACAATGGGAACCGGCCGCCCCATGCCCTCACCCGGCTGGGGCTGCTTGGAGGCGGGCGAGAGAGAAATAAATCCCAGTGCAGCAAAATGTCTCACTATGTCTCTTTTTGGCACTATTGCTTTGAGCGTTTATCCTTTCGGATACCTCATCACAACAAAACCCTTCCCGGCCCGCTCTCTGTTGGATTCATCGCGGGTGGGTGGTGAGATCAGCAAAGTGCTCATCCTTGACTCACTGATCAATGGGGAAGAGGCACCCACTGGAGCTGCAATTTGTCCAGTTAAAACACGTGGTGGAAGGAGAGATCCTGGGGATTTTCCTCTCTCTTTTTTCCTAATTCCCATTGAGTCCAAAAACACGTTCCAGGAGAAGCTGCTAAATATTCCAGAATCCAGAAAGATGAGGCAACAAGCAAAAGGGGAAAGCAAATTGGGTTCTTCTCCTGTTTGATTTCCTTTCTTTTTTTCCAGCCTGTGCTACCACCCATCTTACCTCTCAGTACCCATTGACGAGTGGCTCCCACAAGGAAGCTGAACGCAGCAGATGTGGTTATTTATTGCCTCATCAACCTGAGGAAAAGGAAAAATATTCCTCAACTCTTAATGCTGGATAGAGTTGGCTCCCTTTGAACGGGACAGCGCGGGGGGTGGCTCTCCTTTGCCACCGGGCTGTGTTGGTGTTATTCTGGGGACACGTGTTGGGCACCGGCGCTTTGCAAACTAATGGGGCAGCCTGTCCTCAGCCCGTGGGGAGCAGAAGTCGCATGTCCCAGTGACCAGGGCACCTCTCACGCCATACAGCCACCAAGTGGGGGCTTAAAGGTTCTGGCAGATGCGGGTGAGAGGATGGAAAAAGAAATTTAGAGCACGTTAAAACCCTGAAGGACTGTCACGGACTATGCACCTTTCTCCCAGCTAAACTGCCCTGCGAGGCTGAAGCATTTCTTCCTCCTCTTCTTTCTTCTTCCACCCCAAAAGAAAAGAAAAATGAGAGAGGAACAAACCAAGTGCATATTTCAGAGAAAATCACTTTAAAAGCGCACTTAAAACTCTCCCGGCGCAGTTTAAGAAATGTGACACGTCCTCTCAAAGGAAATGGATTTTTTTCCCCCCATAAAATGATCCACTAACGGCTTTCCAAATGCACCGCATGAGAATAATCTAAAGGCATAAAAACACTTGCCAGAGGCAGATTCTGTAGGATGCGTTTGTCAGCAGCTCCCCTGCTGTGCCCGCACACCCAGGTGCTCACACTCCCCTGCACGCTCGCACCCTGCACCGGGGAAGTCACCCTCGGAGGGGTCAGGGATGGGGATGCGGGTGCCCCCCAAAATCTCAGGATGCAAGGTCGGATTCTTGTGCTATTCTCCCTCCGAAAATTTGCACAGCCGTCAGCTTTCCAAAAAGTCCAAAGGGACCACGAGGTCCAGCCCTCGGTCCAGGACCGCGAGGCCGAAGTGCCTCCCCCCAGGGCTGCTCCGGGCAAACTCAGCCCCTGAAAACCAAAATAGATCCAAAAAGCAGATTTAAACCAAGGAAAGCAGGGAGAGAAACAACAAGCAACAAAGAGGCACCATTTACGTTTTAAGACCAAGTTAAGCTAACAATTGCTTGGCTTTCTTGTCCCTCTCAAGGCAAATAAAGCAGCAGACAGGTACTCGAAGCCTTTCCGTACCTGTCTGAAAGGATGCTGGTTTGTGCATTGGCTTTTCAAGTTGTACTCGGGCACAATAAAATCTAACTGGCAAAGTCACACACACACCCTGCTTTAAAAGGACTAATGACACAAAAGCTGGAGATGGTGGTGAGCCCAGTCAGCTAGGAGAAAGAATTTAATGAAGAAAAGAGAGAATTGGGCACTGCTTACGGACGTTTCCTTAATTATTTAAAAAGCTGCAGAGAAAGAAATTCATAAAAGCCTCACTCAGAAGCAAGCGTAATCAGGCTTTAAAAGATTTTTTTTTATTATTTTTAAATACAACATATAGAACTAGATAGTTGCTAGCAGCTAAATTAGAAAGTGAGCAAAAGCACCAAGAGCAAGCAGCGCTTGGAAGAAACTCATGGTCCCCCCTGTCGAGCCCGATCAGGTTAGGTACAGAGAAACCCAAGCAAGGGTGTCAGCCCCGTTATCAACAGATGGGGTGGAAGTGCTGACGATAATGCAGAGAAACTGGGTTTATTTAATATGGAAGAGGAAGAATTAGATGATGTATTCATGCCATAGTGTGACGAGACATTTTGTATTGCAACACAAACTAAAATAAACCACTAAATAGAGATTATTAATGCCAAACTTTTTAAAAATCAGCAAGATCTGGAGCAATTGAATCAAAGAGGTTTTAAAGAGCTGGCCAAGGAGTTATTTCTAGATTTTTTTTTTTTGCTTTTTAAGTCCTTTTTAAAAGACTACTTTAAATTACAGCAGTGCTATTTATTTCCTTGTATGTTAAAACAATCCATGTTGTCTTCCAAATCTTTGGTCTGACATTGAAGCCGGGCAAAACAAAGGAAGAGCTGAAACAGGACTCAGTTAATGAAGAAGTGAAATTTAATTAGTGCCAATCAGCACACATTTATGAAAAGCAGATTTCATTAAACCAACCTGAGCTTTTTATGAGATTCCAAAATGAGTTTACCAACGCAACAGGGCGTTTGATTCAGCTGCGGGTGACATTTTGATGAAGAAGCTGGAACAATATTAAAATCAACACGGAACCTGTTAAATCTCTAAACAGCTGGTTAAGACACAGCTCCCCAAATGTCAGGCAAAGGAAGGAATCGCCACTGACAGGGATGCTCTGCCGGCTGACGAGTCACTAAATAACGAGGGCTAATAATGAATGCAGGGAAAGCAGTTTTACAGCCAGGGTAATACAAAGCTCAGGCTAAAAGATTCCTCCTGGCCTTAAAAGACATGAATACAGAGGGCTGGGGAAAGGGGAAACATCTGGTGAAAATAGCGTGGGGGCTTCTTTCTCCTCCCACCCTATCTGGATGCACACGCACACCGTCCTGTTGCTGCAGCCTCAGACAAGGCTCCATCCTGAGCGCAGTGAATGTGCCCACTGATGCTTATTTTCCATGCTGTATTTGTGCTCCAGCTTTTATTCCCCTCCTGGGAAATCAGTAGCAAGCTCTGCAACAGGCAAGGAAAAAAAAAATCATTTATTGGGACAGTTAGAAAAGGAGAGTGCTGGAAATTGGGCTGCCCGCCTCATCCGAAAGCCAAATGCACGCAAGGCTTTGAGCAAGGGCAGCACAGACACGGGCGGCAGAGATGCTGCCAATGCCACCCAGCGTGGGAAATGGAGGTTAAACTGCAGCAAGGCAAGAGGTCATCAACAGACCCAGGCTTTTTTTGGGTTTTTTTGGTAGTTGCCACACGCTGGTTGAACACCATACAGGTTACATATAAACCCTGCGCTGGGAATGGGGCATTTCTCCCCCCACGGCAGCAGGAGCAAGGCAGGACCTGGCAGAGCCGCACTGCCCACGTCTGGGCACTGCTGGGTTTGGCCCCAGACATTTTGGTCCCAACACATTTCCCCTCCTGGAGAGGGCACGGAGCTCACCAAGCCCCACTGGGGCCAGCTCGCCCTTCTTTTTTACCTAAATTGCAGGTGTTAGGAAGCCTCCTCCCCATGCGTGGAGGTTCCCCAGGGCCACCAGGCTCCAGGCGTGGGGACATCACTCCCAGGAGATGCAATGACCATGGTCCCAGCCCAAGCTATGGACCCACCACAGCCCGAAGCGGTCACTGCCCTACGTAGGAGATGCCCTGGCTTAGGTCACTCTCCATCGTTGCTAATTACTGCAGGGAGCCTTCTGCACGCACACACGCTCCCCTCCAACAGCCTCTCCAAGGGAAGGACGTGCTGAAGCCCAGAGCCACCGTACTGGCCGGCTGCCACCCCCATCTCCTTGCAAAGTCCCTTTTGATGCTTTACAACCTTCACCGGGGGGGAAAGTCACCGCTCTGCTCAGCGCAGTCGACGCATGAAAAGCTCCGGCTGCCGCCCTCAGCCGTGGAGGGGGAGGAGAGCAGTGGCTGTAGGGCTGGCCTGGGGACATCTTTGGGGTGAAAAACAGCAGGATGGGGACAAAAGCATGGCCAGAGCCTCAGAGCTGGGGGGACAAGCAGGAGGATTTCACATCAGCCCCAGGACAAAAGCCACACGAGCCACATGCAGGGGCTGCCAGGAGGACCCGGGTGGCAGGGGGTCACAGAAAGGCCACTGTCCTGCCTGGCTTCATGGTGGCTGAAGGTGACAGGGAGGTTTGGGGGTGGCAGGAGGAAGGAGAGGAGCGGGGAGCTGCAGGGAGCAGCCAGGCAGCAGCCAGGTATTAGTACAGAGGGGTGAGCACCCGGCTAAGCCCCAGCGTCCATTCGAAATCTGGTGCCTTTATACCACCCAGGGAGAAGGTTTTCCTCCAAAGGCACCAGCATACTCGGGCAACCAGCTCCTGTTCCGCATTTGCCCCTGTGAGCAGCATGGCAGGGAACAAAAAAGCAGTCTGTGCTTCTGGGCATGCAGAGGCACCTTCCTCCCCAGCCTCCGCTCCTCTGCAAAACCTTCACGTCTCTGAACAGGCACAGGCGAAGAAGCAAACACTCCTCCCGCCGCTGATGAGCCCTTTTGTACCCAGCCCGCGCGCTCCTTTACCTTTGGGCAGGGATAATAGGACAGCCTGAGCCAGGCGGCTGCTGCAAATGTCACCTCTTTGGAGAGGAGGACAGGGGGTGGCCACCGTGCTGTGGCTCATCAGCGCTCTTGTCTGGAAGGAGCTATGACAGGAGGAGGAATTAATCCTGAAAGCTCAGCTGGTACCTTTGATTTTGGGGCCTGGAGCACCCGCCGCCCCCTGCGCTGTGCGAGGTCCTAGGAGCAGCAGGGACCCATCAGCACCCCCACGGCAATGCACCCCTGTCCTCGCATCGTCCCTCCCCGGGGTCTGCCCAGACACCGATTCCTGTCCCAGAGACCTGTCGCAAACTGGGATTGATTTCTGCATATCAACGAGCCCGTTAGTGTCAACCTGAGGCCGGTACCTCCTGATGGCTCAGGAACACATCTCCCCACTGTGCTCCTGAACCACTACAGCCACAGCCAGCCTGCTCGTGAAGCCCAAACGCTCTCATCGCTCCTCCCTGGAGAGTTTTACACTCCGGAGGAGATGCTGGAGCTGTCAGTGGTCCTCCTCCGCTTCCCTCTCCTCCTCCTCCAGGCAAAAACAGGAGAGAGGAACCTGAAGAACGTGTCACATCAGGCACCCAGTCTGATGCTCAGAGACACCGAGGCTCCAGAGCGGGGGTGCGAGAAGAACCTGGTTAGTTGAGGCCTCCAGAGATGACTCAGACCAGAGGGAGGACACTGAAGGATGCACATTACGGGTCTCTATCCAAGCGCTCTCACTGCAATGACCCATAAATATGCTGTTTGCTCCACCACTGCTGCATTTACGTGCTCTGCTTTCACTGGAGGGATGCTCCTGAGAAGTTGTCCTGAATGCTGCAATACAGCAAGTCCAAGCAGAGGATGTGGCACTGGAGCAGAAAGCCACGTGAGGCTGGCCAGAAACTGGCTCCTTGAGGGACGGAGAGGCAGCACGCAGGATGTGCCCAGTGCTGGACCACCCCGTGAAGTGGGAGATCTTGATTCCCAAAAGCAGGAGCATCCTTCCCATTAGCCCTTGTCCCTCTGGATTTGGACCCGGTGGGACACAAGGCAGAGACCAGATGAGCCACATCTCCAGCCACTGATCCCTTTTGGAAACTTCCAATGCTTCCCAGTGACCTCTCCCACTCCCTTCTCTCCTGCTGGAGATTTATCACAGACCCTGAACAACAAACTCACACCACCGGTCTCCTTCAATCTAAATTATTCCAAGTTGTCTTCTATACATAAAGCTTCCTCCAGCTCACTGTATTAATCTGTGCAATTAATTAGGTATTTGCCAATTAAGTTTTAAACGTCATTTTAGTTTAGTTGAAGGCGGGGGGGAGATTTCCTTTAAAAAAAAAAAAAAGAAAAGAAAAGAAAATGGAAAAGCAAGTAAAGCCGTAATGATGGGAATGATCAAAGACAGGCTGGTAAGGAGGCCCTTAGAAGACATGGATCTGCAGTCAGCTCAGATGACACCTCTCTCATCCCTAACTAAAAAATAATCATCATCACAGCATCATCGCAAAGTCAATAACTTTAAGACAGTCAACAATTACTTCCACTTGCTTCATCATCACTTATCCTCACCAAAAGCCAGCTGAGAGTATTCTCTGCTAGAGAAAAAGCATTTTGTCCTCATCTTTCCTTCGGGGGAGGAACCTGACGTGGCAGCAGGAGACCGTAGCTATTCAGATGGAGAGCAATTGTTTTCCCAACCAGATGAGTTCACGGGTAACCGTGACCGGTGAGACTTTTCATCGCTGGGTGAAACATGTTTTGCTCAGCAAGGTACAAACCTTCTGGCTCTTCACGGACAAGCCCTGACCCCCAGCGTCCCGTGGGAGCACAGAAATCATCCCACTTCCACATCACCAGTGGGAGCCAAGGATGCAGGGTGCCGTCTGGGCATCCTGGGATGGTGCCGTCTTCCCTTTTCTGTTTCTCGTGAGCTGCTAAATCCATGCAAAGAAGCAATTGTCATATATACCACTCAGATATGATGCAGGTATGGGCTACTGCCGTGGTGGAAAACTGAACCAGCTACGGAGGATAAAGCTGATTTGAAATCCAGACAAGTATCTAAAGACGACCCAGCAACAGCCACAGATCAAACCCATGTCCCTCATATTCACACTTCATCTCTCATCAAAAGCTCTCCAGGCTCTGCTAAAGGCAATTAATTAGATTCACCTTCTCAGAGAAGATTGGCACCTTTTGTTATTTTCATAGAGCAGGGAAGGTAAAAAAAAAAAATTGGAAAAAAAATTACAAAGCAGCATTGCTTTCACCCAAATTATTTTAAAAGGCGATTATGAAGGATAATCCTCTGAAAAATTAGGTGATGGATTTCCATTAAACCTGTTCTCCGTTCACCTGTTCGAGGGTCCCCATCGGTCCGATGCCGTGTGGGAGGCGTGTGTCCCCGCAGCCGCCTGGGTCAGTGGGGTGCTGGCCACCCCTTCCCACCTGCCCAACCCATGCCATCACAGCTGCTGCGTAGATTTGTCACTTGTCCTCCAATTTAAAATAGAAAATGGATAAAGCACCAATTAAAAAATAAAGCAAACTGTGGTTTGTCTTGGGTTAAGCTGGAGTTTTCAAAGGACATTACCCCAGTCTGTTGGAAATCAAGAGCAATGAAGCTCTGCGGCAGTCTCTACTCAACGCCTTTGAAAATCCCAGCCTTTCATCCAGGTTTGAGCTGAAAGCACCAGGAACACCAAGGGATGGTTTCATCTCCCCGCTGTCAGGCTGCCTGCTCAAACAGGGCCACACGTGCTGCCAGGGCAGCATCCCGGCTTGTCCATCCCCCTGCCGTAGTTACAGCTCCCGGTTTGTGCCCAGCAGGAGAAAATGTATTAAAATTCAAATGCCCATTAACAGGATTTAAAAAAAAAAAAAAAAAAAAAAAAAATCACTCAGGTAGACCTGCTGGCCAAAGAGTCTGCTCTCCGGTCACTGAGCCTGCGCTGCTCGGAGATGTACCCCACACTTGGGAGAGGGATGGGTTTAGAGATAAGGTCTAGAGTTGATACTTCGGATGGCTCGCTGCCAGTGGTCAAAGCCCTCCATGAAAGCCCTCCAGATGTGCTGCCGTACACACGCTTGACTGTAGACACAACCATAGTGCAGTGCTGACAGCATCTTTCCATCTTTCTCAATAAAGACCATTCTCAACACTGGAGCTCACAAAGACAATACTTCAGAAGCCATCAAGTTTCTGATGAGTTTGACCCACACTATGCGCAAGAACAACCCTTGCTCTTCCCTCCAGGGCTGTTATCCTGATGACTATGCGTGTGACGGAGGAGCGTTGGCTTGACGGGCTGCTCGGGGCACGTACGTACCCTGCACCTCACCCAGGAGAGCTGCTGCCTTAAAGTAAAACCTGACCCGAGTCGGGCCATTTCCAGGAGCAGACGATCTTCTTAGCTCTGCGACGCAACTCCAGCGGCTTCACAGAGATGGACTTGAGCGACACACAGCTCTTGACAAACACAGCTGGGGAACGTGCCCTACTCCCAGCTAGTCCTAACTTGGCATCTGCCCTGCCTACAAGCTGCTGAGATGGATTTCAGAAGAGCCAAGCATTTTGCAGTATGACCGATGGGCAAACTTCAGGGCTGCTCTCACTGTGAGCTGGAGGAGAGCAAGATGAGACGCAACTCAACACGGCTCCACTTATCCAGAGCTCCATAGCTGGCAGGGAGGAGTTTGCAAACTAAACCTAAAATCCAGCCGCAGCTCTACGAGAGCTCAACCAGCATCACCAGAGAACCATCACCCACCCACAAAGGCTCAGGCAGCGTGTTGGTAAGAGCAAACCTGCCTTTACAGATCCCATCATAGTGCGATAGGGCAGACAGCAAGCCATGCTGGAACGCCACACTGACCTTCCCCCCCATCTCCTGCTCTCCGGTCCTGACCGCAGCTGGAGCGGGACATTCATCATCGTTTACCATCAGGACTGCAGGAGATGACCCAGGGGGGAGTGGGAAGGGAAATGGAAGGGCGCCGTGATCAGGCAGCCGCGTTTGGCACTTGTGGTCCCATCTCCGCTTCCCATTTGTCATCGCAGAAATAATAAGAAAGCTAAGCTGGCTGTGACGACCCAGTCTCTTCTTAAAAATACGCATCATTGGCAGCAGCTTTATTGCTGCCGGTTCAAAGGCAAGTCAGCATGGCCTCTGCTTTCCTGAGCATCCCGAGGATACATCAGATAAATGCATGGAGGGGATGCATTGCAGTGAGTGTCTACCCTAAAGCACAGAGCCCACCATGGCACCTGCAGAGAGAAATCCCACCAGGACCCTCGCTACGGGCTGCTGAAGAGCAAAGTGATGAATGTCTGCTCCTCCGAATGGGGGAGGTTAATTATGGTGATCAAAAATATCCAGAGGGAAAAATGTTACACCAGATATTAGCAATTAACCCAGAAATCTAAACATCACAATTGCTGCAATTAATAGGATCCTACACTTGTGCTAATTACCAGTCTGCGCAAGAGGCGGCTGTGCAGGGAGGGAGGGAGGGAGGAAGGGTGCCTGCGGAGCCGCCGGAGCGGCAGATCCCAGCCCCAACTGGGGATGCTACAGGGGGTCCCATCTAGAGTCGTGCCAAAATGGAAGTGGCAGGGGCAACTGGAGGGCTCGAGGGGGTCTCCTGCCTCCAAAGCTACACCAGGGTGCTCATTGCACCAAGCTCGTTAAACCTTCAGCAAACCAAACCCACTCGTGGTGGCATCGCTCCATGTCCCCAGACCAGTGGGGACATGCTGTTCTGCAGCACTGCAACCGCACAGCCTTTAAACTGGGAGAGGAGCTGATCCTGTACCCTGACTCACCCCTGGCACGATCCTCCCTGGTTATGGTGGGCTGCAAACCACACCACGACCATGCCAAGGGTGTCAGCGTGTGCCAGGAGGGTCCTGGGGAAAGGGTGGTGTAGGAAGACACCGCCTCTGCTCCAATTCTCCAGTGGCCAGCATAGAAGAAGTTACTCCATCTCCTTGTTTTAGGAGTGTTGAAAGCACAGAAATACCAAGCAAGGCTGGGTAAACCAAAAACCCAACGCCTTTTCCTTCCTGCCCTACAAGCCCAGCTCAGCCACAGTCCGACCACATCCCCATCAGAAAGCAGAGCCACCTCTCCTCCTGCCGGCAGGTTTAAGCAGGAGGGAGGATCCTGCCTCCTCACCGGCACTTTTATAATGTTTTAGCTCATTTAGAAAGGGGTTCCTCGGCAGAAAGCAAATACTCCCACTAACAGCCGCTTTGCTCTTTAAGTAACCTGTTGGTCCTTACTCTCAGCGTGCAAATTCAGCTATCGAGGGCAAGGCGATGCAATATAATGGATGTGATGTCAAGAAAAATTAAATCAAATGTCAGGATAAAATTCCAGGGGGGAACATACTTTTATGATTCATAATGCCAACCAATTATCCCCGTGACAGGCCGAATGGCAGTATTTTATCATGCCTAGCAGTCTGGAAAGGGAGTTGTGCAAATCAGCTCATAAAAAGATCCTTTAACAAACTCAGCGGACGTTGTAATGATCACCAGCACACACTTCATTTTTCAGCACCAAATGACAAAAAAAGAAACCCTGGCACTCGGCGCGTGCCAGAGCTGATGCATTCCCAAGAAAAAGCAGCTCTGCCGGGGAAACGCTCTGGGTGCTTTGCTCTCCCCTCTGCCCCATCTGCTCCAGTGCTTGAGATCTCTCCCTTCTCCCACCAGCACGGCCAGGGCTCAGCCATCCGTCCTAGAAACACTATGGATCTTTTCATTTTCAACAGCTGACATGCTTCAGCGCTACTTGCTTTGGGCACCGAGACATAAAACCGAGGTTACGTTTCTATCAGAAATACAAAGTAATTTAATATCTCAACCAGGTATGAAACATTGCCCTTGGTGATGACTGCCCCCAAAATTACATCAGCTGATGTGATGCAGCAGGGGATCAGCCAGGCACTATGGCCAGACGCAGCAGCAGACGAAGCGTCACTAATACAGTCTATGGAGGCTGGATGTATTGTGTTTATACGCAGCATTTACCCCTGGTGTCTCATCAGCCGGTGGAGCGGAGCGCACTGGAAGGGCAGCGGCAGTAGACGTCAGCCTGATGGGAAGCCACCACACTGAGACCAACCCAGGAGATCGCAGCAGAAAGCCCACACAGCCTCCGGGTCAGGCTGCAACGCAGGACGCCCTCAGAAAACCTCCAGATACCGAGGTTTGATGTACAAAATACAGCGTTCAGTGCAAAAGAGCATGCAGGGCTAATGAGAGTCAAGCCATCAAAACCCAACAAAAACACCAGCGTTATTTTTAATCCCTGGCATAACCACACTGAAAAGCAAAGGCAAGTCTCAGGAAGAAAAAAGCTTCCCGCACTGGAACTATTTGTCTTGCATGGAAATGTTTTCAAGGTCACAGCTCAAAGTGTAATCACATGAACTAGTTATTTTGTAGAACCTACGAAGTGCTTCACACGTCAATGTTCTAAAGTGCAGAAAGGAAGGAGGCAGTTGCATCTCTGCCAGCAAAAGTGGAGGCATTGGCATGAGCAATCGCTACATAAAGCAAGGTGGATTAACAAACACCCAGCCCTGCATCCCAGTGCTGCCTCTGCCCAACAGACGGAAAAGCTTGGGGTGAAAAACAGCAGAATTTTTCTGGCTCAGAAAAAGGGTATTTTGACCAAGAGAGGGAAAGAGAAATTCCACCTATTAAACCAAACCTGCCACCAGGACTCAGACACTCTCATCAGCTGCTCTTCCCAAAACGGCTATTTTTTTCCCTAGAAAAACACAAAGGTGTGCTCAGGTCCTCCCTCTGCACCGGGGCAGGGAGCCAACGACTGCCCAAGGGGCTCGGGGCTCTACCTGCGCCCAGGAGCCCTGCCCAGCCAGGGGGAGACAATGCTGGCAAACGGAGCCGGGTGGACCTTCGCCTGGCCCGTGTTTGCATTACATGGGCCTCTTCCAAGTGAGCAGGTTAAATATTTGCGTCCTGGAGATACAAAAGAAAAACCAAGCCACCACCAGCTGCGTCCCCGAGGAAGAGGTTTCTGATGCGTTCCATCCCTGCTAATAAAATATAATTCCTGGCTGGTCCAGGATTATGTTGGAAAGGTGTTTAATTGGCAGTTATTGCCGTAGCGCTCCAGCCCCCTGCCAGGATGGGACAGTTAACGAAGCGAGCAGCAGCTGCTCCTGCTCCACTTGCAATAACAACGGGGTCATAGGAGGCAGCACCAAGCCACCAGCTCATCGGCCATCGCTGCCTGCACACACGGACACCTACCCAGCTCCCCCACTGCTCCTACGCAGTCACAGGGCTTACAGCAAAGGGATTTTTTTTTTGCTTGTTTGTTCCCAGCCCATGCCAAAACACGGCGGTGCTTCCCTTGCCGAGCCCGTGGAGGATGGCAACGCTGCGTCCCCGGGAGCCGACGCTGTCTGCTCCCAGCCTGGGGTCCGCTGGAGCAGAAGCAGAGCCCAGATGGTGACAGGCTGCCCTTCCCACCGCTGCTCTGTGTGACAGGGCCAGGAGCATCCCTCCCGCCTCGCACTTTGCAGGGTGACTTCCACCCGGACCGCTCCTCTACGAGAAGTAAAAGCAAAGCCACCGCAGCAAGGTATGGAGAGGACAGAGAAAGCTAACACCTCTCTGACAAAAACAGGGGCAAGGTAGTTGCGCTTACAAAGCCCTGATCCGTGCCAGGACAGGCACCCCCATGGCATAAGCCAGTTTTCTCAGCAGGTTTTAGCACCGTACCCCAGCCTTTTGGCCATCCACAGACCTCCAGAGGTGCTCCCATCATCGCAACCCCAGAGAGATGGACCTGGGTATCCTTTGCACCCTCCCAAACACTCATCCCCCCTTCACAAGGGCTGGCTGGCCTCGAGGGTCACCTGCAGCCACCACGCAGGAGCCCCAGCATCCCTCATCCGCAGCACCGCCAGGCAGCAGAGGAGCCCCCGAGGACCCTGCGCAGGCAGGTTTGAACAGGACTGTTGACGCTGTCCCACTGCCACATGACACAGCATCCGAATGGCCTTAAAATAAGCTTCCCCTCCTTTCTTATGCATGATTAAGCTTCCTCCCGAAAGCGCGTGTGCCTGTGCGTGCACGTGTGCGTACACACACACACACACGCTCCCCTCCGCGCCGGCACCGTAGGCAGCAGCGCACTCATTATGTTTTAAATAAAGCATTTTTAAAACCTCTCAGAATTTAGCAACAATTGCCATGGATACCAATCACTGAAATCCCTCTGTTACTATGGCAACACCTTTCCCATCCTGCCTATTTATCCTGGAACTGACACACCATTTATCGTGAGTGATAGGAAGAGAATTTGAAAGCAACCTTCCCTAAGTGCACAGAAGCATAAAAATCCTCAGTGAGGAAATAACTATTAATAGAGATAAAACAACTACAGCGCGCGTTAGCCCCAGACCGATGGCACACGGGACACGTTTTGTGCCTGTGCATCACTGCTAAACGCCGCAGGACAACACGAGCAAAACGCAGCCTCCAGCAAAAGGGAAGGCAGGCAGGGTCGGTAAGGCTCAGCAATGGAAAACACAAACGCACACCATTTTTTTGCACGTTTAACACGCAAATAATTAACATGAGAGCCTGCAAGGGCAAGACTTTGTGCTGCAAAGGGACTGGGGTAACCGCACTGCTGCAGCGGCATGGGGATGCTTTAGCAAACGCTGCTCGCAGCCTCCTCAAAAGCCTGCGGGCGACGCTCGGGGCTCGCAGCAAGCCCTCGCCGGGTCTGGTGGCACCAGTGTACGAAATTACCTCCTCGCCCCAGCAAAGGGGCCTCCAGGGGAGCGGAGTCAGCAATCCAGCCAGGTGAACCATACGTAAACGTCTCACGCTAGGTACTTATGGTGCCCACCAGGGTAATATTCAAGAGGCCCGAGATCTCCACGGTGTTTATTTTCACAATATACCTGACAAGTCAGCACAGTCTATTATTCCCCACATCTCCGAGGGTCAAACTCAGCAGAGCCGGAGCCTGCCGGTGAATTGTTTAACTCAACCCTTTGCCCCAAAACACAGAGGAGCTGAATGCGTTAAGCACAAAGAGACTCCTGCAGTCGAGCTACAAGCGCTCACATGCAAGAGCCTCCAGGCTCTTACGCACCAGCAATCAGCCCGTTTGCAGCACAGACTGGAACAAAGCCTCTCCCCGGCGTTTCTGATCCCGCGCCAGAGCGCCGAGCGTGCCGTGTGTCAGAAACACTCAGCGACCGGCTGAAGAAAGGGGAACAAGTCTTGCAGAAGGAAGCCCACCAGCACCACGGCCCTTCTTCCTACACCCTTCATGAAAAAGGGGAGGAAAACCTTCCAAGCCCCTGCGAGGGGGATCCTTGTACCCTCCAAACATCGCTCGTCCTGTCACCCTCCTATCCTACAGCTTAAGGCACAGTGATGCTGACCAGGAGGAAGGACAGCAAATATGAGGCAAGCCCAGGTAGCGGGCAAGACAAGGGCTCCATCCCCAGTTTCATTTCCCAAGCTGCGTTACCGATAAGACACTGTAATTCATCCTAAAGAGCTTCATGCTCGAAGGGCAAGACATAGCTACAGGGAGTGGGACCCCAACTGTTCCTTCGGGAAGGATGGAGCACAGACTGTCACAGCTGACCACCCTGAGGACTCACTTGTTCTGTAGGGTGCCAGCAACACACCGGCTCCATCCTTTGGTTTTCATCAATGGCAGGCACCGAGTATGTGGGAGAGCAGCTTCATATTTTTCTCATGCCTCTGATAAAAGCATCATGATCCAGATTGAGTCCATCCACCGACCCATGCCTGGGAAGAGCAATTTGAGTAACAGAGTCTACCGTTCTTCCATGTTATGAAGAAATGCATCTCTGCAATGGAAGTCACCACTCAAAGACTTTTGATTGATTCAACTGAATTTTAGGAGCACATTGTCCAGACGCTGATATTACTATGCAGATCTAGGCCTGGGAAATGGACCAAAGCTAATAGAAATTCAGTACAGCCACTGATGATTTGTACAATTATGAGCAGCTATGAATCAAAAGGTTAACTTTCAGACAGATCCTTGCGGGAGAACCCTTAGAGATCGATTTCAAATTTTGTACCGTATTTAGTCAAATCTCTTTATTAGGGGACAACAGCAGTCTCCGTCTCACAGAAACAAGAAGGCTGAAGGCTACACAGAGGTTAGTGCAGGACACCTGCAGGGACAGCAGCACAAAGCGATCCAGCATAGATGCTCTGGAAGTACTGCATTTCCCTGAGCTCATGAGCCATGAGGAATGTGAATTGACTGCAAGGTGCAGAAAGGTCGTTAATTACAATAACGCAAGTCACTGCAAACATCTGTGATTAACAAGACGACTCCGGGAGGCGGAAGGAAAGGGAGCAGATCGCACACTGACACAACACACCGAGTACCGCAGTCGACATGGGTGAACATCGAAACTCAGATCTTGACGCTGTTGGGGGAAAGACTTGCAAAGCACGGAGCTTGTGGGGCTGAGAAGTCCCGGGGAGGTTTGCCGTTTGCACAAAAGCCTACGCAAAGAATACCCCAATTAAAGCAACTTTCTGCTATGCTAAATGAGGACAGTGCTACAAGTACGATCAGCTGCTCTCAAAGGATGCCAGAAGCATCGGGAAAGCAGCGGGAGGACGTGTCCATGTGCAGGTCAGTATCCAAAGCACAGGCTCCCCAGAGACACCATTTCCCACGGGAAGGCCAGGGTGGCCAAATACGTACAGCCCAAGCCAGGATTGCTGCAGTCGGGCGGGAGCTGAGGTCAGACTTATCTGAAACAGCGAGTGCAATCAGTCTTGACTAGCCAGCCTTTGACCTGCTCTGTATACCCGCAGCCCAGCCACCAGGAAGGACAGAGCCATTCCCTTCCTTCAGGACACTCACCCGCTCTACAAATACGAAACCTTAACGCACAAGATAAAACAAGATTGAGCAGCTTGAAAAAGCCACCACTTACACATTATTGCTCTCCTGTTTCTTATACAGCACCTTTTATCTCCTTAGCTATCATTCATAGTTGTAAATATACATGGGACTTTCACAGATCTCTAAAATTAAAAATTGCGGCCAGAAAAAACAATCATAAACTAAACTCAGATATAGGACTATTAAATAAAAAGACTAGAAGGAATCACAGCGTCTTCCACCCTGATTTCCAGCACAAGAGAGACTAGGGAGTTCCTCCCCCTCCTGTTTCACATCCAATGACACAAACAAGGAAACTGAGAAAAGCACCAGCATAAGTATCCAAAGATCTTTCCTCCATTAGGAGCAAACATGCACATAGCCAAGAAAAACAGCGAGTTGTCAAGATGATGCACACTAAAAATGTAGCAGCCCCTCCAACACTTGGAGGCATTCATTGGGAGAGCTGGGTTTGTTTTTTTTTTTTCAAATCAAACGTTTTGATCTATGAATTGTTATGCCGAGTCTTACTCCATGGGGAAAACAGGAAGCAATCAGCATATTAAGAATCCTTTGAAGGTATCTTTCCCAACCATTACAAAAGAAAAAGGGAAAAAAAAAAAAAATAGATACACATTTAAGCCCCAGGCCCCAGCTCAAGGCAAAGGAAGATTTCAGAGTTGAAGCACAAGCGCCACACGATGGGCTGAAGGGTGATCCCAAGCGAAGGGACTAGCACGTGAAGGCTTAAAAAGCACAACCAGGTGCATTGCACGGGGACACGAAACAAGAATTGCTACCCTGAAAATGGAACCTGATTTGCACCAGCTCTGCCAAGAGACATGAGCTGGAAAAGCATTTTCTTTGGAAACAGCAAATAGGTTGATTGAAGGACACCTGTGTTTTTCCTGACCCATTCAGCTCTTCTTGTTACAGGATCAGAAGACAGGTACGATATATACGTCTTGCTGTGTAACAGGAGGCATGTTTCAGAATTCACCTAATCTAAACACTAACTGCATTGGAGTTTGTACTGAAGAAAAGTCAGCCAAAGTTTCAAGGTTTTATGGAGATAACAAACTTGTCCTTGAGCAATATCCAATCATCTAGGTTTGTATAAACACCGAGCGTGCCGTGAGAATAAATTCTATTTGTACTTACCTACATGGGGCAAGCAAAAATGCAACACGGCAGCCTGGGAGAAAGCAGGAGGGGCTGTAAGTGTCACCACATCACTATCGCTTTCAATCTTTGTCAAAGTCCTCAGTTTGGACCAGTCCCCCTCCCTCCCCAACCCTGAAACAGATTATAAAACCATTGTTATACACAGAGATGGATGCAAACTGTTAGACGCATTCATAAAAAAAAAAAAAACCAAACCGAAACAAACAAACCCACAACCTTACTCTGCAGGATAATCACCTTAAAACCAAGCTGCTCCACATAGCTACTGTCCTCATTTGAATTCAGCTTGTATGTGAATCTGCAGAGGCCTCAACCACAGGGCTTTGCCTCCTACTTGGCATTTCAATAGATTATCTCTATGCTTTGCCATCGCCTTGAGATTAAGCTTGTTTTACTACAAATTCAGCTGATATTTGCTCTGTGTTCAACCGGCACTGCTCATGTTGTCTGTGTTACAACATACAGCACTTATTTCCTAAAAAAGTTGCAGGATGGCTCCGCTGCATTTTTACCACTCAGCCCCGACAGCAGGATCCAGGGGAGAGCTAATGCTTAGCGGAACCTTTCCTTGAATTAAAACCCCTTCAAATGTTAGTGAAGCCACTCAGGCTGTCTAGTTTCTGGGAATCAATAACAGCAATGACATGCCTAGTGGGAACATTCCCAACGGCTACAAGAAAGAAAAAGCAGTATTAGCGGACCTAAAATTAGACCGATATGCAATACTTAGGGGCACATGTACACTCTTCTGCTCCAGCCTAGAGAACAGGTAGGACATTACATTTTTGGAAGTGTCTAGCTCCAAGTGCTTCAGAGAGTCAGAAATATTGACAGCTTTTGAAGTATGGTAGCAGCAGCTGGCAGAAAGGAGCCTGGGGTGCAATACAGCTCCTTTTCAAAGCACCAGTCCCTCTTTTGAGTCACTGCATGGTGCTGGCATAAAAGGATCTCGGGAATCAGCAGAGCCCCAAAGACAAATGGTGCAAGAGATGAAAGATCTGGAAGGAAGGAGCAGCAGGAGTGAGAGCAACAGCTTCTTTCTCCCTCACCCCAGAAGAACTGGTTGTAGCTAAGTGCGCTGCAGACAAAGAACAGGATTGTCCTTCCTGTCCCCAATTAAAAGTGACTGATCACACACTAATAATCAGCAAAAAGAGAGGATCATCCTCAGCCCTGTTTTGAGGAAGTTCCACATCAACTTCAAAAATCAGGAAAGAAACAATGAGGGTCAATTATCTGAAGGTGGAGCAGGAAAGAGAAAGCAGAAGGCAGCAGGGACACCTGGCCATTGCAGGAGCACAAGCGCAGGACTCCCAGGACAAGAGCCATCGAGGGCTAACTGGAGAGGCAGTACCTGGACAGCACGGAGAACCTCCCACAGGGCAGCCAGCTGGCAGCGGATGGTAGGAACACAAAGATAAAAGCTCGTATACCTCATATTTAATAAGAGTTTCGCTCCACTGGCTCTCAGGAAGGACAGCTGCGCTCTTCAACAGCATCTCATCCCGCAGGGGGCTCAGCAGTACAACTTGGAAACACTATGATCTAGACTTGAAGATTAGTGCCCATACAACACCATCTTTTCTGACTGTAAGCTGGAGAACAGAGTAACTGACAAACCATCTTAAGAAAATGATTTTTATTTCTTTTTTTTTTTTTAATTTCCTTTTTTTTTCTTTTTTTTTTTGAAGTTCTGATGTTTACAGATACGCTTTTATTTCTGATAATATAGCTTCGCAGCAATAAAAAAAAAATCACAATGCAGCTAGCAGAGCAGCTGAACTAAGACCCATAAATACCAGCACAGAAAACAATGGACAACCACCAATATTTCTATACATGAACTATTATTTTAATGTCACATTTTGACAATTGTAAATGGTCTACAGAATGTATGTGGGCAAAAGGCAATAAGTGAGTCTTTTGAAACACTAGATGTATAATAAACAGCGCATTATCAACATTTACATGATTCACATCAAATTGATGACATCCTAAATGTATTCCTTTTAAAGGACAGAGATTTTTCAATAAAATATTACATTTCATTTAATACTCTGGTACAATACTTCATACATTGCAGGAAAAAAATAAATGCAAGGTCTACTCCACCTAATAAGAGGATCCTTTTTCATTAGTCTTTAGTAATGTAATAAAAAAAAGAAATCACAATAATGTCATAAATAAACAGGCTTGAAATTATTAATTATGTTTCACTATTTAAAAGGGAGAAATTAAAAATTAATTTGAAATAATGAAGTTATGGGTAGAAAATCAAAACCTGACAACACATCCTAGTACCAGCTGTGATTTTTCCCATCCCTACAACAAAAAAAGGAAACAGGTTTTATAACTTCGTTAGCCGTAACCTAGTTAATCGTGTTTCAAACACATATCTTAAGAGGAAAAAGTAAAGTTTGGTCAGGATTAATAGGAGAACCAATCAGTCCTAACACAAGTTAGCTTAAATTTAAGTGTATGCTATAAAACATTCAGTAAATGAAGTCTGCAGCAAATTCATGCTGGCATAAATTATTGTGCCTTAGGAGTCGGGTTAAGGTTTCCCTTGTGGTATAAAGTCTTCTACAACGGAACACTTCAGAACTGCATCCCTTTTCCATTCCATTGGTACAGCAAAAGCTTGTAAATCAATGCTTAAAAATTATTCTCTAAAAACTCACTAGAAATACATGAAACCCACATTCACTTATCTCCCCTGAACCAAAGGACATTTCTCTCTCTTGCTTCATCTGTCATAAACCCCAGCCATTGTTTAAAATAATTTTAAAAAATGCTTTAAGAATCATCCCTCTCTTGCCGGTGCATGAAAAGCAGACAGATATTATTTTGCAAGGTCTCCCCTTTGGTATTCAGCAGGGCCTAACACTCCACTTAGGAGTATTTATTCACAATCTTTCAGATTCTGTTCCCCCCTCATTGACATTCTTCCACCATATGCTCCCCAGGATTAATACACATTCTGCAGTAAGAATTCCCTGGTTCCAAGAGAAAAAAAAAAAAAAAAAAAATCCTACAGCGGCAGGTTCTAAACAGCTAAAATGAGGTCACAAGAGGCAACTTTATGTTGGCCATGTAACTGATTGCTGCTTATACAGATCAATCTTTTAAGACACATCACATTCTGAGTTCATAACAGTTTGGATTCATTCAGGATCCTTCTCTTGTTTCTCTTGACTTTTCCCCTGACTTTTCAGTTTGGTACAGAATAGCTCCAAACCTGAACATGCGTTCCACCTTGCTAAAACGTATGAAGTGTAGAATTTGTCTAACTCTGCACAAAGTTTTAGACAAATATTTAATTGCTGTCAATTGCTCTATACAAATACCAACACTTATAACTGATCCCTGTTCAGCAGGATGAAGCTGTAAATAGGGACAGAAGAGGAAGCAGGCGATGTAGAATAGGTATCTCACTACCAAATGAATAGATTTCTCTCTCATCATGACTAGAAATTTTAGTTCTAGAAAGGGCACAAGTATTTATGACTAGAGTATAAGGCTATGACATTAAAACATGTACTATGGTATGCTGGTGACAGGAGTTCCAAAAAAAACCCAAAGCCTCAAAAGACAAAAAGGACAATAGGCAAAGTAACAAAATTCTGCTTAACATTAAAGAAGCACCTTCATTCAGTTCAAAGTGTTCAAATATTTGATTTTGCAAAGCACTCTCAGGAAAAGGTAATGTAATCTCCCACTTAACCTTTCACAAAGCTGCATTAATTACATTCCAGGCTTTAGCATAATTTCACTAGTAAGGCCGATAACACAATTCCATTGGCCCTGCACCCTTGCATACAGCAATTTAACGCAGTGTTCACCATCTGCACCTGCTGTATGAAAATGGCAATAATTCCTTAACACCACTTAAGTCACAGAACTTCCCCAGAAACATGGGGAAAGATGTCGGTAAGACACCACCGGTACCCACCCCTAGGGACCGATTCTGCCATTAATGCACACATGCAGCTGCTAATGGCTTCAAGGGGAGCTTCTGGTCCAGATAATCGGACAGAGCAAACAAAGTGAAGAAACTCAATTAACTGGCAGCTTAACAGCAGTTCTTCGTTCTAAAGTCTCTAGAAGAGGACTTTGTCCCATTGACAACAATCAGAAGTGGTTTCAGATGAACGTGATTTTTTAGTCTAATAGGGACAGCAAATTCAATGCAGCTCTGAAAGGCACTTCAGGTAGAACAGTAATAAACTCCTGCCTGATGAAACGAACCAGAACAAGCCTGCTGGCCTTGCTGCTCATGCTGCCCTTTTCAACTAAGGCAATTTTAGTGGATAGCTAGCTTCCATGCACTGCTTTCCCCACACAACTTTAAGTTAGCCACTTACACTAGCATAAGGCCTTACTAAAAAACCAGAAGGCTCAACAGCTTCCACCTCCCCAGCAGAAGGGGAAGAGGGTTACCTTATACTAAGGTAACAGCCTGCACACTGGGTTACTTGTTTCACTGTTTTTAATATGCTGTCAAGGTGTCATCATGCAACTTTTTAAAATACCTTAACTGTACAAGTTCAATCTCTTGCTTAATAGATGAACACAGACAAATTAACATAGACAGTGTCCTCACAAACTGCTAGGCCACTGTGGTTTTTGAGAGATACAGTAAATATCTATTTTGGGTGGAGATCATGTGAAAGAAATTTCGTTTGATGTAAAGGCTACCTTGCATAATTACTCAAAAATAGCCCATCCAGCCGCTCAGCTAAGTTGTAATCAAAGTCATCAGTTATCACAAAAAGCACCTTCATATCAATAACTGCTCACCCCTATGAAACTCAGTCTGAGTTTGAAATGTATTAGGACTAATTTTAATCATGTAGCTGATTCTAGTCACGCTGGTGATCCACTGTTTTCAAACAATCAAGTATTGTTCCCATCAGTATTTTACATTAGTGTAACGGNAAAATCCCACAACTGCTCAAACAAGGAAAAAAACCCAACTAATAGCCATATTGTGAAACAAAAATACTATTTAAAAAACAAATGGATGACAGTCCAACAGTTTGCGAGATTCAAAACTGACTCTACAAAGTAGTTGTCTACATTGTAGAAAGGATTTCCTTTTATTTGGAAAATGAGCAATTGTAAATCAGGTATTGGAAAGAAGAGATATAAACAATCTTTAGATGGTCTTAAGTTTTGCCTACTGTTGAAGGATTAAAACCGTAAATAAAAAGGTACGAAGCCCTCAGAGTTCACCATTCATGTGAAGCTTCTTCCATCTCTTTCCTGACCTTTTTAAAAACCATATTCATTTCTGGAAAAGGAAGGGAGAAGAAAATAAAAATTATTTAAGAAAAAAACCCAGCAGTTATTTCTTATTCTGCCATTATACAGAAGTGCTCAATTTTGACTGAAGAAAGCCTTAAAATCAACCAAAAGTTTCAAACCTTGCTTATAAACTGCATGGTACTTTGGCAGTAGAAGATGAGATTGTATATAGACTTGGAGAAGATCCCTGGACTAAATGGATGAAACGCACTTAGAGTCACCAAATAGAAAAGGGAAAATAGGATTTCTGAGGTCTTTAAAAACACAGGGGGAAAGATGACAAAAGGCTTTAGATTAGAATCCAAAAGAAATTCATGACTAAAGACACCTTAAATTCAAAGGTACTCCTTTGCTGTATTCACAGCTCATTAACCGAAGTATCGGATAAACTTCTTAGCTAATAACCAATATATATATATTCAGTTGTCTGATTGCAAGAACCAAATTATAACAGATATTTAAAACATAACAAAGAGAATCTACAGATTTGTATCTCAGCAAAAGCAAGGATTTAATTTTTATACTAGTATGACAACAACACTACACCAACTGCTCACACCACACAGGCCCAGCAGTAAACTTGCTCATCGCATCCTTTATGAGGCTGAGCACGAGATTAAGTGTTCTTTGAATCTCTTTACGTGAACACAAATCCTTAGCATTGACCAGGAGCAAAGACCACTTATAAAAGACATGGGAAGTTCAGACTGTAGCTGCTACTCATCTTCTGCTAGCATGCAGAATTTTAGTCTCCTGAATAATAAAGACTTCCAACTTATGTCACTGGTGAGTCAGGACATGAGAACAAAGGCCAAACTACCAAGCTAATATTCCATGTTGTTTTGAAAGGGTAGCATAGATGCAACTCAATCAAAATTAGCTTCTGGAATTTAAATGCCCTAAGAGGGATAAATTACATGCATTTCAGGCATTAGGAAGTCCTTCCTATAGTTCTTCTCATAGTTCAGTTTTGTGTACATTTTCTCCAAACCTCCCAACTCCAGGCTGGATATGCACACTCACTCCTGAACATACATACCTGCCCTTGCATGGAAGTCTCTGTACATCTCATCTGAAACTTTTCTGCTGTTGCATCAGCCCCACATTTTCATATACTCTAGCACTATCCTCTCTCATTCTGAAACAAAACAAATATTTACAGTCTGAAGAAATCTAGTTTGAGAAAACTACATTTGTACACACAATATAATTCAGTGACAATTTATTTTGCTCAATTTATTTTAAGAGCAAAGCACAGGGCAACAGTCTAAGGCAGATTCTGTGATAACTCATTCTCATTCGAGGTCCCTGAGGATTAGTTAGTACAGTTCAAAACTTGCACACTAACCACAGAAGCGAACTTACTCTGGACACGTTGGGGTTGGGGTACAGGGTGGAAGAGGGCTCTGATCCCCACTTGTCTGGTCCGATAAAGAATATTTAATGTTTGTGTATTCGTGACCTTTTCTCTTACTCTTCTGTGAAGCAAAACACAACAAAAAGCCAGGTTTTGAATTACTAATAGAAAACAGTCATTGAAGTAGTGCAGAAATTACATGTATAACTAACCATGTATGTTTTTAGAGGAAAGGTTTGTCCATGAACAGAAGAGAGCTCAGTTCTGTCGATAACACACACAACATGGATAGGACCTAAAGGCTGGCTTTAGCTATTTGTTACAAGACCTGAAAAGTCTCACTTTTCAATATGCCTCTTTCCACCACCATCTCCAGCAGAATGTACCAATGAACCAGCACTCATACACAATCTTCATCTTACTTGGCAGAAGAAATCACACTTCATTCTTTAATAGACTGTACCAGCCAGTGGGCTTCCCACTGACCTTATTTCCAGCTTGGAGATGTGGCCAAATGAGTAACAACGTTGTCTGCAAGATCTCTAATGAAATAACATCTTAGCCCATTAGGTTTGATATAAAAAGAACCCAAGCTGTTATTTGTATTCTGCAGCATATGTTACAAGCTGCAGCCAATTGTGCTGGCATTCATCTAAAGATACTGAAGGCTCCAGCAAGCAAAGCTATAGTAGGAAAGAAAGGGGATATGGCTTTCTTAATTTTCAAGACAAACATTCACAACACACGCATACACCAAAACCTACATATAAATTAAAGGCTCATTTCAAAATTTTACAGGGTACTGGGTTTTTGAGGAGTTGCTTTTTTTTTTTTTGGGGGGGGGGGGGGGGGGGGTATGTTTGTTTGTTTTGTTGCTTTTGGTTTGTTTGGGTGTTTTTTTTTTTTTAATGCTCGAACAAGTACTAAATAGCTGGCCTGAATCAATCTCACAACAGAGGTCGTCAGAGCCTCTGGGGAGATCTGGCTGCTGAGTTTCCATTAAGAATGCTCTGTATAGCAGGGTAGGTTGAAGTTTTTCCAAGATGGCCTTCTGAGACTTGCTCTAAACTTGCTCAACTTGTTCTGTTATTTCACTGAACTTCTTCCCTCTCAGCCTCCTACTTACTCCTGACAAATCACTTTCAAGTAGACCACCAGTCCAGATCAATTACCTGGAAGGTAAGAAAACGCAAAGGTTCAAACTCTGCTGCATTCTACAGTGTTATGGGTACAAACCCCTCACCTGCCAATAATATTCTGAAGCCCAAAACTAGGGCTTGATTTCCACTACCATCCCCAAAACTGCATGATGAATGGCAGTCCAAGTTACAGATGAACTGTACAGTAAAAGCAATTTTAAAAGAATCAGGTAGTTCTTCTATTACTTGCTGACTGAAACAGACAAAACGAGCCAAGAAAGAGTAGATATCTGACTTCTCTTCCTTTCACTTAATTCACCGTAATTATCCTTTCTAATTCGGAATAAAAGAAATGCAGTAAGAACTACTTGTTTCCTAGATGTAAAGATATATGCATTTCCACAGGAAACAAAATACCCTAAACCAAATTCACTTTGCTTTTCTTCTACACTTGTGTTAAATATCGCCTGTCTTCTTACAACAGTTAACTCTATAAAACCTTGAGGCTCTCCGCATTGCAATGCAAGACAGAATGCTAGCAGAAGAGGGAAATTTTTCCTGAGTATAAACAAAAATCAGGCATATCTATGTGAATGGATGCAGCTATTCACATACTCACTTCTTCAGCCCAGCTGGTTCTGAGTCCTGCATGACAACAGGTTAGCTAATGTGACTAGCTAATTTCTTATCAGAGCTGGCTTATGTTCATCCAGATTGAAAAGTAGACAGGGAGCATGACCCCATACCCTTTCCTATATTGGTGCCCTAATTCACATCACCATTTTTTTTCCAACTTTCAGGTTTTACTGTTTGCAATTGCAATTAAAGCAAGTGTAGAGAGAAGAAGGTTCCAGAAGTTAAAGTTTCTCAAAATGCAGCGTTTTATTCCCAAACTATCTTTTTGGGGTGAAATTCAAGCATTCCATACAGTATTCTACTACTACTACTCAGCCAATTTTTTTTCTGCTCTATCAAAATGCTTCAGAGCATTCCAAATTCACCATGTTTTTTCGGGACATTAGTTCCTATAGTCACCACACAGCTTTGCTTTTGTCTGAAAAGTTCTATACTGTTTTATTCCTAAACTGCCACTAGCCCTAGTTATAGGTCAAGACCTCCTGAGGTAAAGCAATGTTCTATTTCCAGTTTCTTAAACTTTTATACTTGTGCCTTCTGACCTAGTAATGGAACAGAGGATGAAACACAACTAACTGAGCCCCATCACCATAGGAGAAATACACTGCTCCACTCAATAGCAACATACTATTCAAAACCCATAACAACCATCAAGAGAGAGTTACAGATCTACTTTGTAAATGGCAGCTGCAGAAAGAGACCATATTCAAAAAGCTGAGGACACACAAGGCTTGTAAAATTACACACACAGAGCTATGAGGGAGCTCTAAGGCGAAGTGAGACAACAAAGCCAGGAAAAAAAAACCAGTACACCTGAGGGATTTCTTGTTCTTCACTTTGCATCTAATCACCCTCAGAGCACACAACAGCTGTCCTGGGGAGAAGGTATAAAGTCTCTATCCTCTCTGTTGAACGGTGCATCTACATCATGTAGACAAACATAAAATAAGCTCTGCCACGCTCCAAAGCAGCCAGAAGCCACACAAGAGTGCCAAGCCCGAGCTGGCACACTCCATCTCTAAACAGGGATTACATCTCACACCTGACACTGCGCTAACCGTGCAGCTCCCCACACCTGTCTGATCAGTTGTGTGGGTTTATCTCCTTCTGAGCAGCAAGCCAGCTGCGGAAGGAAAGATACCGAAATTCTGAAACAAAAAGATACAAATCCCAGATGACCAGAGGTTAGGGCAGAGAATGAAAGCAACAGTGAGTAGAATGTCAGTTCTTTATTACAAAATGAGGTAACTTCTGTAAAAGACTATAAAATTTGAGTGCAATGAAGTACTTAAACAGGAAAAGAAAGGTGAAGGTCTTGTGGTTGTCACCACATATTCCAAAACTTTTCTCGTCTTATCACACCAAATGACTCTTCTGACTGCTTTTTGTTGGATACTGTACTGCAAGATCACCACACTCATTCTTTAATCTTTCAGTCCAATATACTTGCCTCTTACTAATAAACATGTAATTTAAGACTTAAAAATACATATTAGAGCTACTAGCATTTGAATTTGATTATCATACTTTAGAAATACAGTTAACAGATTGGAGATCTCTTTAAAGCTCAATAGAGCACAAGGTTCTATATTAATTAACAGAGCCTTATCTTTTATTCTTCTTGCACAGAAAGCTAGATAATATTAAGGGAATTTGAGATCTGGGGTGCAGGCACTGGGGGACAGGATCCCATATATGCAAGCATTTTCATGGAAGGTAAAGCAGCACTAGCTGCAGTCATATGGAGAAGCCTCTCAGACTGATGATTTTCTTCCTCTGCAAGTGGCCAAACACACCATTTTTATTTTACAGTTTTCTAATTCCACCTAATAGTTTAAGTAATTCTTAAGCATAATGAATTGAAATATAGGCTAACTTCTCTGAACAGGGTTAACAGGTTACAGACCCAGCCTTTTCATGACGCGTTGGTTATAGAGTCAGCAGTCAGGCCTCCAAAATTAACAGGCAGCAAACGAGCAACTCTGTTCCCTGTTCCAATGATAACATGTTTGCATGTAATACTTTATACTCTAGGACAAATATACCTGCTCCTCTTCAATTCTGCGCTGTAGCGTTTCAATGTAGTGCTGTACTGCCATGTAAATAAATCTGTACTGTGCTTCTGTCTGAACCATTCCTGACCGTTGTGATCTCACCATCTGAATGGTCTTTGGAACATCAATATCACAGTCCACACCTAGGAAGAATCATCACAATGTTAAGAACAATGAAATAAACTGTGTCTTTGGAGGGGAGATTGGCCTCATCTTCCATCAGAACACAGCGTAGTTGAATGATCTTGCAATAAGCAAGATTGCTAGCGTTTAACACAGAGAATTACATAGATCTGTAGAACTGTAGCATAACGTGGAAAGTTGTCCTGGAGGAGAAAACTACACCACTTCACACTGTTCCAAGACAACTTTAAATGCAACCTAGCTCAACATACATGCTGAGTTAGTGTTTATGGCAGTTTATACATAAATACAACAATGCTCTCCGAAAACAAGTTACTCAAATTCAGTGTGCATAAGTACATTGACAGCCACACACTCATGAATGATTTTAGAAGAAAAATAAATAATAAAAATAATAAGAAGAAAAACATAATCAGACTCCTGGCTAATCCTCAGCTGACAGTTTTCATTACGCTGAACCGGAGCAGGGTTTCAGCACTTTGATTCCATCTAAGTCAAGAGGAGTGAGCAAGTCCTTTCTATGCCAAACACACACGCCTACTTTGTAGCATCACTAGAATCTTCTATTCAATCCACGCTCCTGTTCTTTCACTATGCTGTATCTGTCAACGTCCCACAGGAAAATAGAAGTGGGGGGGAACCTACCTTTTTCTCTGATTATGTCAATAAGAATATCAATCACAATGAAAGTTCCTGTTCGCCCAATCCCAGCACTGTAAAAAGGGAAGGGGAAAAAAGTTAATTGGTTTGTTCTTTCTGAACAGACACCAAAACACTAATACAAGTAAGAGTCCAACATTAAGAGACATTAGACCTCCAAATTATAGCCAGAGTCAAACCAAGCCACACAGCCAAAAGTAACTAGAGACCTAATCAACTTAACGTGGAAGAGACAGAAGTCATAACAGCACTTTCTGTACCTCAGCATTTCTTAACTTCCTTGAATCAGAAAAAAACCTACAAGGTCAGATCTAACACTTCCTTGCCTTTTAAGATGTATCTCATTTATAAGCCAAGACTGAGGAGAGAGCGCTCACAGGAAGTGGCATGGGAGACTGGAATTACCATGATCCTGCAACCTGAAACACATCTAGCCAAGACTGGCACCACCTTCTCACACAACATCAGAAATTGTTATTCATACAGACATGCACACTCTGAAAGACAGCCTGCTTAGAAGGTAACCATTTGACACCTGTCTAGAATATATCATTTTGCAAAACGTAACGCACAAACACCTTGACAGATGAAAGCCCGAGTAGCTCCTAGGTGGAAGGTGTTTATAAAAAAAAAAAAAAAAAAAAAAAGGAGGATCCAACAGAACTCCAAAGGTGTAGAGAATAGTAGCAGGAGAGGTGTAGCGCATCACCATACCTGCAGTGGACCACAACCGGTCCCGCATCAGAAATGCTCTCCTGCTTATGGTGCACCTCTTCTAGAAAGTCTAGTACACCACCAGGGTCACTTGGGACTCCATGATCAGGCCAAGTTCTGAAGTGATATTGCCAGACTGTTCTCTCTGTGTTCCCCTGGAAGGAAGATGCCAACACGTGAAAACAAAATCCTTCAGATCAAAACCCAGCTAAAAGCATTTATGTGGCAAAGTTCAGTCAGATCAGAAGGTGGCATATCCAACCCGCTGCTCAGTATCCACAGCACCACAACCCTCTTAAAGGAGGGAACGAGTCAGAGTTCTTCCTGGCCTGACACGTCAATCACACCACCTGCCTCCTCAGCTCCCTTCCTCATGCAGATGTTTCCAAGAATATTTCCATCTTCACCTTTAGAAGCCATGGCAAAGTTCTGCCTGAGGGTGACCAACAGCAAGGGACCTTCATCTGTCATACCCATCATTCGTACCTAGTTGCACTTACCTTACACACTTCTTCCCACTCAGTTCCATCCCATGGACGTACCATCCTGCTTATTTGCTTCTTACACAATTCGTTTTGCACCCTGATCCAACTTGTTCCTTAACAAGGAAGTGTTCTTTCCACACTAGTTAACTGTTTCCCTCCTCATCTTTTGTATTCCTTCCCTTAAGTGTTCTTTCTACATACTGGACCTACACACAACCATTTTCTTCTAGTGCAACCATCTCCATGAAAGGGAGCAAATGCCTAGCTAGAGTTAAGTGTGATTACTTAAAAGCATCCTCCCTCTTTCCAGATTTCCTCAAAGCTCTGCAGCCCTGCATCTTCTGCCAAAAAGTGCTTAGGTATAAGAATCTTCAATTCTCCCAAGGACAAAGAGAAAGATGTATGGAACTAAACCTGGAGCTTCAAAGAAAGAGACAGGGCTCAATTTATTAATCTCTTAGTGCTTTTATTGATTCCAAAGAAACAGTCGATTTCTGCAAATTTTTTTTGTGATCTGCAGCCTAAATTCAAAGGACAGAGTTACTAACATACTTACTTGCCCAACTTTAGAAAGCTTAAGTTCTCTTAGTGTGTAATCGTGTGCTGCACTCTCCTTAACATTCCTAACACGCATAACACCGTACTCCTTTAGGGAATATTCATCAGGCCAATACTTTACACACTTACTCTGCAAAAATTAAAAAAAAAAAAAAAAAAAAAAGAAAGGCTGGTTTGTAAGCTGGTTAACAAACACATTTCTGAAGCTTTCATTTCTGAATACATAGAGGACAATTACTAGCGCCAACTGGACAGCTAGCTGACAAGGCAAAGTACATTTTAGGGGGAAGTTTCTCTTCCCCGTAACAAACACCGGATGATTTCAGAGAAACAAGTACAGGCAATCTCTCCTTTTAGCAGCTTTCATGATCATCTTAGTACCTGCTTTGCCTCAATAGTTACAAAACGCAGAGATTAAAATACTGTTACTTGTATCTCCACCTAACTACAGTGGAAATTCCAGTGGAATGCTGTAGCCTTACAGGCTATTCTACAATGAAAACCTAACAGCCTGCAAAATAAATACAAGTCAAAGGTATAAGCCATTCTTAGCAGAAATGAAATTTGGATGCTTGCTTCCTCATCACTTAGAGCAGAAAGGGCTAACATAGCTCTCTAATTCAATCATCAAAGCAACAAAGAATTGCTCCCTCTGGCAGGGGACTGAAGCCTCCTGTGTCTGTAGGTTTTGAAATTTAGAGCTTTTGGTGTGCTGCTTCTCTCTCAAGATTATCTTTGGCCAGGGATATATTCCATCCACTGAAGAACAGGTTCACCTATTACTACTTTCATTTGGTTCCTGCAAAAGCTCAGGAAAGAGCGACTCCTGTTAGCCTGTGAATGTAATACAAGTCCACACAGTATCAAATGAGAAATTACAGTGGGTATATAGATGCAGCTTTCAGCAATAGCAAGTGCAGACCAAACACCAAGTACTACGGAGAAACATTTCCTATTTGCAGTTACTACTGCATATTTATGAGAAAACATGGCAACAATTAAGTTCCTTCTGCCAACACAAGACACAGTAAAAGAGGACTGAACACATGCTTTCCAGTCTACTTAGGCAGAAAGATGCTTTTCTGTTACTTTTGCCCTTCCTTCCTTGCCGTCTCCAAAAAGGTATGAGCTAAAGAAAAGATGTTGATCTTGGTGTATGCCAACATAACTTGTAATTTCAATACAGAACTCTGAACACAAGAGTAGTTGGTATAGCAAGTCAGAATAGTAACACACAATGATAAAAACAAGCATTAGTCTAATAGAGGGGATGCATGTATTATCAGCTCAATGGACTGCCTCCAAAACACCACTAATTTAATTCGTAAGTATTTGCTGCTTCTACAGTCCATTCTAAAGCATATTCAGAACTCTCTGCAGATCTGAGATGTTTCATAGTTCCTCACTTCCTTAGGCAACGTGCTCTTGAAGTCATCTCTGAAGTAGAGGCTTCTCTCCTTCCTGCAGATCTGAAAGCATCTTGGCCTGAGATAAAAAAGCTTTTATTTTATATCAGGACTGTTATTTGCAATTCTTGAAGAAATGAAATAGGCATGAAGACAAAAAAAAAAGAATAAAGAAAAAAAAAATCAATGCATGCAGCACTGATTAAGTAATGAGACATTAAAATGTTTTATACAACCACAGTACAGAAAACAGGCTTAGCAAAATTTGCAAAGAATCATGGAGAAACTGCAGAGGACCACAGGCCATTCCGTAGGTTATTT
>WAAD01029191.1:7727-28339 GCA_013389945.1 Fregata magnificens | reverse complement strand
AACAAATTAATAGAACCTTTTGTGTCACTTTCAGTGGTCTCTGTTTTTTATCTGATTTACTTTCCTATTCTACATTGTTTAAGGACAGTGTGGCACTTCAGCCTTCAGAGATTATCTGCCACAAATGTTAGAAAAGGTACTTGATTATCCCTTAGCATCTGTTCGTGCATACCCCACTTTACTTTACTGGACTGGTTTCAGATAACTCATAATTTCTTTCTCAGCCACATCCTCTCTTCCATTCTAAGGCCTTCCACTGCCAGATGTCCAGAGGGTAGAAGTTAAAATTTGTTTATGAAATGATTGATCTATTCAGCACCGCTGTGACGAATCAGAAAAGAATCAATATAGATTTAAACATTGTTGTCCAAATTCTCTNTAGCTCTGAGTGACTAAGTGGGAAGTGAATCAGCAAAATGAGCTTTGGTTATATTAAGGATTTATATCATTGATAGGTGTCTTCTGCATTTAGACATTTCTTTTTGCTTAATACTGGTTATTCATCAGATTTCTCTTTAAGCAGCCATTGTTTAGAATCCAATGAGGGCTTTCTATTACTATGCAAAAATTAAAAAAAAAAACCTTCAGGGCAAAATTGAGGAGAGGGAGGAAAGATTTTCTAATTTAGCAAGCATATTATATTAACAAAAATATAGCATATTTTTTCTGGGCTTTAGTAAGATTAGGGCTACTTGTTTTTTCTCTCAGACTTGCTCACTCACGCATGATATATAAATATGTAACATGCAGTTTGCAACAAATTAATAGAACCTTTTGTGTCACTTTCAGTGGTCTCTGTTTTTTATCTGATTTACTTTCCTATTCTACATTGTTTAAGGACAGTGTGGCACTTCAGCCTTCAGAGATTATCTGCCACAAATGTTAGAAAAGGTACTTGATTATCCCTTAGCATCTGTTCGTGCATACCCCACTTTACTTTACTGGACTGGTTTCAGATAACTCATAATTTCTTTCTCAGCCACATCCTCTCTTCCATTCTAAGGCCTTCCACTGCCAGATGTCCAGAGGGTAGAAGTTAAAATTTGTTTATGAAATGATTGATCTATTCAGCACCGCTGTGACGAATCAGAAAAGAATCAATATAGATTTAAACATTGTTGTCCAAATTCTCTTCTCTACTTCTGTGTGGAAGACTGAAGCTATCGATGCTCACCTGGAGGTCATGGGATTGCCTTGGGAAGCATAGGTCCACGGGACAAGCCCTGTTCCTCTGGAAGCTCTCTGCATGTTCCCCAGGGGCTCTGTGGCCCTCAAGAAAAGAGAGCAGTTCAGTTGCATTGCAGTTCATTCTGCTTTCCCCCCCAAGCCTCCCACATCTGTGCTTCAGGTTGGCCTTGGATTGCATACATTCCTTTTTGTAGACTGTCTATCTGAGAGGTAGTCATCGTTTGTGTCTTTGAACACAAGCCCTGATGAGACTGAACCACCTGCTTGAAATTTCTTCTTTTCTGTTAATAGAGTACCATTGACCTTCTCTTTACCACTTGATGTCCACAATCCACAGTACAAAAGCCTACTTACAGAGGACACCTCGTGTCTGTGAGCAGAGCTATCAATAAAGTCCTCATGTTAGATGACAATCTGGAGATGATCTTTTAGCTGTCTTGGACAAATCTTGAAAAAAAGGATCAACACTCAGACCACAGTAAAATTTGTCAGAGCTAGGAACTAACCACTTAAATATCTTTTGTGACTCTGACCTGCAACCCCCATGTCTATAGGATTAAATGAGCTCAGAGCAGCACACATGTGACAAGTGCTAGTTGAAGTTTCTGAGGTGTAAAGGTTTTATACCCAGAGAGATTTCTTGCTCTAGTCCCATCATATGCTGACAAAGGCATGTATAAATGAAGCCAGGTTTGCTGTAACCTCCCATTCAGCTGTGAAGAACAGAGACTTCACTTTCAAATGTTGCTATACAGAATCTAGCTTCACTGAAATCGAGGAACTTTCCTAGATTAAGACAGCCATGGCCTCTCTTTGTTGTGGGACCTGGTGGTTAATACCATCAGGCTTTTCAGATACATCACTCCTCCCTTTTAGCCTTTCTTAGCTCTGCTGATCAGCATAGGAAAACAGATGGTTATCCCCCAAATACAATCACAGTCCAATGTGGCGCCATTCACAGACAAATGGTCAGATGAGGAATTCTCCTCCCCATGGACTTTGTAACAGGCCTTTCTGGGTTACATTCAGCAGAGGTGAGTGAGGCTGTTAGTAGGACTTGAGCTTCCGGTTCCCCGCATATGCAAGCAGTAGCATTGCTTTTGCCTTCTATTGTCAGGAGTTTTAACAACTGTTAGTTGAAGTTTTACCTTTTTAAGAAAATAATGAATGCTGAGATTCTGCATAGCAAATTGAAGCTTCAGAAACAATGAGTAGAGTCATTCCATCTTAAGTAGTGGTCACTGGCTTGATATAGTGTCATGGTTTAACCCCAGCCAACAACTAAGCACCACACAGCTGCTTGCTGGCTCACTCCACAATGGGATGGGGGAGAGAATTGGAAGAGTAAAAGTGAGAAAACTCGTGGGTTGAGATAAAGACAGTTTAATAGGTAAAGCAAAAGCCACGCATGCAAGCAAAGCGAACCAAGGAATTCATTCACTACTTCCCATCGGCAGGCAGGTGTTCAGCCATCTCCAGGAAAGCAGGGCTCCATCACGCGTAACGGTTACTTGGGAAGACAAAACACCATCACTCCAAACGTTCCCCCCTTCCTCCTTCTTCCCCCAGCTTTATATGCTGAGCATGACATCATGTGGTATGGAATATCCCTTTGGTCAGTTGGGGACAGTTGTCCTGGCTGTGTCCCCTCCCAACTTCTTGTGCACCCCCAGCCTGCTCGCTGATGGGGTGGTGTGAGAAGCAGAAAAAGCCTTGACTCTGTGTAAGCACTGCTCAGCAATAACGAAAACATCTCTGTGCTCACAGGCAGAGTGAGATAAACTTTAATTTATGAAAGTTCAACATGAGCCTTAGGAGAGGTTTAGGCTGTATCTGTGTTCAGTTTTCAAAAGTGTTAGAAAGTTTTAAATCTAATCTCCAAATTTTTTACTGAAAAGTTGTATTCATGGCTGCATATGTTGCTGACAACTTCTGCTATACTCAGGATTTCCTTTTAGCTCTGGCTTCTGGGGTCAGGGACAAGCACTATACTTTTGTTTTAAGAATTGTGATGGAGAACAAAATTCAAATATATAAAAGCTAGAGCTTGAGAGGCATCTATATATACATGTGCATACATATATATACAGTCTTTTGATTTGTGAATCAGGTAGCAGCACTATTGACATTCTGAATGAATACACAAGACTTTCATTTTTTTAGTTTTTTTCTTGCTTTATTTTTAATCCTAGAAATAAAATCTAAAGTCTAATGCCTCCCATCAGCCTCTGTGAGTCAACAGAAATAAACCCGCAGTTTACTTGCTCGCAGGGTGAGTCAGCAGGATAATCCTGACACCCTGTGCCAGGCAGGATGTAGACAGTGAAATTGTTGTTACTGTTGTCTTTGGCTCCTGGCAGCCCTCACAAAATGAATTTTGATCAGCAGTGTCTCAAAAGCAAAGTGTGACCAGAGTAATTCAAAATTTACCTTCAAGGACTCAAAGAAAAAAAAGGAAGGTACAATTATATAACTCATACTCGTCTGATTAACCAATATCATTTAACAGTGGGATTAAGGCAGTTGCCATTTTGCCAATCCAGTTTCAGGTATCTGTGAAAAAAACAAGGCAGAAGCTCAAGTGTTCAGATGAAAACTAGGCCACACATATTCTGACTCAAAATTTCAGAGCTCAAATCTTTTGTGCTCTGAATATTTCCTTTGCTTTGCTTCCAGGAGACAAGAAGATAAGTGCTGATAAGATTTATACCAGTTCTGGTGTAAAATGTAGTATTACAAAAGTAACATATCCTTGATGTTATAGAAAAACAATGCTGTCTATCTTATCAATGAGAAGTAAAATGACTCATATGATAGCCCTGACACATGGCTTGCAAGTTGGATGAATCCTTAACAAGGATAGTCCAAGATACTTTATCACAGGTGGCTTCTATGACCTAATAAGTTTTAACTCCTTCATTAAAACATGGACACAGGCATTTCAGAACACAATTTATGTGCATATAAGACTGAGTTGTTTATGAAAGAGGTTGTGCAAAATACTGAATGAGAAAAACAACCCAAAATGATCCAATGAGATCAGATATAAGAGAAGCAAATGCAGGATTCCTTTGTACTTGAAAAAAAATGAAAGCTAAGACAATAGAGGAAATAAAATCGAAAGCAGCGAATTTGAGAAATGAGAGAAACTTGGAAGGCGTTCCTGGCAAAACAGGCAAAAAGGGATTAATGGCCACAAATATGCAATGAATTTCATAATGAGATAAGACAGTAAAAAGTCAGAGTCAATCCAGAATTCTAGAGGATCGTTTAATGAGAAATTCCCTGAAATAGGGACATCTTGTTGCCAGATACTTGCCATATATATTGCAAATATGAATCTGGATTTCCTATTTAAAAGAGAAAAAGGAAAAATAATTCACCCTGTGTGACCAAGCTAAATTATAGCTACAGGACTATCAGCGTTGTTACAAACCAAAAGAACTATACTTTGCCTGTAAAAACTTTGCTACCTCCAAAATGCCATTGCTGTGCAGGTGCTCTGTGGGGCTGAAGGGGGGGGAGGCTAATAGGTAACCCCAGAAGTGCAAGAGAGGCTCTTCAGCAGAGTGGTGCAGTCCAGGGTGGTGCACTGCTGGTGCAGTGAGAAGTATTAGATACAAGTGTTATGGTGGGTTGACCCTGGCTGGATGCCCCCTCCTCAATTGGACAGGGGAGAGAAAATATAACAAATATAACAAAAGGCTCATGGGTCTATATAACGACAGGGACAGATCACTCAGCAGTTACCGTCACAGGCAAAACAGACTCAACTTGGGGAAATTAGCTTAATTTATTACCAATCCAATCAGAGTAGAGTAATCAGAAATAAAACCAAGTCTTAAACCACCTTCCTCCCACCCCTCCCTCCTTCCCGGGCTTAACTTCACTCCCGATTATTCTCTACCTCCTCCCCTCGAGTGGCGCAGGGAGACAGGGAATGGGGATTGCGGTCAGTTCATCACACGTCGTTTCTGCTGCTCCTTCCTCCTCAGGGGGAGGACTCCTCACACTCTTCCCCTGCTCCAGTGTGGGGTCCCTCCCACGGGAGACAGTCCTCCACAAACTTCTCCAACGTGGGTCCTTCCCATGGGCTACAGTTCTTCACAAACTGCTCCAGCAGATCCTTTCCACGGGGTGCAGTCCTTCAGGAACAGACTGCTCCAGGGTGGGTCCCCCACAGGGTCACAAGTCCTGCCAGAAAACCTGCTCCAGCGTGGGCTCCTCTCTCCATGGGTCCACTGGTCCTGCCAGAAAACCTGCTCCAGCGCAGGCTTCCCATGGGGTCACAGCCTCCTTCAGGCATCCACCTGCTCCGGTGTGGGGTCCTCCACGGGCTGCAGGTGGATATCTGCTCCACCATGGACCTCCATGGGCTGCAGGGGGACACCTTGCCTCACCATGGTCTTCACCACAGGCTGCAGGGGAATCTCTGCTCCGGTGCCTGGAGCACCTCCTCCCCCTCCTTCTTTACTGACCTTGGTGTCTGCAGAGTTGTTCCTCTCACATATTCTCACTCCCCTCTCCGGCTGCAATTGCACAGGGGTTTTTTTTCCCCCCTTCTTAAATATGTTATCACAGAGGCACTACCACCATTGGTGATTGGCTTGGCCTTGGCTAGCGGTGGGTCCATCTTGGAGCTGGCTGGCATTGGCTCTATCGGACATGAGGGAGGCTTCTCACAGAAGCCACCCCTGTAGCCCTCCCGCTACCAGAACCTTGCACGCAAACCCGATACAAGTGTGTAGGACTAAAAGGACTTGTTCAGCCTCAATATGGCTTGCTTAACTATCAAAAGCACATCACTGCAAGAAAGAAAACAGCAAATGTGAGGACACGTATGTATGTGTCTGTATCTGTTTCCTGATATATATATATGAATACAAAATGGCAAGCAAAAAAAGTGTTTCAAAGTGACAGCAAATTGCTCTTTTACTTAAAAGTGTAATATACTCAAACAGATGCTGTAGTTGCTTTAGTAAATGACTTCAGTATTCCCTTATTTCACAGCTATGTTTTTCAGATACCAGAGTTAGGATCTGCTGCACTGATTAGGGTCATTACTCAGAGTTCCAGCAACAGTCTGTGCAATCAACATAAATTGGTGATTAATAGGATCATTTATTTGGAAGCATCTGGAACATGAAACCATGGGGACAGTCAAAAGATGTGCAAGTGCAGACTGTATTTTGCCTTTTATTGTTTCCATGAATATTATTTTCATGTAAATACTTTTTTCCATCTCCTTTCAAATCCTAATTTTTGACAATTGTGTGCACTGTGCATGTCTAGTAGTAGCTTGGAAGGATGATAATTTAATGGTGGGTTTCTCAGTGGAGAGAAAATTAAAATGTACAGCCTTTCATCTGTGTGGTGAGTTGCTAAATCACTTCCCACAGTATGACACAGCTTGTGGCATTATACATGACATAAAAACACTTCATTGACATGTATCATTATTGTGTCCCACTGTGAAAAATGTGTTATATTAGTTGGTCTGCTCATAAGTAAACCTTGTTGTAGGATTAATAATTAAATATCAACATGTATTTTATATTGTTTTATCATGACACAAAATACAAGGAAGTAGGTTGGAAGATGTCTCTGCCCTTAATGTCTAACACAGTACTTGTTGTCTCTTCTCCACTGTCTGTGTAAACATCTGTTCAACTTTTCTGAAGAAAAAGCCTGGAAAAGAAGTATATACTACACATCAGAAAAGGAAAGAAATACATTTGACTTTGACAGGGAATTTACTGTCTTTTATTAATTCTGCACACCTTCAGTAAAGTCCGCCTTGCCCGGGAGCAGGTTGGGAGCTTCTATACGAGTACTCTGTCATCTGCCTCCATGACAAAAAAGCATCCAGGGTGTGCAATGTCATGGTGATGTACTGAATGTCAGGACCTTACTCTGCCTAATGCTCTTCTTAGACTTACTGCCAGGTGTTTAAGTGCCAGCTGTGGCGTGCTGGCTGTACAGGTACAGGAAAACACCTCACCTGGTGGGCTTTTCTTCTAAAGAGATGGCCATTAGAGCTCAGGCAGAGGAGTTACTGGGGAGGAGGGATACTGAGTATTGTTCTAACTTAGAGCACAGCCTTTTTTTTCTTTTTTTTTTAAATGTAGTAAGTGCATAATTGGGCTCCTGCTACACTGGAATTGGAAAGTAGTTTCAAGGTGTATTTGACAGCTGGGAAGAAAGCAGGATGCAGAGATTGTGCCAAAGATGCAAAAATTGAGGACATCTGCAACCTGATTAATACAAATTAAGTATGCCCTGCAGGCTTCTAGTCCTTCATTGTAACTCCAACTAAAGAGACATACGTAAGAATTACAGTTTGAACATGAATGTCTTTTGCCCACAATATATTAATTTGATACCATATACCATTATCCAGTGGATTTGCATTTTAGTGTCAGAAAAGAATCTTCTTCTGACAACAACAGACACTTAGTACTCTTATTTGAAACAACACTGTACAGAAAAGGCACCAAAGCTAATTCATGGACTATTAAGAAAATTATTTGTATATTACATTAAATGTAATTCAATAAAGTACTCAGCAGAGGACTGTGGATGGGGAGGCACTTCTGTGTGCAAGGTAAGAACAGATAGAAATAGTTGATTAAAAAGAAAGAAAATTCTGATTGATGAATCTGTGTGATGCCTATCTTCCATCTTAGGCACCACACAGAATTACAGTTATGAATGCCATGTCAGTTCTTATTGCATTGTGTTAAATACAGACCCAGGGCATTCCCAAGAGTGGACATTATTGAGCAAGTATATACTTCCTCCATACAATGATGGTAATGGATTATCACTAAGTTATTTACATAAGAAGAAATGTCATAAACACACAGAGAATATGAGCTCTTACATCTTTACCTGTTCTTTCCTTTTTTTTTCTTTTTTTTTGAGTAACAACTTTTTGCAAAATAACACAGCTGAGACAGCTGATCCAAACTGACCAAAGGGATATTCCATACCATATGATGTCATGCTCAGCATATAAAGCGGGGGGAAGAAGGAGGAAGGGGGGAACGTTTGGAGTGATGGTGTTTTGTCTTCCCAAGTAACCGTTACGCGTGATGGAGCCCTGCTTTCCTGGAGATGGCTGAACACCTGCCTGCCGATGGGAAGTAGTGAATGAATTCCTTGGTTTGCTTTGCTTGCATGCGTGGCTTTTGCTTTACCTATTAAACTGTCTTTATCTCAACCCACAAGTTTTCTCACTTTTACTCTTCCAATTCTCTCCCCCATCCCATTGTGGGGGGAGTGAGTGAGTGGCCGTGTGGTGCTTAGTTGCCAGCTGGGGTTAAACCACGATAGTCATCAGTAACTGAAGGAGGAAAAATCCTGAGCTGTTTCTCAAAGCTAGTTCTGTTTCTTGGGGCTGTGTATTCCCCCAGCTGCTCATTAGTTCAATTAAAATTTGGCAAATGTCAAGATCTTCTTTTTATTCTTAGTGATGTTATTACTAATTATTGCTAGTATATCCCAACTATTCCAATAATCATGGCCATAAAAAGTCTAGTATTCAAATAAGCACTCAAAAGCCTGAAGAGCCAGGACTCTTCTGTCTTGTTTTTGCTCAGAGAGCTTCAAATTGTTAATCTCTAGCACTGTTTTCAAAATCCCAATCAGAAAGTTGAGTTGGGGTTTTTACTTGGTAGGTTTATATATTTCTGTATAGCTCGTCTCTCACTAACAGTGGATTATTCTGGGGAACAGATGGAAAGCCTGAGGCCACCTCTCTCCCTGCCCTCCCTGTGGCAGGGTCTGAGTGTCAAGTGCAGAGCAGCTGGTACAGAGCCAGCTTCCAAATGGCCACCAAGAATGAGCATTGCCATCAATTAATGTGCTTGGGGAGAGACTTTTTAATACGGCCTGTAGCGACAGGATAAGGGGTAATGGTTTTAAACTAAAAGAGGGTAGATTCAGACTAGATATAAGGAAGAAATTTTTTATGATGAGGGTGGTGAAACACTGGCACAAGTTGCCCAGAGAGGTGGTAGATGCCCCATCCCTGGAAACATTCAAGGTCAGGTTGGATGGGGCTTTGAGCAACCTGATCTAGTGAAGATGTCCCTGCTCATTGCAGGGGGGTTAGACTAGATGACCTTTAAAGGTCCCTTCCAACCCAAACCATTCTATGATTCTGTATAGAATAATCCTCTATAGGCCCCATCTCCATCATATCCCCAAAGTGACTGGGATAGAGAGAGGAGATGGGAAAACTCCAAGATACAGGGGCATTCCTAAGGCACATATCAGGCTTGCTGGGAATAATAAGGGCTTAGGAGACATAAAGGAGGGCATGGGGAAAGGAATAAAGCATATGGTACACCCTGAAATCTAAAAGACACTTGGTACTATGAGGGAGACCTCAGACTAACCCCGTGGAAAAGACGGCTTGAATGGGGAGAGTGCCAGAGCTCCTCCCAGACAACAAGGGTGGGAAAGGGCTCCTGACACGATCCAGTCCCCTGAAAAGATGGGAATGGCAGATCTTCCCTTTACCATCCCAGTCTGCGTTGGGGGTTGGAGGGGGCTGTGCCGTACCTTCCCACATCATAGGAAGGGGGCTGAGGGAAGGGGGGGAAGATACCCTCCATTGCCTCAATTACAGAAGGAAAATTATGCCTCCTGAAAATGCTGGAAAGCCAGCCTTCCTGCTCAGAGGTAGCCAAGCATTCGGCACTCTCACCTGCAAATAAAGGGAGGAAATTCAGCTTGGGGCACTGAATGCTTTTGGACACACCTCCAAACTCATAGCTGCTTCTCTGGCACTCCCCCTCATCAAATACTTCAATAAACTGAGAAAGTTTTAGAATAGATAACCTGGACTGCAGTGCAGGTCCCATCACTACCCTGCAGCCCCTGATAGTTCAGCTAAAGGGCTTTGAAGGCATTATGCTGGAGACAGAGATGAGAGAGTTTTTAGGATCAACCAGTCAGTGAACTCTACATAACAGTAACTTCAAAAAAAAAAAAAAAAAAAAGGTTTTAGTAGGGGTTTTGTTTATTCGGGCTGGGGTTGGGGGGTTTTTTGTTTGTTTTAGTTGTTTTCCTGGCAAGATGACGCTCTCCAGTTAATTGCATACTCCTTTCCAAAACCAGAACATCAGAAGTACAACGTGTTCCCTGAACTTGCTGGAATAAACATTATACATGGCCCCCTCTGGACCATTTTCATTAGGTTGATTCTCTGCTGTCAGTGCATGTGACTTACTACATAATTCATCTAAAAAGCCCATAGAAATCAGCCCCTCTAGGGATTGTAGGCATCCTTGGAGGGCTCTGGGTTCAAACAATAGTGTGTGGATTGTGACTGTCTCTAAAAGTTCATATTCCTGATGTATTTACTATATGGGCATATCTTTATGTAATATATTTGTTTGCCATCTTTGCTATCCATGGGTGAGAATATACAGAGACTATTCCAGGTTAGATTAATGTTTGTTCTGGACATATATGAGTCAATAAAAAGTGATCATCTGGAGATATATTCAGAGTGAATTCTAAGATATGCCAATCAGTGGGTGCAACCTGAAATGTATCAAGTACAAGTAGCAGGTTTGGCTTCTGTAGCAGTTTCTCCACGGTACAATGCAGTGTTATCCAGGCATAGCTGAGTTAAGTTTGAACTCTTAGGGGAAAATATATCACGCTGGATCTGACAGCCCGAGAGAGGCAAGGCTGCTGTGGTTCTATGTCCCAGGTCCAACCAGCAGTGAGCCTGAAAATGTATTCCTAGCAGGCACATGCACACAGCGCACACTTATACATCACATGGCCAGCCACACAGATCGCAGACAGACACACAGAGCACTCCCACAAACACAAACAGCACCAACAGCCTCATCCTGCTCCCCTCCCTGGCAGAGCAGCATGGAGGTCCACTAGCAAGAATATATATATATGTGTAGACATATATACAGCATGGATCCCTCCATCAGCTGGGCTCAGACACTCAGTCTGCCCAGTAGCTGCCCCTGGATCCCAGTCTCCCCAGTTGCTGGCACCTGGACATACAAGCCTCTGAGGCCACAGCCCCACTCCAGCTGCTGGTACAGACCATCCCACATGCACACACACACACAAACACACACACACACACTCTCGGAGCTGGCCAGGACTCCCCTGCTCCCCAGTAGCAACTCCCCCATGGTCTCGCCCTTAGAGAAACCCTTAGAAAGGAATTTAATAAGAAGATAGGACAGCCTGTGCTGATCAGGTGCAGGGCATGGCCAGACAAGGGTACTGACCAGCCAGCTCCTTACACACAACTGACCCATTTTATCCTCTTACCCCTCTATTTTCCCACACTTGTTCCAACCCACTTGTTCCACTTTAATCCCTCCCTTTCCCTGCCTTTGATTCCTCCCCTAAACATGCCATAATGTCCTATGCAATCCTGAAATGCTCTTCCTCTGCATCCCATCATGCGTCCCGTACCCCTAGGCAGCAACTCATTCCAAAAGGTGCTCCAATGTTGACTCATGGTGATGGTTTTTATGCCTGGACAGTGAGGCTGAAGCTCTCCTGGGACAGCCTTGGGAGGGTCCTGGATGCGGTGTTCCTTCTTCTGAGTCTTTAATTTGGGTTCTCTCCTGCTTTTGCGCCCCCATGCTCCTCTGGGCTTGTGGAAGTGGGCCTTTGACAGGCTGATGGCTCCTGCGATAGGCCTGGAAGCAGCCAGGGCCAGGATATTATTTGGGCTCCCTCACCTGCCATCATCTCTCTGTGCTCCTTTGTGGATGTGCAGATGAGCTTTTATCACATAATTTAATGTGAACAAGCTAGCTTGCACAACAGTAACATCACAGCAGTGTTCCCATATTGCTCTGTGCTAGCTACCCTGGCTTCCAGCATCTCAGCTACCTCAGCCAGCTAGGGCTGGGTATTTCTGAATCCCACTCCATCATGCTGTGCCATACTACTTGTAAGTTGCCTACACAAGCACACACCCCCCACCATTGTTGCCTGGACAATTATTTGAAGCTCTTGCATGTTCAGAGGTACAGGTTCACACCGCTGTACGAAGTTTAGTTTCCTGCTTCTTTGAAATTTTTGTTCTTTCATGGTTGGTTTCAGTCTCCCTGCTAGAACCAAGTTCTTTATTCAACTGATTCTTTTATAGACCTCAAGTAGAGTCTTACCTGAGAATAGATGTAGCCCTTTAAGCTCATACCTGATCTTTTCCCAAAAGATAATGTGCTGCATTATCACAGACATCATGACATCATGGACATATAGACCTTTTACCTACTGCTTCATCTCTGTCATGAAGGTGCATTTCACTATGCTTGGTTATAACCAGAACTGACATTTAACTTTTTGGCAGATTTGTAGGGGGGTAGTGCATGATAATAGTGTCTTTGGTCTTTATAATGGCGTGTTCACCATTTTAAGCATTGTAATATTCACTTTGAAACCTGTGTGCTCATGAGAGATGAGGTAACAGAGGATATCTTTGCCTAGGCAACACTGGGTTTATTCTCTACTTCAGTAAATGACAGTATTAGAAGTGGCAGTAATACAAAATCTCATTATACTCTATTGAACTAATAAGCAAAATTTTCAGAAGAATATTTTGTGAACTAACAAGTATTACAAGGCATTTCCTAGGAGCAGAACTAGGTAGCATTCTAGTACTGAAGCAGTGTGCATATGGACATATGCCAGTGTGAACTGTTTAACTTTGTCGTCTCTTCAGGGTTCATTTCACAGAAAGTAGGACTGAAAAACTGTGTTTTGAACATTTTTTCACATAGTATTTCATTCCATCAAACAAGGGAAAAAGCCTACATATTATCTTTGACAGTCTTCTGTCATAACAGTCCAAAAAACTTTTGGAGATTTATTGATGTAACTTTAAAGTACTTTGAACCATTACTGGAAAATACAGCACTGTTTTAAGACAAGAAAATAGCATTGCTTTAGTTAGCATTCAGTAAGTGCTCTTTTCTGACAAGGAACATATACACGGAGAACAAGTCTTGCGTTGATCACTGAAAGTAATGGATCATTGAATTCCTGCATTAATCTGCCCCTCTGGTGTCTATACATTATAAAAATTCAAGCATGTTGCAGACTGCCTGCCTACCATACAACTAGAATGTGAAAGATTTACAGGGTAAATTGCTATTGACATATACCAGGGCAGTGAGACTGAACAAGAATTGCTGTATTCAGCTTACTGCAAACATCAGCTTTGCCTTTCATGTCTTCAGTCCTCCTGAGGCTAAAGTTCTTTACAAGGACAATGTTATGTGTTTTGGATTAATCAAAAGCCTCGGTCATTTGAAAGGTCACTGTCGTGGTTTAGCCCCAGTCGGCAACCAAGCACCACACAGCCGCTCACTCACCCTCCCCAACCCCCCACAGTGGGATGGGGGAGAGAACCGGAAGAGCAAAAGTAAGAAAACTCGTGAGATAAGAACAGATTAATAATTAAAATAAAATAATAACAATAATAATAAATTGTAATGGAAAGGAAAACAATGAGACAGAGAGAGAGAGAGAAACAAAACTCAGGAAAAACAAGTGATGCAACCGCTCACCACCCGCCAACCAACGCCCAGCCAGTCCCCGAGCAGCGATCGCTGACCCCTGGCCAACTCCCCACCATTAATATACTGAGCATGACGTCATATGGTATGGAATATCCCTTTGGCCAGTTTGGATCAGCTGTCTTGGCTGTGCCCCCTCCCAGCTTCTCGCTGGCAGGGCATGAGAAGCTGAAAGAAGTCCTTGACTAGTGTAAGCACTACTTAGCAAGAACTAAAACATCAGTGTGTTATCAACATGATTCTCATCCTAAATCCAAAATACAGCACTATACCAGCTACTAGGAAGAAAATTAACTCTATCCCAGCCGAAACCAGGACAGTCACATATGCAAGGAACAGCAAAATCTCTTTTTTACATGACCTGTGTGTTGGCTTTTGTGGAGAATTGTGGAAATCAAAATCTATAGAAGCCATTAGTGGAAATGTATGTCTAAAAGAAAACATAACAGTGATAAGCCTATTATACTCTTTGAATCCAAGCTCCTACTGATGTGGGGTTGGGTGGGGATACATTTGACTGATTTTCCAAGTTAGTCAGTTGTATTTTTGCACTACAGAGTCTTTTGCAAAACATAAGCCTTTGGAATCCTTATCAAGGACAAGATCTCTTCTCTTGTTGCTTAAAAAATTCCTTATAACTATGAGTCATAAGCAAACCAGATAAAAAAGTCTAAGAATAAAATAAGTGGCTTTGGTAATGAGAATCATTTGAACGCACAGATTCATAGTTCATAGATTGAAAAATCACATCTGGCTGCACTAAAATGAAGGGGTTTACATTCTTAAGCAAAGAAACTCTGGTAAGGGTCTGGAGCAAAACAAGGCTGAATGAGTTCTCTTTACACTGGTGTGACGATATTTCTCCAGGTTGTATTTCTTCGTTCATCAATTTCTTATATTTCACCTTTGCAGAATATGCAATTAATTTTTACTGTATATTTTGCTTTTCAAACATCTTCAATATCCTGCTGACATAAGGGGAACCAATTGACCCTCAACTCCTAATTTTTCAAAGCTAAGCTCTTTTAGAGTCCTTAATGGACTGACATCCTCTGACATTTGAATTATTAGTATTTGCAAAGTTGCTATGGTGACAAATATAGTTCTGGTTAAAAAATAGTAATAATCCTATCTTGCTTAACCACGAATTCCAGAAGAACTCATCATGGTTCCAAAAGTACATTTGTGCCAAAATGAATGCAGTGTGCCCTTTTTTCAGAGCAATATCTTTAGTAAAATGTAAGCGTAAAGGGAAGTCTGACCTCCTCTTTGGTCACAGTACCTTATGATAGCCTACTCAAATTACTATAATTTTTTAAACAGATTTAAAATAGCACAGTATCCATTTCTTGAAGGCAAGATCCAGACAGGCCCAAGGGAACAATCTACAGCACAAAATGCCTGGGGCTTGCTTCAGCTTCTTTTTGGTTATTCTGATGAAGTAAAACAACCCTAAAGGCAGTGTGAGCCTTCCCTTTAAAATTCCTCTGCCCAGCACTGCAGACCCATCACACATGGTTTAAAGGTAAACTATAGCAGGCTGCTTTGACTCATGCCGGGGGGGGGGGGGTCTGGGCCTGTGGGCATTGGCATTGGACCCAGGGGTACAAAGATAGCCTGTAGCAGTTTTTGTCCATCCCTCTGGTCTCGCACTAAGCAAAGCCAGCTGGGGAGATTTTATCCATTTTTTATCTTTCACTAGAAATGGTTGTCAGACTACACTGTGGTCTTTTTTGTGCATGAAGCATTTTGCAGACAGGGATCTGAATATGTAGAGATAATGGCTGTGTTATGAGAAGGGGTCACTAGTGAATTTAACACCCACATAGACCAGCTTCCAAAACACTTAAGTGACAGATTTTTGAAGCTATTTCATCTTTCCTCACAGACATCTAGGGCTCTGATACACAACAGGATTCCCTTCCAGGGTACCCTCTCCTAAATGGTAGTTAAGCAGGCTAGTTTCTATACCAGTGCAGTTTTCCTAAGCACCCTGTATTGTCCAAGTAGAGAGAGAGATTCTCTACATCTCTTTCTCTCTCCATTGATCATATGGGGACAGAAGAGATATTCATATCCTACCAAGCACTTGAGTCAGAGCCTAAAGCCAGGCATAGTCACAAGTCCAAGGCAAAGTGTAAGTGCTTAGAGTAAGCTTACTGCACCCTGTGTTACTTTCAAGGGTAGTTAGAAGGTGGTAGCCAGCAGCATCACTCGGGGCTGAGCCTGGAGCCAAGATGTGGATCTTTCCTTCCTACAGAGCAGGTCTGAGTATCAGCAGAGTGGTGGCAGTCAGCAGCTGAGAGGTGCTACAAGCGTGCTCCTAAGTTGCCCATTAGTTGCATGACTTCAAATTGCAGAAGAGAGCTTTGTAGGGTGAGCTGTTTTACCACCAGCACTCAAGGTCCCACAGTGTTTCAAGGCCTCAGATACTCCAATTCAGCTGTAGTCAAGGTTAAGGCTTGTATAATTTAAATGGAAGGTAATTTTAAGTTCAAACTTGGCCCCTGTCGATGGCTTAATGTACAATGTAAATGTCATCCTGGTAGATCAAAGAGCTATAGTGGAATGTGCTGGAGAGAAACAACAGAAGGAAGACAGAATGGCTTTGAAGTTTTGCTGATAAATTTAGATCCTAATTTTAAAAGGTGAAAGATAAGAAATTAATAAGCTGTTGATTTTGTTTCAAAGCTCTGGGTTTAGATGATAAGGTTTGCATTAAAATGTGAAAATGTTTTTCTTAATTGTGTGGGAGAAAGTGTCACTGCTTCTTTCTAAAAATATAGGAAGAATGTTGATAGCAGGAGAAAATGCTAAAAGACTGTCTGTTTTAACAAGCAAAAGTAAAACCTGTGCTGATATTATTCCTGTAATAATAATTCCTGACAGATAATCCTTAGTTTATTTGAAATCCAGAATTAAACAGAATCATGTTACCCTAGATGTCAAAATCAGTATTGTCTTTTTTGCCTTGTTACAATTCTGTTTGAAATTGATTTAAGGGGAATTTGCTTTGTTTTGACTTTTCCCTCTCTCTCTGTCTCTCTTTTAAGGTCAACTCAAGTCAAAACATACTCTTGGGAGAATGCCCAGGTTATTTTGGTTGGTAACAAATGTGACATGGAGGATGAACGGGTAATCTTCACTGAGAGAGGCAAACATTTAGCAGAGCAACTTGGTAAGAAAAGAAATTACAAAAGCTTTATGATTGCTTGTGAGAATGCACAGAGTAATGTCATTAATTGCTATAGTACTTGTAATTAAATGTTCATGATGCACTCACTGTAAAAAAATAGGCATACACCACCTCCCTTTTGTTTCTGTAGGCTGAGGTCTGAACTGTCCTTGTTGATATCACTAAAACTGTAACATCATTAGAATGGACATGTGTCCAAGGATGACCTTACACAGAGCTGTGACATGTCTGTCATCTAAAAGTGTCCACAAGACCAGTGCTGGCTCAGAGGCTGGCTTAGACTAAAGACATATCTGCTACAACATTCCTTATGCTGCTCCTTAGACAGGAAGTACATTATGGCCTTTGTGATAAGCAGCAAGATTAGGCATGCATATGTATCTATACAATATGTTTAAGTAGTTATAGCCATAGGCAGATGCGTCCTAGCCAGGGAAAAATTAAAAAAAACCCCAACAAACCAACAGAAAAAAACTAGGAGAAGGAGAGGAGAGGAGAGATTGAAGAAACAGTTTACTCAAAATGTGAACTAGACCTTTATGCAAGTTGAGAACATTTGGTTTGTGATTTCCAATACCAATAATCCAAAACAGAAAGACGCCAATATCTAACTCCCACTGCTATCAGTTCACCTACTGCACATTTACACAGGTGTAAATAAGATGAACCTCTGTTTCATAAAGCTTCCCTCTAGGAGGCAAATGCTGTCCACACAGAAAATTACGGAGCTGTGAACATCTCTGTTCTTTCTGTTTCTGCCCAGCAGTGATATCCTTTCATACCATTAAATGTTTTTGAGGTGACACTGGCCAAACTGTAATGGAAAAGCTCCAGAGCATCATAATAATACTACCCAGCCCGTTTTTTTCTCCAAATTTGCTGATATCTGGAGAGCATGTTCAGCAGGTGTGCAAATCAAACCCTGGCATCCTTGGAGGTCAATTTCTGTGCTGTACTGGGTATGGGGTTGTTATTATTATTATTTTTAAAACTGACTGTGGTAAAGGCTCAGTCTGGCTTCTGGTGAACATGTGTATAACTAAGATCTCCTTGTCACTATTCTTATATAGGTGTTTAGGAGAAAGGGTATTATAAGAATGACTGCATGGGAAACAGAAAGAGATGGTGACATTTCACAGTATACCACCTGTGCTGGATCTAATCCCATGCTGGTGGTTTTTAATTTATGTATTTTCATACCTCGCTGACCTCATTTTTTTAAAAATAATTTTTCTAGTTGTACAATTGCTTGTCCTGGTAAATAATTTCATCAGAATAACATATTTTCCTATCGCATCTGTCTAAATAAGCATTACATATGTGTAAAAGCACACCTCAAAAGTATCCATTAAAAATAACCATAAATTAGTCCTTGAAAGGTGACAGAAAAGATTTAACAAGTTATGTCCAGAAAAATTGCCAACATTTGTGAAGAACTGAGGTTTTTTTAAACTGTTTGCAACAAAACCAAAATGGTTGCCATTGCACCTGCTTTAACAGGGGATATTTTTCTTTGCATAAATACCTGTCACATTATATATATTTCTATAATCTGTTCTTCCCTCTGTGAGCATTTCTAATATTTATTCATTTTAATAGGAGCTAGGAAACTGTATTCAATGGAGAAAGAGATCCAAAAATTCTAACTGTATATTTTTACCCAAAATTTAGACCAGGCACTAAAATGCCTGGCACTCTGTAAATTTGCAATGCAGAGTTTGAAGATTTTTTTAAGTCACATAACTAATCTGAATTTCTATTCCTCAAACTATTTTCCTATAGAAATATTAATGCAGTGAGTTGACAAGCAATCCCCAAGGTCATGAATTTAGCAGGATGTGCTGGTTTTGGCTGGGATAGAGTTAATTCTCTTTATGGTGGCTGGTANTATTATTATTATTTCTATTATTTTACTTTAGTTATTAACCTGTTCTTATCTCAACCCACAAGTTTTCTTGCTTTTGCCCTTCCGATTCTCTCCCCCATCCCACTGGTGGGTGGGGGGCTGAGTGAGCGGCTGTGTGGTGTTTAGCTGCCTGCCAGGTTAAACTACAACACAGGAGGAGAAGGAACTTTGTATGTTGTACAGTCAAGAATCCTCAGGTGTAATAACCAATGCTTGCAAAAAAAAAAAAGGGTAATGAGATAGATATCAAAATTCATGTTTCAGGCTTTAAAGCAAACTCTAACTCCTGGGATTTAGAATTCAATCTTTATGGAAGCAGATTATCCTCTATTCTTATCTTTATCTCCTCTGGTGTTTTCCTTTCACAGATATACATCCTGTGGCTATCTCAAGGGCAGATTACTGGATAAATTGTGGCTCTGATCCAGTATGTCAATTATTGTATTCAGACTGCACACAGAAATGTTTATGTTTTCTGTACAGCTGCAATCATTTCTTAAATCTGCTCAGAGATTGTGGGAGGTGATGTCAGGAAAAGCAGAATGACTTTCCCTGACTTGTAGTAAGTGCTCTGGCCATGTTGGCCAGTTTGAAGGGCACGAGTTGTGTCAAACACTTGGGACTGTCTTTTCTTTCTCTGCCAGTGAGTTGATAACATCTCTTGCAGACAACTTTTAAAAATAATGATATAGATTTTTGTGTCCAGCAAGACATTTTAAGACTGTGGGCCCTTTGAATGCCATGGTCTGCAATGCTGGTTACAGCCGCAGTTACAAGCAAGCACAACACATGTGAATGTTGTACAAAGAACACATTGTGAAACACTCTGTTCTCAAGTGTGGTTTTATTTTTAGCCCTGGTTTATTTGAAGTCACTGAGAAAATGAATACATGTACATTTTGGGCAGGGTTTTCAAAAGAAAAAAGAACACTGGGCATTTAGCCCTCCAGGAAACATGGTGTCCTGTTGAGAACAGCATTATCAGAAAATTGTGGCTGCTGACCTCTTTGAAAAGAGTGGCCTTCAATTTTATTAAGGAGGTATAATCAATCATTTCTTTAAATCTCAGTGCTGGTTTGTTTCTCAAGTGTAACCCCAAACAAGTGGTTTAGATCAACCGGCAATAGGTCTCATTACCTGCTAAAGTCTGGCTAAACTAGTCAAGTATCCTGTGGTAGCTCTGACTAGCTCTCCTCATAACACTAACGGGAGTTCACAAAAGAGAGAAGGAATGGTTAATAAAATCAGATCTGACCTTGAAGGGAAATTAACAGAATGTTTATGAAGACAGAATTTGTCTCATTTCCATTTTACATTTTTTTAAAGTTTGTTGTTAATGACATAGAGCGTAACAATGGTGATATGACCACAGATCATAGCTGCAAGCAGCATACGACCTTACTACAGTAATGGACAGAAGTACGTGCCTTGGGAAAAGTATAAAAGGGCAAACATATAGTGATACTTTCCCAGACTGTAGCAAATTATGTTCATGGGCAGTATCTTTATAGTCAATAGCCCTTTCATGATTTTTTTCCATGGACTTGTCCAATGATGTCTTTGAAATCATATAAAATCTTACTATCCACATCCTTTAAATATACACAGTTTATCTGAGTTATCTGCTTCTGCTTTGAATTGGCCGCTTGCTAATTTTATTTGATGTTTCTTAACTGTTATATTCTGAGAAGCAGTGAACAATTGTTTCCTCTTATCTGCTCTGTATCACTGTTGGTTTTAG
>WAAD01029190.1:25517-67835 GCA_013389945.1 Fregata magnificens | reverse complement strand
TTGCAGATAACCAAGAATAACTTTATTCCTTGCCTTTACAGATTAATTGTTAGGAATTTTTGGAGTCATGAGACAAGGTTACCTGCAAATATTGTTGATCGCATGCTGGCGTTGTTAAATTCTTTGTATTCTGCCAAGATTGAAACACAGTACTTGAGTCTAATCACAAATTTTCTGCTTGAAATGACTAGCAAGAGCCCGGATTATTCCAGAAAAATATTTGAGCATCCACTGTCTGAATGCAAATTTCAGGTGAATTGTAATGTGTTACCCTGTGTGCAACCATGTGACAAATTCCATTCCTTAATGTAGTTACCACTTGGACAAGAATGGCATAGTGAAGGAGATTTTTGAAAGTGTGTTTTGTACTCCATGGTTAACAGCTGCAACAGTCATGGGTTATGCACAGTATCAGAAGTTTGACGATTTTGTGGGAGCAATAGTTTTGCTTGCTTTTTCAAAAAAGAAAGATTTAATTAAAATAAATATATATACCAAGTATAGCTGATGTGTAGAGTAATGAAATACTTTAAAAAGAGGGTAGTGGAGAGAAGCACCATAAGGTGGAGAAAAATTGTGAAGAAACAAGAATGTTAGTACAAGAGCTGTAAATCAGCCCTCAGCTGACCAGTCCAAATTAGTGAGCTTTTTTGCTGAGCTATGGAGAACTTCTATGTGTTCGGGTTTTTTATAGTCAAGTTCTGCCCCTGTACCTGGGTAATGTTTTAAATTCCGTACTTTAATTTCTGCTATCCTGTCTTAAGGAAGGCAAAAAGCCTTCATTCTTATTGTTCTTATTAAAATCTTTTTGTGTTCCTAGGACTTTATAATTGATTCCAGCTGGCGTTATCAAAGTACCATGCTCACACCTATGTTTGTGGACACTCAAGCTTCTCAGAGTATCCACAGGAATTTATCACAAGAAAGGTCCCTTTCTGCTTCTGGGTCAATTGGTGGTCGAGTGAGGGCTACCCAACGGCAATATGAATTTACACCTACACAGCATGTCAGTAAGTCCAGACCAGTGTCTTCTGAAATTTTCTTGTTAGCTATAGGAATGATAGCATTCTCTTCATTTCTGTTGCTTATGAATTTTTAATGTAAAAGTGTATATTCATTTAATATTTTGTTTTCAAGGGTTTGGGGTTTTTTTTTGCATTATGAGAAAAAAAATCCAGCCACATTTTTATTAGTCTTATATATATATTTTATGTTCTGCCTAATGTAAAAGAAGTTTGTTTCTTACCTAACAGCCTGAAATCTGTTCTGCCCATCAACACTGGGAATTACATTTTTGGGGGAGGAAAATGACCTGCTTCATAAATCTTTTCACCTGGTTTATATTTGGATGTCTTACAGCCTTTTTACAATTTTTTTTTTTTTTACAGGGGGTAGAAGTTTTTTTAATTGGCTAACTGGAAGCAGCATTGACACATTGGCAGAATATACATCTCCATCCTCTGAATCCTTGTCTTCATCCATGCTGTTAGTTAACAAACGGAGTGAAAAATTTAAACAAGCAACCTTTAAACCAGTGGGGCCGGATTTCGGGAAAAAAAAGTTGGGTTTGCCTGGAGATGAGGTAGACAGCAAAACTAAAGGTCTGTAAGCCTTATGATGCAATTTCTGTATAAATATTACATTTTTATAGACCATCTTTGTCAGTTATTTGGCTGGCAGTCCATTATCTTTGGAGACATTCTAGTTGAAGTACAACTTGAGAGATTTTGTTTCCAGGAGTGTGTGGTGATACATAACGTGTGGCAAAAAGATAGAATTGTGCTAGGAATTGCAAAATTATATGTTGCTAGATGAAAGAACTGACTGGATAAGAGACCAGCTGGTGTGATCTTTGCATTCCTACCTCTCCCCAAGACAATCATAGCATGAATGTCAGACAGTTCTGTCCCTTCTGTTTTAAATTTAACTGCTTATCTCTTTAAAGAAGAGACCTCTTTAAACATACTTTGTCCAAACCATTTCAGCTGTGCTGACATGTTCTGCAACAGATTGCAATCTGGCATTAGAACTACCTGCTATTTTCTGAGAATGCTCCTTCATCAACCCAATCGATAACTGAAAAATATCAGTACTGTTCTGGAATGGCTTAGGCTCCTTCTCCTCATTTCCTCCCCATTTCACCTTTGCCTACTTTGTCATTAAAATTTTGACTGGAAGGATGAGACTAGGAGTTCAGGCAGAGAGCTATAAAGATTGACCTGAGAGGTGTTTTAGTGCAGTTTTGAATGGACCATGCTGAACTACAGAAAGAGAGACTTCAGTCTACTTTCCCATCAGTCCCTGGTCTTCTACCAGGAAGATACCGGTTATAGTGGTATATTTTTGTTTGCTCACTCTTCTTTCCTGGGAAATGGACTGAAGTGAATGGTTTGTAGAGTGGCCTTTCTCCATGATTGTTCTGAGCAGGAGCTGATCCAGTGACAGTTCTGTAATAGTAACTTAAAAAATATAGTACTATATTATTATTACCCAATCTTTGAATGTATTTAGCACCTCTTTTATGTAGGGAGCTATATACTTTATGGAATATGGTGCAAATGCCATACTTGCCTTTGAGAGCTTAAAATAAATCTGTCATATGGGGCAAGTTTGTACATGAATTTTAGTGCCTTTCCCAGTACAACAGTTTGACCCTTATACCTCATCCATGTGCTTAAAGTTTTTATATAAATGCTTATTACCTCTTCTCCAAGAACAACTTAATTTGTTTCAATTTCCTATCTTGTTGAAAGGCCTTGCATATGAAACTTAGGAGACTGGCTGGTAAGCTAGTAAATACAAAGATGATGTTTGTTATTCTGTGATGCTCTTGCCTTAAATCTGACGTTTGCTTGAGAAAGGAAAAGCTGTGGACATGATTGTGTGTTCCCTAGGTATAGAAGAACGAGCAGAAATTCTAAGACTGCGGAGGCGTTTCTTGAAGGACAAAGAGAAACTCAGTCTGATTTATGCTAGAAAAGGTGTGGCTGAACAGAAAAGAGAAAAGGTTTGTCAATCCAAATAAGTTTAAAACCTTAAGTCCCAACGCCATTTGCAGTCTTGTACTTCATCTCTAGGAGTAACTTTGTGAAGGAAGAGTAGATGTAAAATACTGGTTACTACTTTAAGAGCTTTAGAAGGTTTTGTTTGGAAATCATGCTATTTATGTGCTTAAAGCTAAATGATGTTACTTAGCATGAGTGAGAAAAGAGCTGGATGATAACACTTCCAGTCTACCACTTAGTGTGTATGAAGTGATTTTATCCGTCACATAAAATAACAGCTATGGGAAGCTCTGTACGGTTGTCATCCTGGAAACTAGGAGCCTTGAAGCTACAGTACTCTGCAGAAATAGTTGGAGAACATTATCCAGTGTCTGAAGGTGAACTCAAAAATGTGATACAGCTGGTGGACTAACCAGAACTGTTGTGTACTTTTANGTAAATGCATTCTGTATGACAGTCCAAAACACAACCAACAAAAACCCTGTGATATTCCACAATAAAAGAGCAGAGGGGACTATGAATGCTGTCAGGACCCCTTAAACCTTTCAAGAGATTTGTTGCACATAAACACACATGGAACTCAGTGGCTTGCGTTAATACCATACTTGATGGGGCAAAACAGGAAAAAGTAGGTCCTGAGCAAGAAAGTATTTGGAAGTAGCTTTAGCAGAGTCCTAATTTCTCCCAGCATATTTCTCTTGAAAGTTTTTTGAAAATCATCCCTTTGAAGTTGTGTAGAAGAAAAATGGGTTCTAACAGCAAAATTACAAAGGGCTTACAGAAGAGAAAAAATCTTCAAGCTTTCTTCTGTTTCCCTCTTCCATTCTACCAACGTATATATTCACCCATTGTCTGCTGGTTTAACTGGTAATGGCAGTAGTTAAAAATAAAATCCCAGCCTCTAAACTTACTGCTCATTTCCTTATAGTGTATCAGTCCTATGAAAAGGAAGAAAGGCAGAGGAAGAGATAGGTTTTGTCTATATCTGGTAGTAGCTCTCATTCAATTTAAATGTATTCCTTTAAGCCTCAGCAAAAGGCGGGGCAGCTATTTAACAACTGCAGTTTACAACAGTTTTATTACGGTTTGGTTTAAGTTTTACTAGGAATCAGTTCTACCAGGTTCATCCTTCTTCCTTCCCCTCCCCATCCCACTGTGTGAAATAAAACACACTAGCTTTAGCAACCTCATTTTACTTTGCACCTGGGCCAGGCTGAAAATTGTCATATAATGGACTACTGCAGCTCAGCTGGCAGGCAGTAACTTACTAAACCATAGCAGCTCACTAGCTGTCAGTCATAATCATTCTCTTTAAAAGTGATTTAAATACTACCTGTACAGAAGCAGGAACTACAAGGCATTAATATTAAAAATTGATGGCTGAAGTAAGTCTATGAACAAGACTTTGGGGTTTTAATTTACTAAGATAATTTTGGGTTTAACCATGTTACAGCTTTATAGAAAATGTATTTGTTTAATAAGCATGGCAAAAGTTTATGAAACACTTTAGAAGTGCTCTTGCTTATTTTGTCGTATCTAGATACAGCTCTCTGTAAGTAATATGATTATAATTTTTTTAACATGAACAATGCATTTCAGGAGATGAAATCTGAGCTGAAGATGAAGTATGATGCCCAGGTTACTTTATACAGAAGCTATCGAGTAGGAGACCTTCCTGACATCCAGATTGAATACTGCAGTCTCATTGCCCCTCTGCAGGGCCTTGCCCAGGTCTGTCTGCTTTTCAGAGGTCATTTGTAAAGTTTTCTGTTCATGTAGGGAAAATGATCTGTCGTTGGGCAACTGCTTTCAAAATTGATTTGCTGTTTTGTAGTCAACCACTGTGACACACATTTAAAGAGTCTGTTTTGAGGGAGTGTTTCTCCTGCCCCTGGGCTGGTGCAGTGATGAGAGAAGATGCCTTGTAGCTTGCCTCCCCTGAGCGGTTGAGTTGAACACTGAGGGCCTGAGACATCAGCTGTTGTCCATTGTATCTGGGTTCCTCTGCTTGAGAAACAGATGGTGGTCTTTATGGATATTATTGCAAAGGACATCTCACTGTACAGCAACAAAACAGCCGGTTTTATTCTTTTACATAGCTATAGTGGAGTTGTAGAAATACAAATGAAGTTACTGTGTCTAAGACTGGACTCAGACTACTCAGTAAAGCTGATCCAATATTCCTTTTCCTACCTGAGAGCGGTAGAAACTGTAGGCTGAACCTATCGCATTTTACAGTGTTTGGAAAGTCACAGTGTTCCTGATTACCCTTGTATTCAATTTCTTTTGATGGTCCCTTATCTCTCTGTAAAGGGAGGAAGGGAGGAAGTAGCACAATCATGAGTTATACCAAACTCCAGTCCCGTGATAGGCCAGGATGCATAGGATTATGTTACACATGCAAATGTGTTTCTGGGTTGAAAAAATGCCTTTAAATCTCAGATGGAACTGTCTGTCTGTACAGACAGTCTGTCTCCCTGTGTTGGTTCCCTCGATGTTAGGTCCGGATCTCCTCACACATTCATGTCTTCTTTTTTTTTCCTGAAACCCTCTTCTGTGGCAGTGGTGTCCATAAGACGATATTGGGTGTCTGGTTCCTGTAGTGAAAATTGTGAATATGTGAAAATTGTAAATTCCATCCTCTCTACCAACTCTGGCCTGAAACCTGCATTGTCTTGGAGTTTCTTTGTGTCAGAGAATTAAGATGGGATTTGAATGGGTATTACGGTAATTCCCAGCATAGGTGTGATGCATGCCAGAGTAATTATTCCACTCCCAAAGAGTGTCCACATAGGGATTAGGTACAGGGTGGATTGTATCCCTTAATTTTATTTATTAGTTTATTGTGTCATAGCAAAATCCAGTGGCCTTATTGCTTTTGTTGTAATTTACAGAAAGATCCAACATTTGCCAAGCAGCTTTTCAGCAGTTTGTTTGGTGGAATTTTTCATGAGGTAGAAAAATCTAAAACTCCTTCTGAGAAAAAAGCCATCATCCAGAAGCTGCTGAATGACTTCAATAATTTCCTGAGTATGAGCCTGTCTTACTTCCCGCCATTCATTGCGTGCATTCAGGTAAATCCTGCTATATGGCATGAAAGTAACTGAATGTAATGTCTTTGTCTCAATGTGCGATAAACCCAGTGTTAGTGAAGGTTCAATACTGTTACTGAAATTTAGACAGAGGTGAAAGAGAATTGTTAACGAAATGGATATTTCAAGTGACTCTTGTTAAGGTGAACAAGGTAATTCATGCCTCTGAACTGATTTTTTTCAAGTTTTCTACAATTTCTGATCTGTAGAGTTTGAGTAACCTTTTAATGTTTTAATTGCATCAGTAACAAGAAGAGACTTGATTTTAAATGAAAGCCACAAGAACAATTGAAAGGGTTACGTGGGTGTCATGTGCTATCTTCCTGGTTCTGGGAAGTACTTACTGAGGAATACTTTGATGTCTTGAGGATATCAGTAGCTGTCAGACTGTTTGTTGTTAGCCTCTCTTATTTATTTTTTCAAATTAGTCCCCTGAAGTAGTTGTCTGGGGATTTCCAGTAATGAGGAAAGGACTCACTTCCACCAAAGGGTGGGTAGGTGCACCACAGCTGTTTCGCTGGAAAGGAAACACAAGCCTTTCTGCTATGAGAATATACTGACCTGGAATAGATGTGAGCTTTATATTTTACCCCAGTTTTCAGGAAGATTAAAAAAACTTGTCCAAGCACCTGTTACATACTTATTGTCACTGTATTTAATGTTTCTTGTCAACTGTGTTGATCTTAATGTTGCGTCTGATTTGCAGCTCTCAAACTAATCTTTTTTTGAGTGGCAGGTAATGGCTTCTTCTTTCTGTTATGGAAATTTAAATACTCTGTGACAGTAGATGTCATTTGTAATACAGGAGAAATGTCTAGTACGGACTAGCTTTTTAAACAGTGACAAACTTTGCTTCTTAGTACTTGTATTTACACATCTGAAAAAATGTAAGTTCTTGTTTACTTTTTTTCTGTGCAGCTGCATAAAAGGTCAAATGCTATGGGGATTTTTCTGGCCTGTCTTGGTATTTTTCGAGCCAGCATCTCACAATAGCTATCTGTTAATATTCCCTCTTGGCATTGCATTTGTTGGTTCTCTGTCTTGATATTACTATTTATGTTGAATTATGCTGTCTGTTAGACCCTGTTTATAACACTGTTGTGTTAGGCTACTTTTTTTCTGAATAAACGTAAAATGAAGACTCAAAAAATAGATAAGTTAAAATTAGTCAAAAATACGGTCTTTTAGTGTAAGAGTGATGAGAACATCTCATTGCCATCCCCATTCAATAACAAAAGAACAGGAGCACAAAGGCAAGCCTCAGCCGGCGTATTTGAGCATCCTGCATAACAGCGAGAGAAAATCTTTTCCCCAACAGGGAACAGAGTTTTTATTGATCAGGAGAGAGAGCTGGCAGAGGGAGAGCAAGAGCACACAGTGCTGACTGAGGCTGTCATTTGGCTCGTAAAGGCTGTCCTAATGGCTTGGCCATTTGGAAATACATCTTCTGTTTCTTGTATACCAACAATATAATAAATATTGGCTTGTTTTAGAAAGGCTTCCGACTTCACTGCCATTTCCTTCTGGTTGTTTGACTTTTTAGTCTTCTACAGGTTCCAAGTCCCATCAGGAGAGTAACTTGGTGATAAAAAGAGCTGTTTTCATCTACAGGTATAATCTTGAAATTGACTATGAGGCTCTGGGATTGGCTTTCAGGACAGATTAAAAAACCAGCTGAAGTACTAAGAAAGAAGTTAACCCCATGACAAAAGTTTACATATACTCCATAGAGATGCCTGGACTCTGAAGAACATATAATTGCCTTACAAATATTTTAGCTGTCAGGCCAGCTTGGATGCCATTCATCCTAATCTTTGAACGTGTGGTGCAAGTAAAGACAGAATGCATTGCATATGGAGCAAGGAACATTTGCTCTGCTTTCAGAAGATAAGTAATCAAATAGTCACCAAAATGCACTAAACAGAAAGATATCTCCTCTGATGTGGGACGATGTCTGTAAACTGTGAGTTTGGGAGGATATTCATTCTCTGTTATATTTGCACAGTTCTTACACTTTTTCCTAGGCATCCGTGAGAAAGGGCTTTTGGTCTTACCTTAGCACAGCTATTCTTAAGTTTTTAGATTGGGTAAATTTAGACATTTAGATTTGTCAGGCACTGCATCCCTGACATAATCCCTAAAAGTTGGCAGTCAAGGAATGTGTGCCTATATGTAAGAGTGTCTGGGGCACATGTGCAACTTTGAGAGAAACTGCTAGTTGAAATTGCCTGAATAGCAGGTGAAGCATATGCTAACCCCTCCCTCATTGGGATCCACCTGGTCTGTAACTCAGGAAGCTACAGGAGGCTGTTCTTTTTCTCTTTTTTATTGAGTCCAAATTTATTGGTGTGAGAGTCTCAACTATACAAATTGTGTAAAGAGTTTGCTTATGCCAGATGCCTATTCTGCAGTTTTTGCGGTGGTTGCCATTGATCAAAAAAGTGTAGCTTGGTTGTTCTCACAGTCTCCTGTTACAGTTTCNTTTTTCACTTAGTATTCTTGAACATACTGTCTTGCAAGAATCAAACATTAATTTTTGTCCTAAAAGTCAGTGCTGCTTCTTGTAATGAAAGTTATATTACCACTTTTCCATGTTGTAGATTTTTTTTCTTCCTGTTTGGTTAAGATATTACTGCAACTTTCCTTTAGGTTCTTAAGTGAAAAAAAAAACCTGGCTTTAATAAACTTGTCTGCTACTTTCTTGATGTATTCACCTGTATTTGGGATAACGATTTAAGTATTTAAAAAAACCTTCAGGGAAACAAGAATGTTTATCCCTGAAAAAGAGGTTATTCTGTCATTGGACTGATGTTAAATGGGATAAAGATCTGCTAGAAATATTGTCGTGTCTTTAAATCAGGCAGGACTAGATGAGTACAGTACTAAATTAGTCTAACGGGAAGCTGTGGTACGCTAAAACTGGGTTAAGTGTGTGGATAGAAAGCCTCCAGCTCAGAGAAGGTATCATGGTTAATTGTGCCTTTGGCTTATGGCAGGAATGCACCACTCAGTAGGTTAAGTGACGTGCATCTGTTGTGTAGCAGGCACTACGCTGCCAACAAACAGAAGGAAAGATTGAGGCTGTGAATGTGTCCATATACCTCTCTCCCACTTCCTGTGTGTTTCTGTCAAGGGAGTTGTCCTGTGCCCTGGAGACAGACGAAGTAGAGAGGTTATTCTCTACTGTTCTTTGTCTGAAGAGCAACAGCACAGAAGGAAAAGATTCCAGTTTTCCCAGAGTTGGGAACTTGTGGAGATTTAATGGCTTATTTCCAAAGCTTGCACTGTAAGAAAAGGGATACTAAATAGGTGATCTGTAAAAGGTAACTATCGGTATAATTTTAGACCAAGCAGACACCTGTTGTTTTGTTTTATTTTATAGGAAATGAGTTACCAGCACAGAGAGCTACTAGAACTGGATTCAGCTAATGTGAGCACGAGCTGCCTTGCAAGTTTACAGCAGCCAGTGGGCATCCTTCTTCTGGAGCGTGCCCTGATGGCTCTGTGCCCTGCAGAGGAGCCCCCATCCAAGCGGATGCGTGGGAGGACAGAGCTTCCCCCAGATGTGATCAGATGGATTGAACTTGCTAAGTAAATTCTTGTTTGAGACAATTTACTCCCATTTAGGTTTGCCTTGTGAAGAACTCTGCCTTTATGGCCTATGGGATTGCTTTTTTAGTCTTTCCCTCTTTTAGAATTAGATATGCTTTTAATTTCTTGTCAGTTAATTACTATCTTTCAGTTAGAGCAGTTAGACTTAACAGCTGTGCACCCTGATGATGCTATCAGACTGCTGAAAAACATCTTGTTCATAGCTTTTCAACTGCAGGAGTTTCCATGGTTCAGGTATTACCCTACAAGATGAAGTTTACCTAGTAAAATACATATTTCTGATCTTATGTAAGAAATATCAAAATTTTTTTTACTATTACAAGCCAGTAGTATTACTGCTTATTGAATTATTATTTTTTTAATAGCTTATGTTTGCATTGATATACCTCTGTTCAACTAATTAAAAGATTTCCCTTTTCAATTTTACTAGGCTCTATCGATCTCTTGGGGATTATGATGTCCTTCGTGGCATTTTCAGTGGTAAGATTGGGACTAAGGAAATTACACAGAAAGCATTGTTGGCAGAAGCAAGGAGTGATTATGCTGAAGCAGCTAAATATTATGATGAGGTAAAATGCCAGCAAGATTTTTTTTTTGTTTCATAAATCTCTCATGACTTAAAACTAATAATCCAAAATTAAACATTTTGAGAAGCAGCATATTGTTTAAAATGTCCTTGTGTTTTGTTTGATTGATGGTTCAGTCTTTAAAGACATGGGAACAGATGAGCAGTCACAACAGAGCAGTAAGCATGGTACTTTTTACTGTTCATTACAAAGCTTCACATGTGCGATCACCCAGGCAGACAAGTAAAACACCATGGGCTCACTACCACCCCAAGAAAGCAAATTGCATGTGTTCATGGCAAAGAAAATCTGAGTTACAGTGGGTAAAAATGAAAAATAATCTCTTTAACCTTCTTTTAAAGTCTTCGCTCTTTAAAAATGCAGGTTTACTAAAGATGGCTACCTGAAATGCATTTCTGTATAAATACTGGCAAGCTTGAATTTTCTGCATTTAATGTTGCTGTCACATTCTGGTACATGGATAGATATTTTTACGAGACAGTGAATTATTGTTAAGTTCCCGGTGACTTAGAATTGAAACTAGTGTCAGATTCCAGCTGAGAACCTTCCTCCCCCTCAAATTCATTCCCTAGGCACTCTCCAAAGAAGACTGGCAAGATGGAGAGCCAACAGAAGCTGAGAAAGACTTCTGGGAACTTGCATGTCTGGAATGCTATGACCACCTCACAGAGTGGAAGTCTCTGGAGTATTGTGCTACCGTTAATATCGATAGTGGAAAACCTCCAGACCTAAGCAAAACATGGAATGATCCATTTTTTCAGGTTTTTAGAAATCACTTTGTTGATACTGCACTGTTTTTATCTCTGCAAGGATGGCCTGCAGTAATGTGATTGTGGGTGGAAATCAATTGCATTATTTGGTTACTTCTATTATGGAAATTAGCAAAGTCTGATACATAAAATAATTGAATCAATTACTTCTGCTGTTTTTACGATGTTTAATTTTGAGTCTATGGCTGATCACGTAGGACCAGCTTTATCATCATCGTCATCATCTTCTTGCACTCTTTTTGTTGCTTTTATCGCTTTTATTTTTTTCATGTTTTAAGAGTTACCAAACCACTGGTTTTGAAACTGGTGGAACTTGCTAACAATTTATTGAGCCTATCAGAAAAGGCTGCTGTGATTTGTTAGCAAATTGGAGTTTGTCTAAAGGGAAGACATTTAAGAAAACCATTCAAAATATTTTTATATTTATTTGATCTGCCACTGATAACAAAAAATTGATTATCTAATATTCCATTCCTAGAAATAAAGACTCTATTTTCACCTTGTAGGAGACATATCTGCCCTATATAATACGCAGTAAGTTGAAGTTACTGCTCAGCGGAGAAAATGACCAGACTTTGCTAACTTTTATTGATGAGGCAATGAAGACAGAACAGAAGAAAGCCATTATAGAAATGCATTACAGCCAAGAGCTTAGTCTCCTTTACATCCTGCAAGATGATTTTGACAGAGCCAAATATTACATTAGCAATGGCATGCAGATCTTCATGCAGGTAACAATCTCTGCTATGTCTGACATGATTTTTTCTGTATAAATTTCTTCATGGAACAATGAAGCTGTTGTTGCTGTTACTGCTGCTAGATTATACTCTCGAGAGAAACACTTGCCCAAATACAATGAAATCTAGGTGCTTTCCAATCATATGACAAAAGTTCATTTGAATTCACTGCTTGCAATGATGAGAGTTGAGCCAGCCAGTGGAGTGCATCCTCCCATTTTAATTTGTTTTATTTTGCTGATTTAATCTGTTAGAAGTTTTTCAGAGTAACTGTTTGTGCGGATTAACAGCAGTTTTATTTCATTCATCTTTTCAGAAGCCTCCTGTCCTCAGAACAAACTTGAAAAGAGAGTATTACATTGAGAGGTCACAAGTTCCATCTGTTACCAAGTTTTAGTTAGACTGTAGGACTATCCTAAAACCTAGGATAGGAATTGCAGCTAGAATACGCCTCTATACTTGTCCAAAGCAGAGTTGCTCTCAGATTACAGGTTATTAAATTACTTGTAAAAGGTTGGGTTGTAGAGCATAATATATAGCAGCATCAGATAAATAGTTTGTAGAGCACTGAATAGAACCATGTTGTAAATTCTGTATACGAAATCTTCCATTCTCTCCCTTTCTTTTCAGAGCTATTCCAGCATTGATACTTTGTTATATCAAAGTCGAATGACCAAACTGCAGTCTGTACAAGCTTTGACAGAAATACAGGATTTCATCAATTTTATGACCAAGAGAAGTAAAAATTTTTTTTCTTAAGTGATTTTCCTTTCATTGGGTTAAATAATCATGGTCTCCTGAACTTTGAATTTCTGTTTCCACGGTTAGAGGACTGAACTCTTATTTGAAGGAGGACAGGTCTGGAATCACTTCTTACTGTCTTCTTGACAGTAAGAACTATTTCAGTTGTGTAAGATAGGCTTGAAGATAATTCTGTGTTCTATTGCAAAGTTTTATTAGCCTAGCTACTGTGATAAGAGCTAAGTATCTCTTTTAAAAGTGTAAGTAATAGTTTTAGGCTAAGTTTTTTGTTGGGGTCACTTTTGGTAGCAAATAGTGGTTAGCAGAGATGAAAGATGGATGTGGTATATAATTTATAGCTGCTGAGGCAGGCATGAAATACAAATTTATGTGCATAAACCAAATTATATATTAAATTTAGTTAACAGTTCCACTATATTCCAGCATATTCCTGGATGGAAAGGTACCTACCCAGTGGTGATTCCCAGTGACAGCTGACCCTGATGTCCTTATTGAATCTCCTGTGCTTCAGCAATAAACAAAAGCAATATGATCACCAAGTAGTGTATTTAATGGAAGCCCAGAAATGCAAGTGGGTTGTTTTATTGCAGTTTTGTGGTTTGAATGTTAGACTATGTTTGATTTAGGCCTTTTTCATGCTGTTTGGATTTAGATGCATTTAAACTATTCTTAATTGATTTCTAGGTAACTTAGCTTCACAGGCTTCCCTTAAGAGACTTCTCAGAATTTGGACAAGCAGATATCCAGATGCTAAAATGGATCCTATGAACATCTGGGATGATATCATTACAAATCGGTAAAATTACATTCTTGGGTTAGCTTTAGTTCTGTCTGCCTGTTGAGTTCTGAGAGGTGCTTTTTCTAATGCTGCTTGTTTTCATAGGGGGGGGGGGGTTGATCCGGTGTATGACTTTTTTTTTTTTTTTTAACGGGGGGTTTTAAATTTTTTTTTNTTTTTTTTTTTTTTTTAACTGTTGTAATAGCTTTATCAGTATAACTGGTTTTTGTGTGACTAACTTGTAGTGAGAAGCAAAAGGAGGTTGAGAAATGGATAGAGAATAAATTGCATTTTGATACAGAAACATAACTGTTAGTTTAGGCATTTTCTTGCATCAGTGACTACACGCACTGTACAAGCTAGCCCACTTCAGCAGCCCTTAAACACATCCACTTGTCATTGAGTAGATTAGCTGCATTTAGCTCAGTGAAACACCACCCAAAATGCCAGTCCGTTATAAATAAAAATACTTACCTACTTCGTAGGCAGTTCCAAAGTTAGGGAGCGTACAAAATACGCCCAGCCCTGTCACTATCAGTGCTTCATATTTTTATAGGAAAGTTAATGACCAGTGCTGTAATTAGAGACTTCCGCTGTGCGACTGTTGCTGGAAAGAACAAAGGCTCTCTGGAGACTCCTTTGGATTACCCCTGAAGGAGCTGGAATGCTTTTTTGAATTTGAAAGTTTTCTCTCCTCCCCGTGGTATCTATCTTCATCCCAATCCATTCTTCCAGTGCAAATCTAGATTCTTTCTTCTTTCCTGGGGGACGACAACTTCAACAGCTCCACTGATACCCACTGTGCTCTGTAATTTATTTTATTATCTCTGAGTGTCAGGAAAGCATGGCTACAGAAGACCTTATTGCAATTAAATATTAGGCAGAATACATGGTATAGCTTACTCCTTTACAAAGTCTCAAAACGTTTATGACTTGGAAGGTTGTCAGTGTCTTGAATGTTTATATGTGCTTTTAAAAAAAACTTTATCTCATCTTAAATTAATGACAAAGGATGTGCCTTTATTCAGTGCCAAGCCCTACTCCAGACAGCAATGCTTTCCCCTGCATTGAATAACAATCTACATAATGAGAGATGCTATTAAATTAGATAGGACTAGTTGTAGAATGAAAAGGATTTAGCATTGATTAATGGCAATTCCCTTTCAAATGTTGAGTATGGTCGCTGGTCTTTTCTGCAACACAAATTTCAATGTTTATATGCGTTGGTTTCATATATATTTGAATTGCAGATTGACATAAAATACAGCCTGGCACTTAGACGATATAAACAAGACTCCTGTTTGTTTGCACTTCTGTCTGGTTGGAATGCAAGTTATGTCTTGGTGAACTTCGAGGTTGTAGCTATGATTTTAAAGGAACAAACTAAAAAAAAATCTTACTCTATTATGGACATTTTCTAATACTTAATGTTGTTGATTCAAGATCCTAGAAGGCTTTTAGGGTCAACCTGTTCCTGGTTGTGACTTTCCAGACTCTGAGGACTATGTTTAGCCCCCGCTAAAGGTGATAGCTATAGCTTGCCATTTTTTCTTAGCTTTGTTTAGTGTCAGGCAGATCAATGCTTTTGAATGTTCATTCCCTTGCATGCATACCAGAGTGATTTGTACTCCTGTTGTCATTGTGCAGGTGTTTCTTTCTTGACAAACTGCAGGAGAAACTTCTCTGTGATCAGGCCAATGATAGTATGGAGGTGGATGAAGAATATGGTGCTGGTGACCAAATGGAAGTGGATCAACAGGGTGAAGACATTTACTCAATGATTAAAAGCTGCAAATTTAACATGAAAATGAAGATGATAGAAAGTGCCAGGAAACAGGTGACTGTACTGTCTGATAGCTTCTAGTTTTGTGAGAAAATATATAGAAACTACAGCTGGAAAAGCCTCGTAGTGGTCTTGGGTACCTTTTTGCCAGGGCAGACCTTGTCTGTCTTTGACCTTGCTGTCCAGGACATTTTGAAAGCTCAAGAAAGTCAGTTCCACAGAGGAAGAAGACAAATGGATAAATGTTAATTAAAAACCTGATGATAATTTGTCATTACTGGAAATGTGCCTGAAGGCCCCTTTGATCCACAGATGGTTTCTGACACTCTAAAGGGCAGATAAGTAAAGTATCTGAAATGCTGCAGCCTTTAATGGAAGGGATGCTTGCAAACAAACATTATGCTTTCTCATTTACAAATAATCTCTTCTGTACAAGAAAACAAATCAAATTCAGATTGAATCAATATAATTTACTTCAGCAATGGTGAAACTTTTTTTTTTTATGGTTTTCATTAATGCTGTTAGGTTAACACTTCTATAAAGAACTAAAGCTAAGTGACTTAGAAATTTTGTTTTGGATCTGACTGTTAAAACAACTGAAACATAGCCTTCTTTGATGATGGGCCTTTAGTGTTTCAAGCTTGAGACAAGACAAATAATATTTAAGTCGGGGTCTCCTTCATCTTCTGAGATGCTGCAGAAATCTGCAATCAGTGACAGGTTATTTTAAGTGCTGTAATAACAAAATATGACATTACTGCTGTGTAGACTATACACTCTTAAAGGAGTAAATGAAAAATAAGTTTTCCTTATATGAAACTTTTCATCAAAACACAAACATAAGTGATTTGCTTAATGCTATTATAAACCCAGTTATATTTCTCATATGTGTTTGTACTGCAGAACAGTTAATGCCTGTTTAATCATCCAGGTAGAATTATTTTAATTTCCTCAGTTTGTCAAACCTCTGTTCTTCTCTTTTTCTTTTCAAATTTCTCCATTAGTACAAATCTGGTTTTGAATATGAGACCCGACAAGCAGTGCACCTCTCTTCATCGTATTATAGCTTTACTTGTGTTACCTAAATCCTCTCATCCCTTAATTTGGTTGCAGAAAGGTTTTATTTCCTCTTCAGATATATTATCTGAAAATTCTGTCTTAATCTGAATACAGAACAGCTTCTCAGTTGCGAAAAAGCTTCTGAAAGACCTACGCAAAGAAGCCAAAATGAGGGAAGACTGGCTGGTGAGGTGGAATTACGCCTATTGCCGCTTTATGCATAGCTGCAGCCGGAACCAGAGTTGTCCTGAACGCATACTCTCAGTGTTAAAAACCATCTCCCTGCTTGGTAACAGCCTTCTCTGTTCTTCACATTGTTTATTATACAAAGCTGCTTTGTTGTCAAATTACCAACTTTGTTTTTGAATTCCAACAGAAGATACCAAATCTGACTATCTTAGCAAGAACATAATGGCCTGCCGAAACCAGAATCTTCTTCTGGGTACTACGTACCACATCATGGCCAATGCTCTTAGTCAGGATCCAAGATGTCTTGAGCAAATGGAGGAAGAAAAAGCTGGAAAAATATCAGTACTATCAGGAGAAAGTCTTGAGAGTCCTGAAAAGGTAAATGAGAGGGGAGAAGCTTTTAGGTATTTCAGTATTGTAATCAGTACTTCAATAGGTAGTGATGGGTATGGATATGTACAAAGAATGTGAAACCCATCTGCTATTAGCAGTGATTTGTCCAGGAACACCAGCTAGGGGAAGAAAGAAAAAAAACCCCAAAACCACTGTGGTTGCTGTTTTGTCTGGTTTTTGCTCTCCTGGAGTTCTGCACCACTATAGCCTTTTTAGTTGGGAGAGTGTTCTTGTGTTTCTCTGTTCCTGCATGTTGTGTGGAGGGGAAAGGCATAGTTGTAGCACCTGCATACACGGTGGCAAGATAAGGCTTGGGAACATGATCCCCAAAGAACACCTTTATTTCAGCTGGGCATTTCTGAGCTTCTTCATGCTGTCAGACTATCTTATTTCATAAAGAGATCTTTATAATACTGATAATGACACTGATACGCTTATTTTATCTAAATAATTTTAATGATAGAGGGGGGAGGGATTTTTAAGACAGAGCATATGCAGGTCGTCTTTGCCTTTTTTGGCAAGGTGCGCATTTGAAGGATACAGTCATAGATTGTGCTGCATCTGAAATCGTATATGTTGTCAGTTGTCCCGGATGCTGTGGCACTGACCTGATGTCTGTCAAACTGATTGAGTAAGAATTTGAAGTACCACTGCTGACTTCTTTCTATTAATTCCTAAAGCCACCATGAAGACCTTTAGATATGAATCATATCAGTATAAAACAGCAAAAAATTGTCCTTAATTTGTGTTTTTATGGTTGTTAAAGAAAAGCAGATAAAGAAGAGATTCCTGAAAAAAAGATTTTAAATTTTCAGGTGTGTAGAAACTTGAGCAAAAGCTTAAGCTTCATTTATTAGCTAATTATTAAGAGCATTCTTCTTAAGGAAATCGAAGAGATGACCGTAAAAGCTCTTCTGTGTCAGATCAGTCAGATTGGGATACCAGATATTTCTATAAGATTAAGGAGCTTAGCCTTATTTTAGCTTAGTATTAAGCAGTACTCTGACCATGGTAGTTTCCTTCTACCGACAGGAAATTCAAACTATTTAATTTCAGTTACAGCATTTTTCAGTTGTTCCAAGTTGTTCTGCAGCGATTTTGTATTTTGTTTAATAACTACGATAGCTACAGTGTCTGGAGTTGGTAAGCTTGTTGGCAACATGAGAGTATATGTACTTGATTTAGAATCATTCAGTTGTAAAGGATCTTGTCAAGTCCTTCATTGCATGAGCTGCATTAGAAACGTATGGTCAATATGACTATGTAATAAGGAAGAAGACATCAGATTTGAAATAGCTTGATGCATGCTTTTTTAACACAAGTCCTAAATATAGCTGTTACGCAGATGTTGCAGATATGTCTAAATAGGAAAAAATAGCATTTTAAATTGTGTTTTCTGTTAACTGTTTGTGGAAACTCTAGTAATGTTAACTTTTTTGCAGTTATAAAAATTCCATGTAACATTTCCAGAGACTAATTTAAGTTAAAAGTGTATTTTATATTTTTCCATTGAAAATTGTGGAAATTAAAATTCTGGAAATTACTGCTAGAAATAACATCCCAATTTTTTTCCTTTGTATCAGCTGCTCAAAACTTCTAATGCAGTTAAAGTTTTATCTGCTCAAGACTTGCAACCAAGCTCCAGTTTCAAAAAGAATTGTTGAATGCTGCTTGCTAACATGTCTTTTTTTCTCTTATGGTTGAATTTCAGGTATTGGCAGGTCTGAACAAGAAGGCTTTTCAGTGTTTCAGGAGTGCCACGAGGAAGTCCGAAGAGGAGGTGCAGTCCCACTCCGTGGAACATGTAGATGTGATGGGAGTTACTGATGCATATATGACTTTGGTCGGGTTCTGTGACCAGCATCTGCATAGGGAAGAAGGCGGCTTGCTTGGTTAGTCAGGATTTCTCCTAAGGATGTGAGGTGGATTTATCTGTAATACGTGAACTTTTGTGACACCCAGGAGATCTCCCTGAGCAACACAGCTTGAATTTAAATGGAACAGTTTGTCCTCCAGTTCAACAGTATTTATATTCCCTTTTTTCCCCTCCACTATTACTGCTAGCTTTGGTACCCAGTGAATCACTCATAGCCTCCCTCTCACTTGTGAGATACATATCATGTCCAGCAGATGCTTCCCTTGTTCCTTCCCAGACCACAGCAGTGCTGTGTTTAAAGCAGGCAAGATACCAGCAGTGATGCCGCTTCCTGATAAAGCTAATCCTTACAGTCCCCAAGTACATGTGTTGCTGATGTGTGCAGTTCAACAGATGGGAAGGAGAACAAAGTAAAAATATAAAATACACAGGGGAAGAAAAATACTGAATTATAAAGATGAATGTTCCACATGATCAAAGACATGGAACAAGTGATGGTGTTTCTGATAATTCTTGTTTAATGTCTCTTGGCAGAAATTAGCACTGCAGATCTGCAGCTATTCCCAGCTATTGTGGTGGAGAAAATGATAAAAGCTTTAAAACTGAACTCCAGAGAAGCCAGGCTGAGATTTCCTAGACTGCTGCAAATAATTGAAAGATATCCAGCAGAGACATTGGGTCTAGTGACACGAGAGGTTAGTTGCTTCCATTTTCCTGGCAGCAAATGTTGCTATAAATCAAATTTAAAAGGTGGGGGTGGAGGTTGGGTGGACAGAGAGGTTAGACTGGTAAGTTTTGCTTCAGGTAAATCAGATACATTTTATCCCATCATTGTTCCTTGTCTTTTCTCTAACTTGCTGAGTCTAGTTCATATGGACAGAATCTTTTTTCTTAAAAGTTTAGCTTTTTATCATTGTTCTGATTCTAAATGTTAGTTTGAGAGCTGCTGGAGAAAAATTATGTTGCGGTTTTTCTTCCTTCTGAACTATTTAAGTGGGCTGATAAAGGTGCATAGGATTAGAGTGAGGAACATATCTTATTTCTGTAGGCTGTTTCCTGTATGCGGGAAGCCATCAGCTTCTCCAGGTTCATTTTCCACTTCTCCCTGTCCTGCTTTACTTCAGAGGTTACTACAGCTTCTTCCTCCCTTCCACGACCTGTCCCTCCATTGCCGTTCCACAGCAGGATACCGTGAGCCACACTGCCTTCCCTGCTGTCATGGGACAGATAAGCTGAGAGTTCTTCTGTGACTCATGCCTGTTCCTGCCTTGGCCTGCCTGTGTGTTCAAGCCCATTGTGCTGGTGCTCACAGAGTGCCAGGCCCTGTCAGAGGAAGAACTCAAAAGAGACAGAAACATGTCTTAGTTATCCCAAGAAACTGAGAACATAGCAAAAACGGGTCAGGTGCACAAGGTGTGGCCACAGTGAAACTCTGACGGTTCAAACAGAACCTGACACCTGGTCCGGTTAACAAACCTCACCCAGTTAACAAACCTCACCCAGAAAAGAACTTCACCAGGCATTTCTTTGTCATCTCTCTTTCTGTGAGATAAATACTGGCAATCTGATCTTAAACTCCGTTAGAAAGGTTGGAAGGGATGAGACAGGAGGAAAGGAGTCTGAGTCTGGTCTCTTGCCATCGCAAGAAAATACATTGTAGCACTCCCTTCAAAAGTAATACAGCTTTTGGAGTGAGATGAGCATGAAATATATTGGCAGGGGATGCTCTACTAAAATGAGTATCTGTCAGCAAACCAAAACCTCTTTAAAGTTGAAGGAAGAACAAAACTGTGGTAGGAGTTCCAGCGTTCTCCTTCCTGGCTTTTTTTACTCAAATAAAGACTTCAGCCCCATGGTGTTTGAACTATCCCTTCAAATTTTTGAGTTGTTTGTATGTGGTGATCAAAAATTATTATATTGCATCCAGACAGAAAAGCTACAGGTTTGAGTATAAAGCCTCCTCTTGAGCAACAAACTGCAAATCTTTGTAAAGAAAAACCTATTAAGCAGCAGTGGTTAGTAGTGGTGGTGGTGGTAGTAGTAGTAATAATAAAACTAATGAAATCTGCTTTATTGGGGGATGTTTTGTGCAACCTAGTTGACATTCTCTGTTTCCTTTTCATGTGTTTCTGTCTGTCAGGCTGGGCCACAGAGCAGTTTTGTTTGTATTTGCTATGTTTGGTATTTTCGAGGAGGACCAAAGTTGAAAGCAGTGTCTGTGTTTTTGCAGCTTCCTTCGGTTCCCTGCTGGCAGTTCATTGGTTGGATTAGCCAGATGATGGCACTACTTGACAAGGATGAAGCAGTAGCCGTGCAACATACTGTTGAAGAGATTGCAAATACCTATCCCCAGGCAATCATCTACCCTTTCATGATCAGCAGTGAAAGTTACTGTTTCAAAGATACCGCAACTGGTTGTAAGAATAAGGAGTTTGTAGAAAGGTGAATTTGCAATCAGAGTAGCTCTTTTGTATGTTTTTTATTCAGGAGTGGAGAGATTTTTTTATTTTTCTAATGAAACTGTTTTCTTTAGGTGGCATGAGAAACATTAGAGGGTAGTCCCATGCGCCCTGTGTTCTCATTTAAAGGCACAGGGAAGACCGATACATAAGCTCTCTTAGTATGAGACATACTCGGGTTGGTGGCCTGAATACTTTCTGAAATGTTGAGTACATATAGTCCCCAGGCTGTGGGAAGTCAGAGTTTTTTCAAAGAAAAACAAGAACACCACAGAGAGGCAAGCCCTTTCTACTGATAATTCTGTGGTAGTGAAAGTTTCTTTTTCCTTTTCCTACTCTGCTGAGGCTGAAGGGAAATCAGGTGCATGATTAGCCTCTTCCTGTAGCAGACTTCGCAGCAGTGAGAGTCAGTACCCATCAAAGATGCAGGTGAAGCTAGCTTGGACATTTAGAGTAATTGTAATACCAAGCGAGAGCAGAGATATTTAAATAGAATAGATGTTCCTACCAGACTTCAGAGAGGGCCAGTGAAGTGGATGCATGTTATCTTTTGGGGAATGACAGCTCTTTGTTGTCATCTTGTCTACTTATTCAGTGCGCAGCATGTGCCTTCGTCTACAAGCCCTCCCTTGCCCGTTTTGCCATGCTATAAAACCTGAGTAATCCCCAGGCAAAAGTCAACTTTTATCACACAGTGCTGTAGAACCGCTAATACAATTTTAGGTGTCCTTTTACCTTTTTTCAAATCTCTGATACATTTGCTGAATTTCTTCACTTAAAATAAGACGATAAAGTTTTGTGCTTCACAAACTGTCTCTCTTGAATAACTGTTGTGACAGGTTGTATAGTCTGGTTAATGCCCATTTCTGTTGCAAGTATGCTTTCCACTCCCGCACCAAGCTCCTTATTTTCATGGTGGGACACTTAAAAGTTGGGAGCCGCATCACAAGGACAGTCACACAGCCCACGAGAGAATTCTGAGGGAGTCCTCCTACGTAACCCCAGATTATTTTGCCAGATTCTTGAATACAGCAGCCAATCTGCAGCATTGCTTATCTGCAGGCTAGGTGGTGATGGTAGTTCCTGTTGTGTTGTGATGCACTTTTTTTTCTTTGAAAGGATCAAGAATAAGTTGGACAGAGGAGGAGTAGTTCAAGATTTTGTTCGCTCCCTGGAACAGCTCTCTAATCCCATAATGCTTTTTAAGGTAAAGGGTATTTTTTTTTTTATCCCCCCCCCCCCTTTCCCCTTCATTCCTCACCCTGTGTTTAGGAAAGAGAGTGCTAGGTGGAGCCTGACACAGTTCGGCTGACACCACAGCCGCAGGAAGCGGTTCAACCCAAAATCAACTGGTGATGATGTCGGGGTGCTGTCAGCAGCTTTCGCTGGCGATGGTCTCCCTCCCTTGTGCCAGCTGGCTGTTTTGCACTAGCCCTTTTCAGCTTTCTCCTTCAGGGTCTTCGCCCTGCCTCATGGTCAGTCTTCCTTAATCATTCTGAAACTGTTACAGAATTATCATTTGTGGCCATCTCTGTAATTTCTGACTACTTGTGTTCTTTTGTCCTTTCCCTGCTCTCTGCTGGGCTTCCCTGTCTACGTTCTGAGCCCATTGTCCAAAGGTTTCTCACCTTGTGTTAGATACCACTCCTGGCCCCGTAGAGGCTTTCTTAGTTTGCGCTAGATGCTATGGTAGTAAACATAATTATGTGATTAAGTAGAAATATTTTATCAAGAGACAGAATGAAAGGGAAATATTGCCATAGCCTTTTTATTGCTCTTTTGGTTGTCAAAAGACACATTAATTGACTGTTAGTAAATACAGTAACCCAAATGCAATCTGAGCAGATTACCGAAGAGTGAGGGTCAGTAAACTTTTTCTCGGTACTCATCTGGTTCCTTCTGTTTGCAGGATTGGGTTGAGGATGTCAGAAACGAGTTGATAAAAGCTCAGAGGAATAAAAATAAGCTTAAGGAAATGTACAAAGGAATGTACAAGAATTTGGGAAATTTAGAGGCTCCTGGCCTTGGATTGCTGAGGAAAAGGTTTATTCAGGTATGTGTGATTACTGAGTAGTGTTGGCTTTTCTAGAAGGCACTGGAAAGTCAAAAGAGGGGACCAGATCACAGCTTTTACAGGTGCTGCAGGACTTGATGAGACAAGAGATCAAGTCAAGAGTACAGGACTGGGATTTCTTTGCTAGAAGCTATGGACTTACTATAGTTCCACTTCCACTTCTGACTGCCCTGCAGGGCTAAACGTTCCCTCTTACTCAGCTTCTGCCTCCCCTGTCCTGCACGCTGCCAGGTTCTCAGGGCCTGGGCCTCTCTGACCATCCGTGAACCTGCACAGGAATCTGGCCTTGTTTTTTTCCCTGCTGCCAAGGATGTATGAGTGCTTTAGGGTGTTTTGCTGTATTATACTACTCAAATTTGCTGCTGATACCAAGTTATTTAGGGTAAGTTATTCAGAAGAGTTACAACTATGAAGAATTACAGGAAGGACTTTACAAAACTGACGGACATCTAAAACAGTGAAAGTCAATGTAGAAAAAATGAAGTGATGCATGTGGCAAAAAAAAAAAATACCCTGGTTTCCACATAAGAAGTCTTTGGGTTTGAGCTGACTATTGCAATTCAAGAACAAAATCTTTATTTGTGATAGTTATGTGAAAACATCAGCTGTGAATACTCAAGAGCAGTCAAAAAAGAAAAGCAGCTGTTAGTCATTATTAAGAATAGAGAACAAAACATGGATTTATACATTGACATAGCAGCCTTCTCTGACTCTTGCATCTTGAACACTGTAGTCCTCATCCGCAGTTCTCAACATAGATGTAATGAAACCAGAGAAGGTTCAGAGTGGCAAGAATAATAGGAGGTGCAGAGTAACCTCTGTACAAGGAACAACTTTAGCATTCCTCCAGTTGGAAAAGACACAATGAGGGCAGATACAATAAGGCTTTCAACGTCAGGAGTGCCAAGCATGGAGTAAATATTATGTGGAAATGGCAGGTTCAAAACAAGCAGGGAGAAGTGTTCCCTCATTAAATACACACTTAAGTGCTGAACTTGTGCTGCAGGGTATTATGGATGCTTTCATCGGTTCAAATAGCAAGTAGACAATAGCATGGGGAGGGGCAAATGCTTTGAGAGCTTCTACATACAAATGTACAGTTCTGGGTCCAGAAATCCCTGAGCTGCAAATTGCTGGAGGCCAGGAGAGTGATACTGCTGTAGGTAGAATCATGGCTGTATGGTTGTACTGTATGCGCATAGCCCTGTGGCAGGGCTAGGTGGATCCAGGTCTCTGCCATATGGCCATTCTTATGTCACGTTAGCATTAGATAAACTTATCCGAATGTCTCTAGGGAGATTGCTTCCCCATGAGCAGGGAAGGTGGAGGATGCAAGTAAGGTGGGATCGGGAGGAGGTGAGGTGATACAGCAGCAGAAAGGGCAATTAGGAGTTTAGGGGCATACTAGCCCTTTGAATATGTTGCTGCAAGATAGGCTGGGTCTCTGATGATAATGACTTTAAACTTAAAAGTACAGGGATAAGAATTTGCAGGATGTGCCCCTGTTGGGGTGGGGGTAGAGGGAGAGGAGCAGCTGTATTTTGAGCCATACAGGGTACAACTGCAGCAAGGGACCTAGCAGGAGGACAAAGGCAGTCTGCGTTTGGTTGCTGGGACGGTTTGTGTGCATTTTGGCCCGCTTAAACAAAAAAAATCCATGGCTCTTTAAAAAGCTGAAACGTGTGCAGTAGTAGACAATACTGCAAGTAGTGCTGATGGATTTTTAATTGTTATTGAATTAATAGAGTAGGGAGAGAAGAGCGAGGGAGATGCTGGAAGAGGGGTAGTGGGCTTGTTCCCCGCTGTTGAAGGGAAGAGGGAGAGCAGTGTTCCTTTCACATGCTAGCGGCTGCAGGAAAAGAGGGTCAGGGTGATGGTGCACAGACTCTGAATTCTTTGCCTTCATGATGCAGTATTAATGGAGAAACAAAGTGTGCTGTGAGGATAACTGTATAGTTTCTAGTGTCCTTGCTGGAAAAAAAAAAGTTGTATCTCTTGACTGACACGTAAAATTGCTCTAATATGTGGAGTACTTCAGGATTGTAATCTTTATCTATTATTTATGTACAGTTTCAGTTGTAATTTAAGCAATAAAAATCTTGCTTTTATTTTTAACGTTAAATGCCAGTAATGCATAAATTAAACACTGGTGATGGATTGTGTTAATTAAAATACGGTATTAAGGCTATTAAATGTTTGCTGCCTTGAATTTTAAAGGAAGACAAAGAACAGAGCAGAGAAAGCAATCGGATGATCATCTGGAAATAGATTTAAAGTGATAAAGATGTTGCCTGTAGCAGTCTCTTCTTCAGAAGGATAATATTTTCTGTATTTTCATTTGCTTCAGTGAAATAGCTGTGTCCTTCTTAGCTTGGGAGAAAAATGATCAGGCATTGAAAAAACAAGTGAGTTTACATATCTTTCCAAGCCGTTAGTACCAGTGAGGTCCAAGAGGGGACATCTATTTTTTTTCTAGAACCTTGAATTATGAACACAAGAAGTCAACTCAGTTAACTACTTGCAGATAATACTTACTTTGCTTATTAAATGGATCAGTATGAAATGTCTTTGCAGTTCTCCTTTATCAGGATATTTAAAATACTTTTAAAATATGGTTTTATACATTTTACATCCAATTATCTCAAAGCAAATCATGAATAATAAATGTGATAGTAAATAAGACATTGAAATTGACATTTTCTAACATGATGTAAAAAATTCTCTTAATACATGAAGCTAATATGATGTGCATTACGTGTACATGTAATATATCTTTTGGTTAGCAAAAAAAGTTATATATCAAATTAGCTAGGCTGTATTTGTTTGCTATATAGTATGGTTGCTGCTAGTTTAAAAAAAAAAAAAAAAAGAAGAAAACAACAGCAAAACAAAAAAACCCACAAACAAAAGAACCGCAAAACCAAACAAAAATCCAACAAAAAACCCAGACCTTCCATAAAGCAGAGAGTATTCAAGTTCTAGGGGGAAAAAAAAAGGTTAACTGACTTATCCATCTGTATTTTTTTTTACCATTTGTAAATCGAACAGTTGAAGGTTTTTTAGGTTTTGTTGCAGCAGTTTGAAAGCGTGATGACATCTAAAGGCTGGGACATCAATTACATGTTCTGATAATAATCCTATATTTAGCTTCATGACGGAATTTGTATTTGCTTAATAGGTACAAATTTAAATATTTGTATTTTATGTTAATATTTCACTAGCTGTTCTTAAATTTTTGTAAGCAGATGAGGTACATGTAGTAAGTTTAATGAGCAGCGTTATTGATATGCTCACTCAGGATCGAACTGCAGCTGGAGGAGGTAAGGAGGGATGAGCTGCTGATTTTGATATGGCAAAAAGGTTTATGATGTAATTCTACAGACCTTTGATATCACTGGATTGGTGAAATGCAGATATTTCTGTTGATGATAGCTGGTGGGTCTACCAAACAGGCAGTGAAAAGGTTCTGACAGACTAGAAATAATGGAGAAAAAAAGAACTGGAGTGGAAGGATGATTGATATATTTTAGGAGCTCAGATGAAGCTCTGTGTGTAGATAGGAAGGTACTGTTCTGCTGGTTTTGGGGACTTCCTAGCACTGTGTTAACAGGATTCCTTTCTGTAAATGAACCTCAGGCTTTTGGGAAGGACTTTGACCATCATTTTGGAAAAGGCGGTTCAGAACTGTTGGATATGAAGGCTAGTGACTTTGATGCAATTGCAGCTTCTCTTCTCTCAAAAATGAACAAAAACCATAAAGAACCTGGAAACCTGAAAGAATGTTCACCGTGGATGAGTGAATTCAAAGCTGAGTTCTTGAGGAACGAACTAGAAGTTCCTGGTAAGTTCCCCTCCAGTGTCAATGGTGACCTGTACCTTAGAAGAAAGTTGCTACTCTTGAGCTCTACTTCTTGCGTTAGCTGTGTGGCCCTTCTTTCTGGCCTTACGCAGAGGTAGATTTCATCTGAAATAACTCTGTTCATTCATCATCTCTTAAATCTGTTCTTAAGCTGTAGTCCTAATTTTTAATATTGTATCTAAGATTTTATCTCTTGCCTAAGAACTTAGTATTTTTTTAAAGGCCTGACTCCAGGAAATCTGATACATAAATCTAATATATGTTTAAATCTAGTTCAAAAAGGATGTGTCCTCTGAAACCATTCATAGCTGCAATTCTAACAGCTTAACAAGGGAAGAATGTTAGTAATTCACAGATAAAATCATATGATGTGTATGATGGATTTTTATGCATTTTAAAATATTTTCTTCATAGTTATCATTCTACCAATTTGACAAAGTATTTGGAAGTATGTTCTGTTCTTAAACACACTTAAAAAAAAATTAAAATCAATCTATGTAACTTTCTTCTTCTTTCATTTTTTTCCACTACCACTTCAGGTCAGTATGATGGAAAAGGGAAGCCACTGCCAGAGTACCACGCAAAAATCTCTGGATTTGATGAGCGGGTATGTTTATAAGTTTGAGTGAAAATCCTGTGTGGTATAAGTTCGCTTCCGTATTCCATTTGAAGAATTTGACAATAGCGGGGTTGTTGCTTGTGTACGCATCTTGCAGCACGTAAAGGAAGGTCTGCAAATAGGCATTTGTTTTTCTAGTAATAATTGAGCAGCTTGATTATGTCATCTAGGAATGACAGATGTGCTTAATTTCAGTGATGATTCTGTAAGGCCAAGTCTTCTGTCACAAATATTTTGCTTTTTCCTGTCTTATTCCAAGATAAGTGTAATGGAATCCTTGAGGAAGCCAAAACGTATAACAATCCGAGGCAGCGATGAGCAGGAGTATCCTTTTCTTGTGAAAGGTGGTGAAGACCTGCGACAAGACCAACGTATTGAGCAGCTGTTTGATGTAATGAACATTATCCTTTCCCAAGATGCTATGTGTAGCCAAAGGAATATGCAGTTGAAAACTTACCAGGTCATCCCCATGACAACAAGGTAGGCATTTATCTTGAAGGGACAGGAATCCTCATGTTAACATCTATTATTGTTGGGACATTGGAAAGTGGGATTTCTGTGTGCCATTCTGATTCTGAGTGTTTTGTGCCTTGGCTTTTTTTTTTTTTTTTCTTTTAAACAACATTGAAATTGCTTTGTCTGGAAACTGTTTTTCAGAGTATATTTAAATTGGTAGCTTTCAACCTTCTTTTAGCAGGCACTAGAATGTGTTGCTTCCTATTTGTGGTGTTCCTCTAAAGTTCAACTCTGAGCTACTTGTTCACATCTCTGACTTCTTTTGTTCCAGACTAGGACTCATCAAGTGGCTGGAAAATACTTGTACTTTAAAAGAATTCCTTAAGAATAGTATGTCTGAAGAGGAAGACATCCACTATAACAGGTGATGCTTGGTTTAGCTGTCTGCTCTAATAGAGACCACTACTAATGGGTTTTTTGTTACTGACAATCTTGTGGCAGCATTTTCTTTTTTTAAAAGAATGAAATAAAAGCACCTGTAAGCAAGGAGGCAATTTGCACTTCCTGACCCAAATTAGTAATTAGCAACTGTTTGTTTAATGAGTACCATTGTAACTGGAATATCCTCCACCCAGCTTGTTTGAACAAGAGGCTTATAATCATGTGTGACGTCATTATCATCACCATTTCCTTATCAGCAGATTGATTTTACAAGCAAAGGATTTTGATCTCTTGACTTGATCAGGCAGGAAATGGACGTAGGTCAGTGAGGGGGGGAGTAGAGCGGAGCGGAGGGGAGGGGAGCAGAGCAGAGCAGAGCAGAGACAGCTATTCAGAACCTGGGTTCAGCAGTGAGTCAGTGACAGGGGAAATTGGCAGCAGATGCACAAAACACAACTGTAAAAGAACACTGTCTCTGACTTTATACAAATGCTGGGTTTGAATAAATTAGCTTGCTTTCTCTTGATTGCAGTTGGGGGATGAATATTTGTAAAATTGATTTAATTCTAGCATTCCAGTTCTATCCTGGAATTTAGAAATGGGGTTTTATTTGCCAACGTTGTTCTTAGTACATAATCTCTGCTTGGGTTTGTCAAAGTGTTGTTGTCACCATTTATTTTTACTAGTTTTTCTTGTTTATGGGGCAGGTTGGAGGAACCTCTAGTGTGGAGGTTGGACTCCAAAGAGTCTTTATTTCTACAGTTACTTGATTTGTGAGCGGTTTAGGAACTGCTACACTTCCTGCATTACTGCTGTCTGGTTCACTTTTGTGAACAGCAGTGGTATTATGTTGGTCTCAATTCATTGACTGGGAAAGCAGAGTAGCACTCCCATGGAACAACCTCACGAGGGGAGAAAATTCCTCATATAATAAATGTAGATGATCAGTGTCTTTCTAAAAACAGTTAATGATTTATCCCCCTAAAATAGCTTTATTTTATTGTTGTATGTAGACTTTAAATATTTTCCCATATGTTCTTCAATCAAGTCAATTAAGACACTTTAAATTGACTTTATGTTCAACTTTATGGTTGAATGACAGCACTCACAAAGGAAAACTCTGATTAAATCTTTGCTGGCAATACTTGTGGGGTGGAGGGAATAACTTTCTGAAGTTTTTAAATCCTTTTTTTTATCCTGAAGTGATGGGCTACACAGTCTGTAAATGATAAATACTTCTTAAATAGAAAGGATCTCTATATCTCAGAACATGCTTTGGAAGGAAAAGAGAAGGCAGGTGCTCTGCTAAGTTGCTGCCTCTCTGGAACAGAAGTTTAATGTCTAGTGTATTTAGTTAAGATAGGAGAGAAAACTATCAAATTATTCTGGATTAATACATTAAATCCAAGCCCCCATTCCTCCCCTCCTATACACACTGAGGAAAAAACCAGCTGCCTTCCTGCATTCCCTACCTGTTTGGATGGACAAACGGCAGCACGTACCGTGGTAGGCTACATAATGCCTCTTAAATGGATGTGAGACTGTGTTAAAAATACCTTTGCCTTCCTGGAGAAATTATTTTGGGTCTTCTCAAGGCAGCATCTAATTTTCACAGTACCTATTGACAAATTAACACCTTTGAGATGTCTGTTCTTCTGTCAAGTATGAGTGAAGTGCATTCAGAGCTGGGGGAAAGAGATAGATGGATTGGCACATGCACTGACGGCCTAAACTTCATTTCCATAGCAAGGCTAAAATTAATGTAGGCTCTAGCTTCCTGATGCCTTCTGTGCATAAAAATCTCATGGGCCATAGCAGCACAGACTCAGCCTGCGGATATTTGAGGACAGAGTGGTAAGATGATAGATGGAAATCATCAGCCCTTTTTTTGTCCCTAGCAAAAAAGGACCTCGTGCTGCCTATTCTGAGTGGCTGTCCAAGACAGGTGGAAAAGCGCAAGGCATCTCTCGATACCATGTTATGTACAGGTAGGTTTTAAAAGAGAACTGCATGTAAAATACAGGAACTAGAGTGTGCATACACACAGTTGTAGAAATTCCAGGAACAATATGATCTGCGTTATAATATGCTGGCTAGTTATTATTTTTGCCCATTTTACTGCTTTGTCTTACTGGAGATGCTCTGCAGGAGGAGTTTAGTACTGCCAAAATCCCACCAGAGCACAGGATTGCTTCCAGAAGCTTGCTCACTTCCTTAAGAAAGTGTCTCGAAGCAGATGCTCCTCTTCAACTTTATTTTCTATGTGTCTTGTTCCTGATTATGCAATTAGGTAGGCTGCCTCAGAGCCAGAACACCTGCTGAAGTTGGACAGAGAAAGTCATTGTGATTCACTGAGCGTTTAAGAATATTTGATCGTTTGGGTCCTGGCTTGAGCATCCTGTCAGAGGAATTTCCACACCTGTCTAGATCTAGCACTGTAGTGGGGGAAGGAAAGTTTCCAGGGGAGCATTTCTGATCAGCTCATAACCTGCTTAAGCAAGCTTCTGGCTTTTTAAGGGAAAACTTTGACTCGTTTATCGAGTGTGTCTACATTAGTATTTTTATTCAGATCCAGAATATGCTTTTGAAGTAAATTCCCAATCACCTCCACTCACCTCACGTTGGCTTGCATCGCAGAGCTGTCCCCAAGTGTACAACTCTGCCCCTTTCAGATGAAACTAGGCTGGAAGGAGGGTACCCAGCGCATTCCAGCTGCTCACGAGCAGTTCGCAGGACCAGATGTGGGCTAGTCCAGAACAGTCGCCCTCCCTCCCCAAATGCGTATGGCATGGATGTCCTCAGCATCAACTGTTTAGTTCTGTTGCCTCCCCTTGTGCTGCATTACTTTCAAGTGTCTATATAGCCTCTGCATGCTGCTGAGAGATTTTGTTTGGGTCTTAGTTTCCCTGCTTGGAAGAGACTGTCCAACCAGAAAGCACACAATTCTATTGCTGTATTAAAACTTAACCCATCTACTTAATTTGGGGGAAACTAGACAAAACTACATAGTTTTGTATTAAGAAATGTCAGTCCTGGAAATAACTGCTTGGAAAAAAAGAGAAGGGGGTGTGTTTTTAATATCAGATAAAACTTCTTGGGCAAACTCTCTGTGTGGCTTGCTGTACTGTTTACTGGGGTAAGCAAAATGTGCTAATGCAGTCATGTACACATCTTAACTTTTAATGTCCAGTGGGCTGTTATTTCAATAGCTAACGTTATTCTTTCATTAATTTGCAGAAATGCTAGCCGTACAGAAACAGTTATGTCTTTCAGAAGCAGGGAAAGCAGTGTTCCAGAAGACCTGCTCCGGTAAGTGCACTGTTAATGACTGCACATTGTGAAATGAATGTTGATGTTTTATCTGTATGCAACAATTGACTCCTGTTTTGTTAAGGCGAGCCTTTGTGAAAATGAGTACATCTCCTGAAGCCTTCCTGTTTCTGCGGTCCCATTTTGTGAGCTCTCATGCACTGATGTGCATCAGCCACTGGATACTTGGTATTGGAGACAGACATCTGTCCAACTTCATGATTAACAAGGAGACAGGTGGCATGGTGGGAATAGACTTTGGATATGCATTTGGCTCAGCTACGCAGGTATTTGTTTTCTAATTAATCTGTTACAGCTTTTGCATTTAATATGTGCAATTACACATGTATTCTGAGTACTAAATTCAGTGCTCCTCATTTGCCATCGTTCTGATGCCAAATAATCTTTAAAAGTTACTTCTAGTTAATAGAATAAAGTCTCTGTTTCCAGATATTCTCAGAGAAGCAGGGAGCTATAGAGTTTCATAGAGTCTATATGGTGGTGTTTTGTATAGTTCAGCCATGCTTTCAACCACTACCACTAAATATTCATGACTAGAGCTTTGATGTCACAACTCGGTCCTGTTCTACCAAGTTGCACATTATTTTCAGTTAAGTGACAAAGAGGGTTTCAAAGCTTAAAAAGAAAGAAATATTTATTTCTAATCCTTCTGTTCCAAGGTTTCTTAATTCTTGTGTTCTTCTGACTGTCCTTCCCCTTGGCTAGTTTTTGGGCGTGCCAGAGTTGATGCCTTTTCGTCTGACTCGCCAGTTTGTTAATCTGATGATGCCAGTGAGAGAGTGGGGTCTCATTTACAGTGTGATGGTGCATGCCCTAAGGGCTTATCGTGCGGCTCCAGATCTCCTCATCAGCACGATGGATGTATTTGTAAAAGAGCCTTCTTTGGACTGGAAGGTGGGATTTTTTCCTCTTTCCATTTTCTTCATGTGAAAATTCTTAAACTGTAATAAGGATAAAACCAAGCAAAAAGGAGGTGTTTCTTGATGCTCACTCTCAATGCTCCTTTTATGTTTCTTTGCTTTATTGAGTTCTCAGAGAAACTGAACTTTAAGGATTTAGAATGACAGAATTCTATATTGATGGACAAAGAATAGTAGCACATGTCTGTGTTATGAGCATACTGTTCTTTCTCTGCATGATAATCCTAAAAATGTGGGTATCTCTTGACCACATTATGTCACTTATGGCAGCAGCATAAATATTTTCAACTTTTTGCATTGAGCCTCTTAAAGTTACATAACAACACTGTATATATCAAATTAATAATTGCAGAGAAAAAATCTGAAATGAGTTGGCACTTCAGTAACTCCAGTTGTAAATTAAATTTTAAGTCATAGGCAGGCTAGATATCGTCTCACTACTTTGTCCTCCATTGCATCTGCAGTTAAGAGTTACTGACTTGACTTGCTATGATGTGGCAGCTTAAAGGTCTTTTTAAGTATATGATTTAAGATAAATAGGGTAAATTTGTTTTCTCTTCAGAACTTTGAACAAAGACAGCTGAAAAAAGGAGGCACGTGGATTAAGGAAACAAACACATCTGAAGTAAACTGGTACCCTTTGCAAAAAGTCAGCTATGTCAAAAGAAAGCTTACAGGTGCCAATCCAGCAATAATCACTTGGTAAGATGCTCTCCTTTTGCTTTAAGCTGCTCCACTAAGAGCTTTGGCAGTCTCCTGTGTCAGATTTTGCTCCCTTCAGATAGAATAGCAGCTAGGGAAAGAGAAGAGGCAGACAGGGCAAAATTTCAACGAACCTCCTGTCAGAATTGTTTTGGTCTGTATACAAGCTCTCTGAACCACCCTGCCAGCCAAAACACCAGATATCTCCCCTGAGTGTTCTTGCTCCAGCTCAGGCCTCCTGAGCAGTTTTACTGTTGCTGGCAACATACACATCCCCACCCTGTAAGCCTGCTTAACTTCTCACTCCTCAGACTGCTGTTCTTTATGTTCATCTCCACAGCTTTTAGGCTAGGGGTAGTATTTAAATCCATATGCTTCTGCTGGACAGTTGCTTGAAATGGAACCTGAACCTGCTGTATGGGAGGCATGGAGGTAAGCTGCTTCCCAAAAACATCACATTCAAATCTGATGGCATTCTTAGGTTATTTATGTGAGTCTAGTCAAGTCTGGCTCAAGGCAGAATGTCTTAAGGTTCAGTTAAAGTACAATTAATCCCTTCCATCCTCTTCTAAAAAGACATTTTGGATTAATCCAAAAAAAAAGAAAAAAAGGCAAAGAAAGCAAGCCTGTTTTAAAACTATACAAATACTGAAAAGTGCAGGACTTGGGAGGAGTCCCTTTTGCGGTCAAGGCTGAACTGGAAAAGGCGGCAAAATACTTCTTGCAGACACAAATCAGCAGGGCAGGTAAGGAGATAACAACTTGGATGTGAACTGCTGCATCCTTCTTTCAGTTACAGACCTTTGACAAGATTGAAATAGTCATTGTAAATATTCACTGGCAAAGGACACCTGAATTGACCAGTCTTCACTGGCCAAGCCTTCTACAGCTATTGAACGGTCTCCCCATCTTGAAAAATAAAGCTGCATGAATGGTGTTCAAGTACTGTTTTGTATTATAAAATCCGTCTCAGATTTTCTGCTTCTTTCTTTTAGTAAGAGCTTATTTTTGTGTTCTTAATTTTAGTGAGGAGTTACGCCTGGGCCATGAGAAGTCGCCTTCCTATAAGGATTTTGTAGCTGTGGCTCGTGGTAACACTGATCATAATGTCAGAGCCAAAGAGCCAGAGGACGGACTTTCAGAAGAGACCCAAGTGAGATGCCTGATCGATCAAGCGACAGACCCTAACATTCTTGGCAGAGTCTGGGAAGGTTGGGAACCCTGGATGTGAGGGACTGCTCTCTAAAGCCCAGTCTGCCAGGAGGAGCATCCCCTAACACACAGCTGCAACCAGATCAGAATTTTAATGTAGAAAATAATTTTTTTTGTATTAAAGCTGTATTCAAACAGTGAAATTTTTTTTGTTAATTATTTGTCTTATATGTGGTTCTGCAGCAAAGCAGCTTTTTTGTCTTTGTGTTAAAATTAATGTAGAAAAAACCGGAGAGGCTATAGAGCTTAAAGATTAATGTGAAAGGCACTGAGTTCACTCAGAGGAAAGCACAAATCCATACCCTGCAAACTTGTAGGCATCCCTGTAGTGCAAGTCTGTGCTTTTGTCTTGTACAGAGACCTTCACGACAATCAACTGTAAACATTTCTGCAGACATATGTTATTTGTAATTAAAACTAGAAGATTTTCATATCAATAGAAACAGTGAAGCACATGGTAAAATTAAATAGAAGATGGCTTTTAGCTCTAGATAACACCTGAAGTATCTGGATAGTTATTTCATTACTGGATAATGAGAAAGTAATGATGAGACCATGCCAGTTTGTTCCAGCAGACAGTTTTGTTCTCTAACAATTAGAGGTTATACTCAGAAGTCTATCCTCCTCATGTTGTGTTAATTTGTTTGGCCAAAGCCAAAAGTAGCCGCTGCCAACACAGCAGAGCACCGTAAGCTTCTTGCCATAACTGCAGCACAGCACGGGAATGGCTGCCACGCTTTGATAGCTGCTGTGTAGCTGGTAGCATTGTGCCAGATGTGGCTCTTCCTCTCTGGCAGCCGGTTTTCAGGTAACCTTGGTGGCAAGTGCAGCGCAGCACAGACAGCAAGGGGGAAGGAGAGTTGTCTAAGGTATTATGGTTTTTATTACCCACGGTCCGTTGTAGGAGATAGTTTCCATTGAGGCTTTTAATAGTTATTGTAAAAGGTGTAATAAAAATAAGTCTTTGCCCTTTCACTGCCTACAAGCTTTCCCTCCTGCCTCTGTGGCGGTGGGGCAGTCCTGGTCTCCTGAGGGCCGTGGCTGCTGCTGGCACCAGTCTCCAATGAATCTTTCAGCTGGAGAGCAGAGGAATCTGCCTCCTGGATACAACTCCACAAAAAACTTAGGATGAGGAAGATTGCTTGCTGAGGCCTATATGAATAGGGAGGGAGCTTTTTTGTTTCAAATAGTTCCCTGCAACAATCACCATTTGTTACCTTCCTTCTTACTAAACATGCTCAATTCTTTATGTCAGTAGTGTTATGAATCAAGAAATCCAGAATCTTTTTATCAGCTTTTATTAATTAAAATATATTGTTCGGCTGTATTTTTGTTAGAGGAAACATCTATTTAAAAATAAACTTTCAGATGTATACCTCATTTCAAAACTTAAGTCAGGGCACTTTTATCACAGAAAACATCCACATTTACCCATTTATACAGATGGTAATGGACAGCGGTTTTTTTCATAAGCGTGCGTAATACGGTCTATTTATATACACCTTGTGTAAGATGTCTTGGTGTGTTTTGTTCTTTTAATCTCTGGTATCAATAAAGACGGCAGCATTACGACTAAAGCTTGGTTAGGTGAAGCACTCAGCTTTCATGTTGTTACTCTACAAATATAAGAAAGTTAAATCACAATAAAAAGCTACATGAAAAGGCGAGGGGACATTTGGAAATCAAGTGGCTGGTTGTACAAGGTGTTTAATTGCACTTTTGGCACATACCTCAGATATTTCCTAGGTACTTTGACCTGTACCGCGGAGGACAAAGTTTAGGTTTATAGTTAACGAGGCTCTTCTCCTACCCTACGACTTTTGATACCTCCAGCAGCAACAGATGTTTGTGCGCAGCAGGCCTCCCTCCAGTGCCAACCACGGCTTCCTCGGCCTTTCAGAAGGGGCCGGAGCGGGAGCGCAGCCCGGCTCTTCCAGGGGAAGGGAACTGTGGTGAACCCTGCCCCGTGCCTTCCTGTCCCTTTCGTCCATGGCAAAAGGCCCTCAGGCCAGGGGTGAAAGCCTTTGAGACTGGTGAAAGTATCCCTGACAGTGCAGAAGAGCTTAGAACACGTCCATGACACTTAAAGTAGTTAAAAGCTCGGTTTTGGCCCTAAAAGGTTGTAATTAGAAGCCTCAGCTACATCAGTCCTACTAGTGACGTATTTGGCAAGCTCAAGCGTCAGCTAAGGAGCAAAGCGCAAAGCTGCTGGGGTTTCACGAGCGGAAACACATCCTATGCGAAGCAGGTGGAATTGCCCTAACGGAGCTTTCCCTGTGCAGCTGAATGAGCCTGAAAATAACCTCCAACAGCGGTAAATCGCAGTTGCTGTCCCCAATCCTGACTGAAGAGTGCCGCCCTCAATCAAATACAGCAGTTACATGGAAAGGCTGAAGCCAGCCTGTGAAGCAGCAAGGAAAGTACTGATGCAATGAAAACCTCAAGTCGCTGGGCTCGGTGCTTTACGTGGTGGGTTTGTTCAGCTTCCAGAAAAGAATAAGATGATGTGCGGCTCAGAGTCGGAGTCTGCTGCAGGTCTCATGATGCAAAATAAAACTTGGTAACTATCCACAAGTACGGCAGAATATTTCCTTCTCAGATCAGATAACCATATGTGCACTATATCTGGAAATTCATTAGTTGCATCTAAAAAGCTATGTAAACCATTAGCATATATTCTCAGTAGGTTTTTCTTAGTGTACAGAATAATGTTAATGTTTAAGCTAGTCCTTCCCATCCCTGTCAATCTTAAAATTTCCCTCTAATTAAAAATAATAATACTGCTAAACCCAGAGGAAAGCTCTGCAGCTGCAGCCTGCAGTCGTCTCCTTTCCCAGCTGATAAAGAGGTTCCTGCGTGCCGCTTGTCGTGCTCAGTTTTTTTCCTTCGTCCCCACCACCGCCCCCCAGCTTAAATGGGAGCTTGAGGTGTCTGCGGCTGAGACGTGGTACAGCACCAGCACACGTTTGGGCCCGGGAAGGAGCCTACGAGCTCTCCACAAGAACAGTGAATTAAGCTCGTCTTCGGCCGTGGAATAAGGAGTTTCCTACAGCTCTTCTGGCCTCACGCTGAAGGGTTTGGCCAGCTGCTTCCCAAAGTCAGGTAAGCAAGTGTCTACATTTAAAGACGCTTCTCCCCAAACTTCACATCCATCAAAATCGAGGTGTTAAAATAAGGATTTATTCCCACTGCTTTAAAACCCTTTTTTTTTCCCTCACAAGTACTGAGGATGAGGGTCTGCCGAGTCACTTCATTAACACCGCGTGCCTCATTTGGAAATGACCTGGGGTTTAAAAATTCCATTTTTAAGCTATGCTGCTTGTAAGAAATGGCACCTACGCAGAAAGGTCGCACCCCGGCAGCCACCCCCAGCCCCGAGTGGTGTCACTGGTCTCGTAGCAAAGCTACCGAAGAGCTGCAGCTTACATTAAACCAACAGTGTCCAGAATAGGGTGTTTAGGGGGTTTTGTTGCAAAAAGTTTTGCGAAGGAGTGGCCATAAGGGACTGGAAACTATTTGGTTACAGTTTCCACATTATTTACAGGGGGTTTTGGTTTCCTTTCTTGTTTGCTTGGCTTTTTTGTTTACCTTTTTGATGGGACAGGAGAGGGTAACACTCGCTCTACCTGTCCATTAAACTCCCAGTAAGTTATACCGTGCAAGATTTCATTCCATGAGGCAGAAGACGTAGCTGTGAATTTGATCTCATTAATCTTGTCCCTGCTGGAAACTCATGCAAAACCTGCATCGGGAAAAGGTTCAGAGCATCCACTGAAGAGCATGAGAAAACGAGGAGCACAGGGTCTGAGGCGTTTCGCTGCTGCGGCACTTGGCCTTTCGGGAGCCCGGGTACATGGGAGATTTAATTCAGCAGTTCAGCAGCCACAGGCGCAGCTGAATAAACCCAGCCTGGGCTGGCACCGCCAGGGCTCAAACGCCCGCGGGAAGTCAGAGCACAGAGTTTAAAAGAGCTAAAAAGAAAAATCCTTTCATTTACCGGCAAGTTCTTCAGCCGCTGACAGTGGGGTGGCCGCCGGCTGGATCAGTGCAATGAACTGACCCAAGTGAGTACAAGTGATGAGCAAAACACTGCTACAGCGATTCCAGACACCGGTGGAGGCACGAGCCCTGGCAGAGGTGGGACAAGGGGGTAGGGAGGGTCTGCCCAGCAGCCACTGTGCTGGCTTACAAGAGCCAACGCCAACCTCAAGGAGAATCACAGAATCATAGAACACCAGGTTGGAAGGGACCTCAAGGATCATCTGGTCCAACCTTTCTAGGCAAGAGCCCAGTCTGGACGAGATGGCCCAGCACCCTGCCCAGCTGAGTCTTCGAAGTATCCAGCGTAGCAGAGTCGACCACTTCCCTGGGGAGATTATTCCAATGGTTGACTGTTCTCATTGTGAAAAATTTCCCTCTCGTGTCCAATTGGAATCTCCCTAAGAGTAACTTATACCCATTACCCCTTGTCCTCTCCATGGGACTCCTTGTAAGGAGATACTGTCCCTCCCTAGGAGAGTGTTGGCAGGTTTTTTGACCCTTCCCAAACAACTTGCACCTCCTCATCTGCATGTCCCATTCCCCCATCAGCCCCCAAGTGCCGTTCCTGGCTTCTAGCTGTGGAACAAAATGATTGCTGAACTCCTGCTTCTTGTTGGGGGGAAGGAGAAAACCAGGCAAACCACCCCTCCATCTTTTTCCCCCTTGTCAGCTGCCAATGTTGTGCAGCCAGCCTTTCCCTGTGAAACCCGTTGGTGCACGGTGAGGTGCTTCCCCTGAACAAGGTGTCCCTCCCACGGTCCTGCTCTGCAGCTGCCGTACCCCAGCCCATGAATCCCCCGGGATCCGGCGTCCTGCTGCCGCAACCCCGTAGCACCCCAAGAGCAGAGAAGGGCTCTGTGGGCTCCGCAGGACCAGCCCAGCCTCGCCGGGCTCCCAGCCCCGCTGCCCCAAAAAGTCCCGCACATCTGGCTGGGTTGCCAGAGGCGAGCACGCCGGGAGGAGGACGGGGAGGATTAAAGCTTGAGGCATCGACCCGTTTCCTCGCCTTCCCTGGGGGGCCTGGCCCCCATTTATCAGGAAAAACTACTAAGAAGTACAGTGTGATTTAATTCCTGTCCCTGGAGGGCTCAGGGTCCTGGTGGTCCTCTGGGGTTCACAGCCGGCACTCCAGAGTAAAGTTTTGTCTTTTCTCTGCAAAGGCTTCTTAGAGAAAGGTTTCTTGTCCTTTCTCTCCAGGTGTAAATGCTCCTCTTTTCCTGATTTGGAGCAGAAACCTCCAGCAGGTTTTAGAGAAAATATTGTGAAATTCAGATGCTCAGGTGTCTCTTACTGCTGTTTAAAACTTCCTGGAGCCCAGAGAGAGGCCCTGATTTGGTGGGTCAGGTACTCAGCAGGACGGGTGAGGGAATCAAGGGCTTGTCTCTGCTTCACTCTCCATGAAATTATTTATGCAAATGGGACAGATTCAGCTGCCAAGATGCCAGACAAATCCACCCCAGGAAACAGTATGGCGTAGATAGAGTCCTACCTTCAGCCCAGCGCTTTGGTAAGTGCCGAGCATCACTTAGTCACCTGCTCCTGGATGCTTCGCTGCAGGTGTAGTACCACCCCGGGGCTTCACACCCTGCGTGGCACGTGGGGGAACCCCCCGAAACTGGCTCCTGAAATCACACGTCTCAGTTAGTTAGGCTCAGCAACAAATGCAACCAACTTGCCTTCCAGGGGATGGCTCTCACCGCTTGGTTTTGGGGGACAGGTGGTGACAGGTCTGACCATGAGCTCTGAACACGCCTCCAGGTCCTGCTGACACCGTAAGCAAAGCTGCACCCTCCACGACGGGGCTCAGGTGTGACGCAGGTGGCAGATACTGGGGCTTACATGGGGCTTCCATGCCCAGCAGGTCGCTGTTTACCGAGGGATCTTGAGAATCTAATTACAGTAGGGTGCCCAGTGGCAGCTGGGTGACCTGGCTGTGCATCACCTTTTTGGGGTAACCCATGATGGGCATTAAATGAGACTGTTGGGGCTGGCGCAGTTGCACACCAGCACTGTCTGATGACCAGCTGCCCTTTGGGGTTAAGGACTTCAGTGAGCTGAAAGCATAACACAGTTCCGCGTGCAAGCAGTTAAATGAGATGCTTTCCAAGACAGATTATAATTTTACGGCTACGACAGGTGAGATGATAGATGTATCGCCTTCCAGCAAACAACAGCCCCTGTTCCAGAGCAAGGGGGAGAGAGAGCGGATGTCACCGCCTTGGATTTCTGAACTACCTTGCCATACTTCACGCACCCACCTCTCTACACTTCATCCAGAGAAAAAAGGTCCAGGAGCACCAGGTGACGGTCGCAGTTCCCCGCCGGCCAGCCAGGCCAAGGGCAGGTGGCGCAGAACGCGACGTGAATGCACCCCGGTGCCGGAGGGCAGAAAGTAGCAACGTGCAGAACTGGCTTTGCGCATATTGTTTTTTGACGGTGTGGAAAAGGAAAATTTTNAAAAAAAAAAAAAAAAAAAAAAAAAAAGCCGCCACTTCTTGTGTCGCTGTCACGTTCGGTGCTTAATGCTCACGTAGATAGAAGTTGCGTGATCAAACCCCTGATGAGCAAAGCAAATCAAGTTTATTTAAACACAACATCTTGTGGGGTTAACTGCAGCACTAGAGTTAAACGCAAAGCAAAGCCCCTCCGTGCCAAACCTCACCTGCCAGGCAGAGCACACTTACCCTGATCCCACAAGCCTTCCCACCAAGAGTTTACGGCCAAAAGGCGAGCGTGTACCAGTCCCGTCCCAACTATTTATGTTAAAATACACACCCGTTGATAAACAGCTGCGTTACTGCAACAGCTGCAGTAGCAGCAGATGGAGCCCTGCCCGGAGCGGGGCAGCGGGCCCGGCCGCCCAAGGGCCGGCATGACCGGCACGTACCCACCGTCCCCCCAGAAAGCCACCTCCGAGCGGCACAGGGCTCCGCAGGGCACAGCTTCGCGCCAGAAGCGTCATCTGAGTGCTGGGCTGAAAAGTCAGCGGCCGGGCTAGTGCTACCGAAGAGTTGTAAATCTAGTCGGGTCTTCTGGGAAAAAAAAAAACAAAACCAAACCCAAAAGAAATCTTAAAATGGACTTTCTTCTGAAGTTTTTTTGTGTGTGTGCGCGTCTTTCTTTTGTAATTGGGTCAGAGGAGCACCTGGGGGTGAACGCCAGGGGTTTTAAATGTTTTATGTAAATGGCAAACGTAGCATTTCACGTATTTGAAATGAAAATATTGTCATTTCTCGGCTACTTGCCAATTTAATAGTAGTAGTTTATTGGATGCAAGGGGTGGGGGGGGACAGGCATAATTACTTACCCTAAGTTTTGAAGCAGCTAAAGATGCCTTGGAGACCCCTTTCCCACCGGAGCGTCCTGCAAGAAGTCCAAGCCGACACCCTGTCACTGGAGGGGGGATTTACAGTCCTCTCGGGTGAAGCTGCCCGTGCTCCAGCGGAAGGAGCGGAGCCTCGGGAGGGCGCTAGGGTGATACACAGAGACACGCGTGGGGCAGGCAGCATCTTTCCCGTATCGCCTCATCCAAGACGCCGCTGGGGAAGTGTGTGTGTGTGTG
>WAAD01029190.1:7298-23946 GCA_013389945.1 Fregata magnificens | reverse complement strand
GCGCGAAGCCGCCGCGGGACCTGCCGGCCTGCGGCCGCTTGCCCAACGCTGTAGCGGCGTGGGGCGACGCCTGGGTCTTTCACCACGAAACTTGCGGGAAAAAAAAAAGGAAAAAAGCTAAACATCTTGGGTTTTTTTTTCTCTCCCCTTAAATTATTTTTGTAATGGTAGTTTTTTTCGTCTTTTCTACATTTTACTCGTACCGATGCAGCTATGGTAAATCTGTTAAAGTGATTCAAAACCCCATGTATTTTAGGCAGTAGGATGAAAAAAAAAAAAAAAAGACTTGAGCATGCTCGACCTTTTATATCAATTTTTACAGCATTTCTAAGAATAATAATAAAAAAGCATTTTAAATCAACCCTGCTCTCGTTTGCTCTGTGTCTTGAAAGCAGCGGGTCGGCGGCGGGGGCAGCTGCGCCTCCCGGGAGCTGCTGCCGACTGGCAGCGCTGGGGGGGCTCGGGGAGGGCTTCCAGCAGCTGAAACGGGGAGGTGAGGACAAGGGGGGGGGAGGTGCACCGCATTTTCTTTTTTTTTTTTTTCCTAAAGGAGGCGAAGGGCGATGCGGTGGTGGGAAGGAGCCGGGACCCCCGCCCGCGGCGGTTCCCCCGGGAGCTGCACCGCCGGGCCGGAGTGCTGAGTCAGTTGCTGCCGCTGCGCTGACTCTTGGGGCCAAGCAGCAGTTGCGCAGCACGAAGGGCTGCTCTTTGGCCAGGACTCTTCCAGAAATGTAGTATTAGAAAAGAAAAAAAGTATATACATCAACACAAGAACACCCTTAGCTGAAATTCCTGTTAAAAAAACCTCGAAGGGGTTTCCCCTCCAGCCAATGCAAAGCTGCACCTACTCTGATGACGCGCTCCTAAGTTCCAGCCAGCTGTAGTCCCGAAGGAGATGTTGCCCGCGTGCACTTCAGCCCGCTGTAGGCTATCGCAGTGCAGGCACCGGCCACTTTCACTGATCACTGCTAGCGAAAGCCAGAACAGGCAACGACGCTCATCTCTGACCGAGCGAACGTATTATGAAAGGTTGGGCAACTTGTCTGAATTTTGATAGTGCGTGCACAAAGATGACAGCATTTGTAGGGCGCTGGGAGAAAAACGGCCTGATACGAGAAGGACCTCCACCAGCCAGTGCTCTTCGAGAGAGAGCGAGAGCGAGCTTCCTGGTTTCAAAGGGGCGACCCTGGTCGCGTACAGGGCGACATCCTCTACACAGGAATGGGCTGATGTCCCCTTTTTCCTTACAGAGAGGCAGGTAAGAGACTGACAGACATAGAGGAGGGGGGAAAAAGGGGGATTCAAAAGCTGGGTCATTCCTTTAGTAATCGTGACGTATATAAGACTTTCCACTATCGGCCTTGGCCGCAGGAACGATCAGCGTAGCAACAAGTTTGCTGTTCCTTTTCTGCTGGGTAGTCACATACCGGACCTGCGCAAAACCATTCATTCCTCCTCCTCTGACCTGCACGGGTTTTTTAAATACCGTGAAAGTGGAACGGGGAGAAAAATCTAATCTCTGACTGAACTCTTACATTAATTCTTGCACCTCAAACAATGCACACATAGGGAGATTCTGATATTATTTATCTGATCTGTAATCCATGTCTCTGTACAGTCAGGGTGAGGATCGTTATGTGGCCTACAAAGCAGTTTGCTCATTACCCATAACAGAAACTATAATGAAACACCCGCTTTGTGGGAAGCTACAGATAACACGGTACTTCTATGCTTACAGACCAAATAGCTGTAAAACATTAACTTCATATATGCTTGACACTTCAAAATATAAGCTTTGTTCAAATCTCTGTCTTTAGAACATTTATTGCAAGGCGATAACAAACGTTGCAACTCGGAATTCGCACACAACGTGGTGTTTTGCAGCCGGCGGTGCATCTGGAATCCGCTGATAAAACTCAGCTTAGACCAATGTTCGCTGCCTATAGCAAGGTATTTATTTCACAAATATCAGTAAAATATTTTCCACCACCACATAATAAATACAGTATTATAAAAAAACCCCACAAGCATTCAAAACTTCCGGAACAAGATGCTTTACATACATAAACAGCAAACACGCCAGAGAACTGTATTCTTAAATTCTGAACTGATCCAAAAAAGAAGAGTTCAGAAAGTTGAACAGATTTTTTTATATAGATATTTTTTCAGCGTTAGCACAATGTGCTTTGTAAATCACAGTTTTAATAAACTATCTTAATACTTATCACACTTGCATTACACATTATCTGTGGCACTAGTTAACAGATAACCACATTACAAAGTCCACAGATACTATAGTAGCCGACTAGAGTTCAGCTCAGTGTCTTGCTGCTGCTTCCAGAAGAGCAATTTCCTCCAGTGCAACACAGTTGGGGTGGCTGGTTACGGAGTGGACGTAGCAGTTCAATAACCCCACCTCCTTTCCCAGCACGCTCTGCACCTCGTAACTCTGCAGTGATAAAAGCATGTTGATTAAAACAAACAGTCCTGGACATTCTGTTCTAAGCAGCATTCGGCTGGGAAGATGCAGGGTGTAAGGTCCTCTTCCAAGAGACAATTTTTTTTAAGGGCTCAAAAAGAAAGGTGCGTTAGAACTGGTGGAAAGAACGAATACATTAGATTTTCAATAATTACATCTCACTCCTGCTTAAAGTGCTGCTTCCCTACCAGGCTTTTAAAAATGAGCTGTTAAAAAAAAAAGCTACTGTGACTTTGAACTCAATTTTGCTGAAGCAAAACCTACATGTGCTCCCTTTATCTAGCTTTCTGACACTCGTAGGATTTCACATGGGCTAGCGATGTGTATATTCATACTATATTATCAATTACCTTAACTAACAGATCCACTAAAGGAAAAAATATTTTGTGACTCTTTTTACTCCCCCCTTTTAACTTTGTGTTGTATCATGCATCCTTTACGATCACCAGCACCTACACAGTCCCTTCTGTTTAATGATCCGACTGGCAGTTTACCCACGAGTTGTGCCTGAGTGAATTTGTAGAGACTGTATTCCGCGTGGAGGAGAGGGATGCGAGGCTGGGATGATTTCTCTAAGACGAGACAGCATGTTAGCAGAAGAACTGGTAACACCGACAGCTGATACCTCGCTATATACCTCGCTGAGGGTATCTCAGATGGCAGGTTTACATCCATTTCTCTCCTCAACAGGACTTGCCTACGGCCAGCCTCTGACCATGCCCCCTGCCTTCATCTGGGCTGTGCATTTGTATGGGTATGTGATACCCACGTCTACTGCCTGGTTCAAGGTATAAACAACCCTCTTCTTTTTTTTTTCCCTAGATTATTTTTACCCCAGACCGGTTCTGCAGTCCAGTTCACCATGCAGCTGCACAAACAGCTATACTGGTGGAACAAGAAGGGCTGCCACAAGGTAAGGAACAAGTGGCCAGGGCCAGTGACGGCTAAAACCATCCTCCCTGCCAAAAGAAGTGATTACAAAGCTACACCCTTAGAAACTTCAGCAGCACTGGCAAAAAAATGCCACCCCGAGTGGTATTTCTTGTGATTCATCTTTGTTGAGATGTGCTGCTTTTTAAAACGCAGCGGTTCAGAGATAGAAATGCTTATGAAAAAAAAAGGAAAAAATTATCCCTGCATTTCAGCTAGGGGGAAAAAAAATGTTTCTAAGTTGCCAGACTTCTAAATACCAGCGTTATAAAAATTGAAACATGAAAAAGAGGTTGTTTGATTTCTAATAACTCGAAAAAGAACTACGTTTTGTCAGTCTGTAACCAAACCAGACACATCCTGTAAAACTCAGCAAGGCTTAACTGCTATTAAAAGAGGAAACATATTTTGGAAATTTCTTGTATCTCTTTGCTTAAATGAAATATACACCCTCCAGCATAAGAAAAATAATTTACAATTTCAGAGAAATGTTCCACTTCTTTAAAAATTACCCATAAATCCCATTAAAACCACAGAGCACGTAACAGCAGCAAAATGCTAGAAGACTGTATAAGATAGGAAAAGCAAAATGACTCCGATACATGTCACCTAACTGAAGATACTTAACTGGGATGATTAAACAAGACAATGAGCTGACCGTTGCTCCCTTCCACGTGCAATGGAGAGGGGGGATCTCAGGATCCTAACTGGACTTAATCACCCTCTGAAGGTGCCGCTCCTTCACTGCTGACCATCTGGCAGCCAATGCCAGCCAGGCACCTACCCGGGTGCCTCCCTCACCTGCGATAAATCTGGGTCACTGTGCCAAATGTCAGGGTTCTTCTGATAGCTCAGATTAAAGGAATAACTACTTCAGGATTACATAAACTGTACTTTAGCCCATGGATCCCCATGGCTTACGCATGTTTCATTCATACAATTATCAAGAATTATCTTGCACGCGTTTTGCAAATTTCTCTACTATTACCACCTGCCAGTAATTTCATGGTTGTGCTACGAGAAAGTAGTTGTGGTTTATAGGGTTTAGAAGACCATCCGGAAAAAATGGGATGCTTGGACTGTATCTTTGCTGTCTGTGGCTCCTCAGCCAGAAAATGGAGTAAAGCCCAGCACTGCTCGTCGCATGGTGCTGTTTGCAGATAGCTCGGCAGATCCGCAGCTGAGCTAAAGCTGCCTGCACATCCCATCTGCGGCATCCCTCTTCTAAAAAGGAGGGTGTCAGCCTGATGATAGTCACGCAATAGCAGGGCATGAGCGGGTGGAAGGTGGGCTTGCCAAAGGGTGCAGCCCACTCAAATCCCAGGCTGGACACAAGAAAGAAATTCACTATTTGTAGCGAAACCTCCTACCGCTCCTAGTGCAGTTCTGAAACGAGCTGCCTGGAAAAGGCAGAATCTCCATCCCTGGAGGTTTTCAAGCCCCTGCCAGCCAAAGTCACGGCTGACCTGCCCATGCATTGGCAATAGCCCAGTGTGAGTAGTAGGTCAGACGATGACCTCCAGCAGTCCCTTCCATTTCTAGGATTCGAGCATCTTCCCACCTGATTCATGTCTCCTGTACTCTGCCTCTACAGTAAGTTACGTAGTTTAACTTTCTTTCATCAACATTCATTATACCTACCCCATCCTCACTGGCGGAGGACATCAGGAGAGAAGAGATTGTCGTTTGTAAGAGCTGGAATGAGAAAATTAACAGGTTTTGTTCATGACAAAAATCTTAGGTTTGCAAAGACGTTCTGTTCGCAGGTTAAAACAGTCATGTTGAACAAAGATTTATCATTTTCCTACAGAATGGTTTTGTTTCTCTGGCCAAGAAAGCAGAGGAGAGGTGACAGAAAAGATGTTCAGAATGGGAGTCTAAAAAATACATGTTCCTTTTGGCTGTGGAGACTGAGGTCTCCCAAGGCCCAACCCAACAAAGCCCTTCAGCTGGACCATAAAACAGTTTGCAAACTGCAGGGTGAACTCAATGACTGTATTATTTGAGTAACATCTGGGAACTGGGTTCTTAGTCCAATGAAACACAAGTTTAGTATCAGATTAAAGTATGGAATACTCTTACATCTTTTAATTTTTCTTGTAACAGAGCTGTTTATAAAAGCGTGGCTTAGAGTACCCATGTGTCTACATATCTAGCCTCACTATACCCAATACTCTGAAGCTCATTTTGTGCCATACCTTTACTTTTACTGTACTTTGACATCGGGATGGACAACTCAAGAAGACTTCCAGCTGCATTTTCAAAACCGGTGAAATGACAACTTCAGAGCACTGGTTGCAATATAGCAATCCTCTGAAACACGCAAATAATGATGGAACAACATAGAGAAATGGAAAAGCCGAAAAGTCATAAATCAAAACACAGAAAAAACCAGCTAGCTTATTTTCTAAAATACTTCAGTGGTAGACTTTTAGTAGGAAAGCACTGGTAGAGATTCAGTTGATAATAGCAAATAGAGCTCTTCTGTTGGTAGAGCTAAGTAACTCTCTTGGAGGACCTAAGCTCTTCTAGCAACAGGATCTTCCTTTTATAAGTTTCGGCAACATGAGGGGAGCTTGCTATTTATAGTCACCCCACTTAAGCATATATTAATCTCATAACCTTCTAAAAGTTACAGCAAAAGAAAATTTGTAGTATAGATTTGGCCCAAGTGACTAACTGATTTAGGCCCTCGTTCAGCAAACGTTCAACATTTTCGGCACACGCTTAAGTCATCTGTGTAAAATTAAGCTCAGCTATAGGTTCTTGTTGGAATAATGTCTTAAACAAATATTGATGCTACATTGTTCTCCAAATGAAGCATAAGTGTCCTTCAAGGTAGATATTTTTTACTGAACTATGCTACTATGTGAAAGTACACACATCCTTATTTTTTGCACGACAGTGTAATATAGGACAACTTCTTTTTTTATTTTCAGCCTTTTTCCCCCAGAAGCTATACATAACAAAGCATAAACGGTAAATTGTCTCATATTTAGGAAAATGTTATCTATCTCAATGGGATCAAACCCACCCAACTTCTCCTTATGCTTTTGGTAAGCTTTTCCAGTAGAAAGAACCCTCCTTTCCTTCTTTTTACACTCTGACTACTCTCTTATCCTCTCGTGGTTTTATCCCATCAGTTATCTCAGACTCTGCAAGAGCAAGCTGGCTAAGCAGCTGAAGGGGAGGCTTTCCAAGAGCATGCCGGTATGACGCAGGTTTAGCATTTCAGGTGCTAACAGGTCCTGTAAGATCAGTCTTCACATTTGGGACAGTCGTACTCCCAGAATTATTCAACATCCTTTTTAGAAAGGTTATAAATGTAATAGGTCTGAAACGCAACTCTTTCACACTCACGTAAATTACAGCAAAGATCACAGTTCAATATAAAAACGAGGTGAATTGGTGCTACACAGGGCAACAAGGTAGGGTAGACAAACACAAGAAGCTACTTTTAAAGGAGCTTAAAATCAGACCTGTGATATATGTGGATGTTTGTTAAAACTAATATTATAATGCAGTGGGCTATGAAATCTTTATAAGCAATACTTTAAGATTAGCTTGAAAAAAAATGTGATAACTGCAAATTCAAACCATTTCATATCTACTTGTATCTTTCTTAATAAATTAATCTAACCTTGCAGGTTTTATCAGTTCATCAGCAATAAAAATACTACGTCTTAGTTCTAGGAAGGAACAAAGTGCAGCCTGTGCCTGCAGGAATCATTGCATCACCTATAGCTGTTATGGCTACATCTGCAAAACACCTGGAGTGCTCCGGAGCATGCTGACTCTCACCTGTCCTGGGGACACAGTTCCAACTTTCCATTGCCACATCTGTCGCATGTAGGCCAGGAGAAAGCAGTGCTCTCATTAACTCCAACAACGGTACCTGCAGAAGATGAAATTCTTACAAAATACCAATGGTAAGCTAGCAAACACAGTCACTCCTGGCTTCACTTTCTGACTCTCAGCTTAAGAATAAGACTTGTTGGAGCAAGCATCAGCTCTTCCAACAATCTCACTCCCTTCCTCCTTCGTCCCTCCAACATGGGATGACAGTATGGCAAAATGTGTTACATTCTAAAAATACCAGAAGGTAGATAATTGATCATTAACTTTCCAAACGGGTTCAGTTCTTTTGGTTTGGGTTTTATTGTTTTTCTGATTTGTTTTTGTTTGTTTTTTTTTTCTTTCTGGTCCTCTGATGTTTCCTTGGCAATAAATAGCTATAAAAATCATCAGGTCAGATAGCTTGATATCGATATTTAGGAAACACAAACCAGTGAGAAGACCCAATTCCTTTTGAAAACAACAATGCGGGTTAAATTCCATTAACAATTGAGTTATTCTTCATTTATACTGATTTAACAGAGATTAGATCTGGCCCACAGATTTAAGTGTGTGCCTAAGAAGGGAATGCCAAAGATACTTTGGACTAATATAAAGGGCCTTGCTAGTTTTGGCAAGAAAATATATATTCAGAGTTTTATGAGAAGCCAGTAAAGAGTGTATTATGTTTTATGGTAACGATATGCTGAAATTATGAGCATTATTTATAGAGAAAATACTTCTAAGTATTTTGAAGCATACAAAGTGGATCACCTGTAAGAATGAAATTACACTAAAATAAACCCTCACTGGTACAACAGAAGTAGAGACTAAAAATTCCAGCTCCTATTGAGCAAGAATCTCACAGTTTTATACCGTGTTCAACAGAAGAAACCTTGGAGACTAGGGAGCATTTACACTGTCTGGTCTGTAAGACAGGGCGTTAATCCCTTGCTTTCCTGGTTCTCCTGGGAAAAGGACTGACAGGAAGGAGGAAGCTACACATAAACAACAAAACCGTGATTTTCTTTGGGAATTCAAAGGAGAGCAAGTCTAAAGATCAGGAAAGGTACTTCTCAAATACAACATTTATGACACAATTTCTACGCATATAACGAAGCAACATGGATTTCACTGACAGAATAAGCAATTCTGTGCATTTAACCCCTTGGACTGTTGCAGGAATAATTTTGATTCTTCAGTTTTTGTGATAAACTGGGAGTTTCCATCAGCACTTGCTACTACAAGGTAGGATGCTTTCTGCTACAGCATTGGCACGTTTCCCTCGTTCATGGAAAAGAAAAGCTACCAATTAGTTTGCTGAGTATGTCTCCTTTTTCATTAAAAAATAATTTTAAAAACAAAACAAAACAAAATCCCCTTTTCTGACAGATCTGTTTCTCTCTAAGCCTTTTAACTTTCCCCAAACTGTGTGCCATATCGCAACTGCAGGATGCCAGTGCACAAGTAACACAAGTACATGTGAAGAAAATTAATCAGGATCATACTGACGAGATTATGTCTGGTGGAGAGGTTTATTTTGATGACAACATAGAGCTCCCTCGAGAAAACCACCAGAGATCACTGAAGTCAGAACAAACACAACTGAAGGCGGCAACAGATCTAATAATCCAGTGACAGTCTTGTGCATCCTGCATGCAAAGTGATTTCTCAGGTTTAAGCTGCTGAACTGCTGTACATCTTTGTCAAGACTCTAGATTTTGCTTGATGTTCACAAATCTTTCGGATATTTTCCCAAGATCCTTCTTTTAAATGGAAGCGCACATAGCCAAAATTCGATTTTTACCTCTAGTCTATTTTTATGGGTTGTGGCTGACATTGTTAAGAAGAGACTGATAACAGGACAACACCCGGAAAAACAGGTCTCTGGTGAGGAATGCAAAGAAGGGCTGAGGATTAAAAGTAACACTCTGGTTGAAACATTAAAAAATGAATGTGTATATTTTTTTTTCCAATCAGTTACCCTGATTAATGGACAGGAAGAGGAAAATTTCAATCAGAAGGCTAGGTAAGCTGATTGACCCCATTTTGTTCACACTATTAAGACGGAAACTGAAAAAAACCCCACCCTTGAGTAAGGGTGTTGGGTATGAAAATATCCAATGTTACAATTCAATCACTGGTGGTGAGTCATATACTAGGCAAATATAATTAATCAAGTAATATTCCCACATGACATATGTGGTATGGACTAACTAGAATTTGCTCATAAGCATGGTTAAGAGGAGAAACAGTTCTGTGCAGTATGAACTGCCAACACTTAAGTCATCCTGATTGCTACTATACAGCAAAAAGAGGTTAGAAATTACTTTGCAATGCATAGTGATAAGAAAATAAATCTATTAACCCTGAGCTCACAGGTGAGAACCACAGACTCATCTTTAAAAGAAGAATAAACTTTCTAGTAGAAAGCAACCACAGGTTTTCACTCATCGATTGAAGAGCAACACGCTCCAATCCAGAGCTGATATGACTGGACCTCTCTGAAACAAGGATTTCTGACAAACTTAGTGGATCTGCTTGGATTGCAACATTGTCCTTTTAAAGCTGGGCCAGCTGTAGAGTTGTACCAGGTTGCTCTGGGCCCAGGCTTGAGCAGGAGTTAGGACTGGAGGAACTTCAGAGGTTCCTTCCAACCTAACTTGTCCTCTTTATACACCTTCCAAGAAATGACCGCTCTACCTAAAACCCGGCAGGCAGCATGGCCTGTGCCCCTCCTCAGTGCTGGCACTCCTGGAAGCTCTGACACTGCGACCAATTGCTGTACCTGTGGATGGGGACTTGAACGACCACCTGCATTTTTCACTGGTTAAAAAGAAGTTTTTCCAGGAAACGCTGAGCCTGCTGAATCCCTGAGAGCCACAAGGAGCAGCCATGACTGCAAAGGAGCAGGAAGGAGCACTACTTCAAGAATGGGTAGAGTAAAGCCTTTGCAGCCTTTTTGAGTGTCAGGTGAGAGGAGGCCCACGTACAGCATACCTAAGTGACCAAAAGTACAGGAAGTGAAAGGAGGGCACAAAGAAAAAGAATGAACGAGGTAATACTGCTTCTCATTGAAAGCCAGACTAACAACTCTTTCAGTTAAGAGACAGAGACAGTGAGTGAATTTTAGAGATGGTAAGTTTTCCTTCATGGGTTACTCCATCAAATACATATGCTCCCACCAACAAAGCAGGGTTAGTGCTATTAGTTTCACTTCTTCAGTAGAAAGACGTAGGCAATAACTAACTGAATTCCAAAACACTGGATATATAGCTTAAACGCTAAAAATAAATCATTTTTGTTACACATAAAAGTGAGAGTTATCATCTATATATAGCATTAGCATAGGTATAAAGAAGACACTTTATATTCTACATTGGTACAAATGTGTGGGAACATACTGATAACAGCTACCCTGCACAAATTTCAGATGAAGTAAGACAAGATTGTAGGATTAATTTCTTCTTTTGTCATTCTTCCATCTGTAATACAGAACAGGGAAAGTGTGACACATCCCCTGTGTGTAAAGTATGTACTTGTTTACACAATAGATCACAGAGGTGTATCTTCTTTGTTCTGCTGGAAGAAGAAAGGACAGAGAAATGTTTGCTTTATCTTACTATGTACACTGTCAATGGGAAAAAAGAAGACGGGCACTTCTCATACTTAGTTATAAAATTAAGAGTGAAGAAGTGATAACTCTTGGCGTAACTATTGCAGAGGTTACAAAAAAAAAGCCCCAAAGTATTTCACACCCAGTGACAGAAATATCTTTCAAGTAACTCACAATATCGATGTGAGATGCAAGTAATAACCAAGGCTTTGAGTGAAGTGCCTCTAGTTGTGCTTGTTTTTCACTATGCATTGTTAGAGTTCAAGATTTGTCACTGCAAGGTGCTCATTTATTAATCACAGAGGCATTGCTAACTTGTGGCTCTACCATAAGAGAAGGTATGTTTAGTAACAGCTTTGTGAGGTTTCAAACTGTCTTTTCAGTGCATCACGTTATAGCTGGAAGGATTAATTTGTAACCATTATTTGCTATTATTTTAAAGCTCATTTAAAACGCTCCAGAGAATACTTGAAGTGTAAATGTAAAACAGTATCAAGAATTTTCTACAAGGGCTACTGGAATCATCAAGAGTTAAATTAAGAAAGGAAATTGTCTTTAAAAGCCAAGAGTTATTGGGCTTTTTACAACTTTTCCCTATAGGCACTCTACAACTAGGAGGTTTAAGATGCTGACTGGACAAAGCATTAGAAAATACAGAGTAGGAGATGTTTCTGCATGATTAGGAAATGTTAGAAAATACACTGTAAGAAATGTTTCTGCATGGTTAATGGTAGGACTGAAATATTAGACAAAGCAATGATCCAAAGTGGCTGGTGAGCAAATATTGGCCAAGTTATGCTAGATGACTATGGTGAAATACTAAATTGCCCCGTTGCAGCAAAGCTCCAGGGAAATCAGACACTAACCCCTACCATTCAGGATCTGGCTAACCTGTCTTATCCATCTGCCTAAAAAATGTTGGTATACCTTACTGTTGCCAAAATCAACAAGGCTGGTGTGAACAGAAGGCTCCTGAAAGAAGACGGCGAAGGAAGGAATATAATAAACCAGATTGTGCATCAAACATTTATTCTGGGGTATGAGTGAGTGGGAGCAGAGCTTGGCCAGCAAAAGGCAAACAAAGCCCACAAAGAAGTATAAAAATTTAAATATCCTAATGACCCACAGCAATACTGTGCTTTTTTATCCCTCCACACTGTTTGTGCAAGAAATCAATACAAGGACCTAAAAGATTAAAGTGAGCACAAATAATGAACAGCATTCATTTCAGGAAAGACCATACAAACCTCTTACAGCACAAATGGAGTTGGCCTGTGTTGTAGAATCCAGCTCATCGAGTCTGACAGGGCCAGTCAGCTCACTGAGGTCAGCACCGGCAGCCGAGTACAAAAGAGGCTTTTGTAATAAGAGAACAGTACGTTCAACACAAATAATCCTACCTGCCAACAAAGACATTTCAACTCAGTACAGTAACAAGGAAAAAGGTGACCACGTTAATTGTCATGGCCAATGAAGACAACGATCTCTGCCAGCTACTAAACAGATGGATAGACTCCATCAGATTTTCTCAATGACAAAATATTTTGCTTTCAGCAATACATGCACCATGCTCTCGTTACACTTTGCGACTCCCAGGGAAAAAAGATGTTTAAAAATTCGAACATGGCAGAAGAGAGTCCAATTCCACTCTGACTGCATCGCACCACACTCCCTGCAAACACAACGTTACTGTCTATTCCCTGATAATAAGCTTGGGCACCCCTTCAGGTGGTCTTACTTTGTTTCAAAGATTACAAATAGTAGGTGCATGCAATGCTTTAGTCTCCAAAGCAGAGATTTTTGCTTTGGGACACACAGCCATTTATACAGGTTGGTGCTTCCAGTCCACTTACATTTGGGAAGTGACTGAAGGCGTGAGGTGTGAACTACACATGCAGGCACCATACAGAACCATACCTGAACCTCAAAATAGAGCGGCTAAAAATGAATGTAAAGTGAACTACCATCATCACGTGATCTGTACGGTGGCAAAGGCTCACAGCTAAGATGGCATAGGAGAGTTTGTAAAATTTCTGTATCTAGGGACACGCATGGCTCTAGATTCACCCTCCTGCTCCTTTTAGAGGTAGTTAAGGTCAATAAAACAAGTTTCTGCAAGAATATCAAAACAAATGAAACCAAGTTTCTTAATATTTTTGAGTCTTCTGTCAGCTAGCAAATTTGATTGACACTGGTCATTAGATTCAACAGCCATCAGGGAAGACTGACAGAAATATTGGTGGACATACAGCAAGACCACTGAATTTCTCATTTACTTTGGAGATCAAGCCAAAACTGTAAAAAAGAAACCTTATGGGAAAGCTCTAATTATAATCCCTTTCAACTTTCTCATCCCAAACTTGCAATGTGTCATCTTCACCTGAGAATGAAAGTCACGTATTGCAGTGTCAGAGATTAGGATGCTGCTTCAAGTTTGATTCCAACTGCTTCAAAACCACGCGTAAAGCTTACCATTTCCCCACAATGCATCCTTGAAGAAGACGCGTCGGGAGGCTACGCTGAGGGCTTCTGTGATTTCTGTACTGAGAACACACGATGCAGCGACTGACACAGCAACAACTTTTGGAATTATATGAACCACATTTTGCAATGTGGAGTCAGTCACAAACAACCAAATCTCTCTTTGATTTACAGGAACACTGTGTTTTGTCTATTATTAAAAAAAAAAAAAAGATACAATTTGGAATGCTGCTGTTAATTTTTAGTAGAAGGAAAGACTAAAATAACATCCTCATATTTAAATAACTAATAAAACTGACAGAAATTATTACATTTAGGGCTCATACAGGACAATGAATCAAAGCTTTGTTGGAATTTTTCATTATTCCTTACTGCAGATACAAACATCTCTACCTTAAATTAAGTTTCCGAGGTTGACCCACTGGAATCTTGGCTTTACCTCTATCAACTATCACACCTTATCATAACTCACTTGGACTGTACTAGGGATTTGAAAATGTATTTTATATTAAAAAAATTTCTCATATATATACTTTTATATATATATGAAGTTAATTGGCTGTTTTTATGGACAAAGACTTATATAATTTTTGCCTTAAAAAAAGAAAGGCTAACACTACTACTACTATTATTGCCGTGTGAGCAAATTTTCCATGTACTGTTATCTGATTCCTAAGAGCACCAGTCCTTGGCTAATAGCCACTGCCCAGTCCTTGGCTAATAGCTACTGTAAGCTACAAAGCCAGAGGTTTTTCTTTCTGCTGAACAAACATCTCTAAATATTTGAATGAGGCACAGAAAGAGGAAAGTAGATAACTCATAAGTAAGAAACCTAGGAATCCGCAATGACAATGTAAGTTTTCTGCCTAAGAAAGCTATAAAAGTATTCTGGTGTGCCTAAATTAAGGTATATCACAACTACTGATGTTACAAACAAAATACCTATGTTTCATCTCAGGCTTCATATCTGAAAATAATTATCACAAAATCAGTAGAGTTTTAAAAATTTTTCACACTGAGATGAGGAACAAGCCAGACTAGACAAACATTATATACACATCAGTGCTTATTCCAGGGTCTCTAACAAAATCAGATGGGTTACAATTTGACAATTCATGCTTTTGTTCTTTTTTTTTAAACACAACTTTTATAATATCTATTTGTATATGTAAACTTTCCCATGCTTTAGAAAAAATGAGTTTAGTAACAAAGCATATTTCACATTTACCGGTCCAAGCAAATTGCAATTTTTAAGATTCTAATATTTTAAAATATTTACCTGAAATTAAATTACTTTCTTAATTTAAAAATCTTTTGTTACTATTTTTAATTAGTCTGCTGATTAAAAATTCATACTTAAAACATTTAAATGAATTCAAAATACTGCAATGACTGGAGACACACTCATCACATAAGTATTTTACTCTAAAAGTTGCATGTCTTTAGCATACGGTAATGCAACGAGAACCCCAACTTTTTGTCTTCGTTTGAATTCAAACATGAAACCGTTAACTACACTAAAATTAGCTTTTTGTTCATGCTAGCAGCTCTTAGAACAAATGCAGTAATTGTAAATAATGACTGAGAAAATTAATAACTCAGATATTACAGTTATGCCTTAATACAATATATGCTGCCTGTTGCATTCACGTCGTTTCTTCGCCTAGTAACTCATACATTTGCGTACCTCCTCTGCGTAGATAGCATTAGGACAGCTTCAAAGAAAGAATTTTTACAGCTGTCCCATGAGAATTAGTAACACATTAAAAGCTGGCTTTCAGAAGTATAATCCAAAAAGTAAATAATACAAACAGCAAAAATCACAAGTTAGTATAAAATCATCATCTAGCTATGTGTGACAATTTGTTCTGAACAGAGAGGACACAACAAATAGCAGCAGGATTGAGTTATAAGGAAGGACAGCTCCTTAACCACAGATGGAATATATTTCCTCATATTCCTTCTGTACCACAGTACAGATTCTGAGTAATAATAAAAGCATATTTCGATTCCTCCCTCACACAAATGAAATATCTCAGAACACTGTAGCTACATAGAATAAATCCTATTTTTGAAGTACATTCAAATTAGCTCACGTAGCAGATTATCTAATAATAATAAATCTGCAAAATAAACCAAATCATAGTCCCTTCCTCACTTATTACAACTTGATGATTTTGCATGTGAAGGGTATGGCCTCTTGGCAAAGGCAACTGCAGTAAACAAGCTGCTGTTTGAGACCTTCTTCTGGGATGATTAGGCAAGCAATACACTAACAGCAGGTAAATACATTCCTTTACATTCCTAGAGCAGTTATCCAGCAGTTATGCAGAAGAAGAATATCTTCTGTTGCTTTTCCAACATTACTTTCAAAAAATTTATGAGCACCCATGTACTCACGAAAATTTAGTGCTTACAGCTCAGTAAGTGAATAGCCATTAAAAAACCAGCTAATAAACCTCCTAGTAGCAAGAACAAATCATAGATGTTTTTTTCTGCTAGACAAGTTTCCATTCTTCAAAATCACATCTGTTCCTGCATGCTTCATCTTTTGTCTAATTTAGTGATGAAGTGCTTCTACTGATGACCCACAGCATCTCAGATTTAGACATTCCTGAATACAAAAATGTTTGGCTAGGATATCACTAGTCTGTAATTTTATTTTATTTTTTAATAGAACAGGTTTCTTGGAAATAGAAGTTTACACACGTATGTGTCCATCTTTCTGTTAGCACCCTAATCCCCCTAATTTCACATTTGCAAATGCTCTGTTAAATTCTCACTTAGCATGGAGAAAACACAAGAGATATCCCTCATCCCAGGAGTTAAAAGTACTCCCTGCCTAAAAATCAAATCATAACTCATTGGCTTTTGAAGCAAAAGGGCAAGACCTAAATTAAATTTATGTCTCACGCTGGTGGGAAGCATCTCCAGCTATTTTGCTGGCTGTTCTGGAATTTCTTTGTCTTTGGTTCATATGCTTTGATTCACACTTTGTTTCTTGTGGAGCTGATGGACAATCGCAAATTATTCTCCACCAGAATTCAGTGCTGGCTGTACTGAGGATCTAGTTGCCAGGAAAAAAAAAAATAAATCAGCAACAAAAAAATCTTTTCACTACTGAGGGAGCTAGCAACATTTTGAAAGAAAATTGTAGCATCATTCAGAAACAAATAAATAAAACATAATTATAAGCATTCCAACATAGTATGGATGGCAGATGTATTTACCTAAGAGTTCCTCCTTTCTACTAACTGAACAATAAAAGCCAAATTTGCCTCAGGGGCTTCTATTGAAGTCAACAAAAA
>WAAD01029189.1:0-10344 GCA_013389945.1 Fregata magnificens | reverse complement strand
CAGCGGGCCGTACCAGTCTAGGGAGTTGCCTAGTGCATATTTTAAGTCATTCTTTGAAGTTTAAGACTATTTTGTTGTTATTTTTCATTATCTTTTCTTTAGAAAATAACAGAAAGTTAATTTTTAATATTGGTCTCAGACTACTCCAAATTTGCACACATTATCTTCATGTATGTATGATGCGAAATAATTTGTTTCAATAAATATTTATTATATCCTGCTTTAAATGGTAAATATATCTTAAAGAGTCCACACTCTGAAACACTAAAAGTTGCTTCTACTCATGCTGTTCAGAATCCTCAATTAATAAATAGTTTACCCCTCTAAGTCAACAAGAAGCAAAGCTTGTAGCTTGTATCTAGAAACAAAGCAAAACTGATTTGCATAATGCACACTTTTAATGCAAACTGAATTTTGAGGTGAAGATTTCTAAGATAGCTATTCAGAACCACTCAATAACCTGGGAACATCCAAAGGTATTGAACTCAACTCATTCCATGTGAAATTCTGACTCTAAATTCTGTTTTATAAATCTCATTCTTTTTAGATGAAAAAGAAATTATATCTTTTATAATGGTCATCATTAATTGCCTGAATCCTCTACTGGAACTTCAGAATTTATTTCAGTAGATTTTTAATTTATTTTGTCAGTAGGAACAAAAGCATCCGGAAATGTCCAAATTAATGCATTTATAAATCACACAATGATTCCACTTTATATTATTTCATCCTGTACTGCACATAATCATGCAAACTCTTACTGCCTCCACAGGTCAGTAGTAATTTATTTATCCTGTAAAGTACTTAGAGATTATTCTGTCAGAAAATCACACATAAATGTCACTTACTGTCAAAAATATATAAATTGCCATTCCAGATCAGGTAACTGAGTATCCAGTCTTTCTTGGCAGACAGATTTAGAAATTTTTAAAGAAGGACTTGCATGAGAACGTTCATGTGTGAAATAGGTTTTATATAAAGGCAGCATTTTTTTTTTTTTTTCAGGTACAGATTAACATTCTTTCAAGACATGGTATATTATAAATTTTTTTTAGGCTTAGTACATTTTTGGTCATAGCTACGTTAAAACTTTAGGAATTATGATTGCTCTGGAAACTCAAGTAGCATAGCAATGGCTATATAAATATACTGCATCATTCCACTATAGACTGTCCTACTAGGCTCAGGGAGACCTGAAGATGAACCTTGATAGTGAACACTGAGGCAAGGAAGGCACTTTCCCACATGTCCTTGATCAGTGGGTCCCTTGCCCCATTGAACAGAAGGTCCACACTTTTCTTAGCCTTTCTTTAGCTGCTGTTGTACTTAGGGTAGTTCTTCTTGCACTTCACAACCCTTTCTAGTTTTAGCTTCAGCTTTGGACGATGTCTCTCTATTCCACCTGGGTAGACCATTTCTGTTTCCACTTTCTGTTTACTTTTTTTTTTTTTTTTGTGGGTGAGCTCAGTGGGGCGTTCCTTGTTCATCCATGCTGTCTGTCTGATGAATTTGCTCAACTTTCTGCACGTTGGAATGGATCATTCTTGTGCTGTGAGGAGGTTGTCTTTGATAAGCAAATAGCTCCTGGGCCCCTTTGCTCTCCAAAGCAGTTTTCCAATGGATCTTGCCAAACAAGCCGAAATTCCCAGAGCAAGCTGAAATCTACTCTCCTTAAGTCCAGGGCTGAGGTTCTACTATTGATCTTTCTCACTTCTAGGATTTTAAACTCCCTAATCTCACAGTTACTGCTGCCAAGGCTACCCTCAGCCTTCATATCTGTAGTAGGATCTTCCTTCTTTGTGAGTAACAGATCTAAAAGAATATCACACCTATTTGACCCATCAATCAACTGCATAAAGGTAGCAAAATATTATAGTAAGGTAAACTTGCCTGGTGACATTAACTTAGCAGAACGCTGACTATACATCCGATGAGGGTCACACCCAATATGCTCTCCATAGAACTTATTTTCTTAATGTGATTTGTTCACAAGGTTATATCGATCACAATCCTGCTTTTAAATCTGCTGTGGAAAGATCTGCATATACATAAAACAGCTTTTTAACTTTTTTACCTTTTAAATTAGATGCAAGTGCATTTTTGGAGAGGAAGTATGAGTTGACTGACAGTGAATCTAAGAAAGCTAAGTGATTCAGTTCACTTTAATGTTATATTTACTTCAAAAGCCATTTTTGAGGTGAAATGGTAGATATTTTTAGTTATCACTCATCAACGGTCTACAGGAAAAAATGTTATGGTAAATTAGTCCAGATCCAATAAATCTGCTTTGCTGTACTAGCTTTTTAATTTTTCCTTCCTGTTTTACTCCTATAAATTATTTAAAAGGCTACTATATTTACTAGCCTCTCCAAGGAAATTTAAAATCCCGCATGAAACTCTTCCTCAATATTATAATTCTTATCACCTTCAACTAGCCTCCCACTAGTTTGTCATGCAGTCTCATAAGGGTTATCTAATTTAATCATCTTTCAGAATTTTAGAATTATTTAAACCAATAGAGCCATTACTTTGCAGAAACAGTTACTAAAATTATTCTTAACAGAAAATATATGTTCATCTTTCATATAATTAGTGGCCAGAGAGTATCAATGATGTGAAAGGTCTGGTTTTCAGGACTTGCCTTGGAACTATATCCAATTAAGCTACTATTGTGCTCTGCAATTTATTCATTTATTTATTTATTTTGAGACTTTTTTTAGGTTTTTAGCACTTAGTTCACTCACATTTTACTTTACCTTATTCTTCTGTGGAAGATTCAGTCTTCTCATGATTGATAAGCCCCAGAACAAATTATCCACACTCATCTAGATTGTTCATCACTGCTTAAATTGAAAGGAAGAACTCTGCGAAAAACAGGGCTTGCTTACTTGAAAGTTTTAAAATATTAAAGCTAATACAAAGCCAACTCCTCCTGATGACAATGCACATTTTCTTCTAACAGTTACTTTATTTGATACACATTTTTCAAGGGAAGAAACACTTGAAGATACTACTTCTGTAACTTTGTTTCACGCTTAGCCTACGCTGAAATTATGGTGTTTGTACAAAAGAGGTATCTTTAATACTGTAATTCAGTAAATGTGTTAATAAATATATGTGTTTCCAAAACAAAGGAATACAAATTCTAATGACCTTCAAATATTTCTAAAAGAGCATCAGTGATGTATAAAATTAATAGATTTGCAATCTGATTACTGTTTACATTTATATGTGTAGTGGAGGATATATGAGATCTTACAGCAAAAGTCGAATTCAAAGTCTCTTCTGTAAAACATAAAGAAGACTGGATTTTTCCTCTTACAAAAAAAATTTCTTATGTTCCTAGAACATTCATGTCAGATTGCATATAAGCATATATCCTGCAAGTGCAAAACCGAGGCTTGATATACTTGCATCCTCTATTTTGAAAGAGAAACTCAAATACACATGTAATTACTTAATCATTTTTAATGAAATGTTGATTGTCATGAATAATGCAAACTACTGAAGATGATCAATGCCCCTGACAGACATGCAATTTTGTATTCAAGTGGGTGTATGTTATTTAATAAAGTAATTCTGAATCTTTTCACTAACATCCTGGTGTTGAAGTGAATTTTTTTAAATGAAAAAAAAATGTGCAGATACATATACACAAACACTAATCATGTGTGTAATTACTTTGTAGGAACATGATGAGAAGCAAATGCAAACTTAGATTAAAAAGTTTATCTATTTACTTTCCAGGGGCTATCATCCCTCTTTTAAAGCAAAAAGATGTGCTGGTTTTGGCTGGGATAGAGTTATTTTCTTCATAGCAGCTAGTATGGGGCTATGTTTTGGATTTGTGCTGGAAACAGTGTTGATAACACAGGGATGTTTTAGATGTTGCTAAGTAGTGCTTACGCTAGTCAAGGACTTGTTCAGCTTCCCATGCTCTGCCAGGTGCACAAGAAGCTGGGAGGGGACACAGCCGGGACAGCTGACCCCAACTGACCAAAGGGATATCCCATACCATATGATGGCATGCTCAGCATATGGAGCTGGGGGAATAAGAAGAAAAGTGGTGGACGTTTGGAGTGATGGCATTTGTCTTCCCAAGTAACCGTTACGCGTGACGGAGCCCTGCTTTCCTGGAGATGGCTGAACAGCTGCCTGCCGATGGGAAGTAGTGAATGAATTCCTTGTTTTGCTTTGCTTGTGTGCATGGCTTTTGCTTTACCTATTAAACTGTCTTAGTCTCAACCCACAAGTTTTCTCACTTTTACTCTTCTGATTCTCTCCTCCACCCCACCAGGGCGGAGCAAGCGAGCCGCTGTGTGATGTTTAGCTGCCTGCTGGTTTAAACCACAACAAAAGAGAACCCACGTTATTTTAAAATCTAGGATTCATCAATGTGACCAGACATTCATTACATGCTTCTGCAACGCTCTGGCTAGCCTTCTTGATAAGCACAGAAGGAGCAGAAACAATAGATGGTGTGTAAGGCAGCCAGTCATGAAGTTTAAGTATTAGGAGTTTAATAGAAGAAAGGCTAAGAGTGATCAGCTGGGGAGTAGAGTTGGACCAAATGTATGCATTGCTCTTGACTTGAATATCCTGCAAAAGCTGCTGCTGAAACCAAAATCTGTTTCAGGATTCTTTTGTTTGCACAGAACAAGTGTCATGTAATTGCAACTCAGTTTCATATTCTTGCCAACATTTGATGGTTATTAACAGGGAAAATTAAATACACACTGTTATTTCCACTGTAACAGATGGATTATTTTCATCCCATCTATCTCATAATCTTTCTCGCCCTTTTTTTTGATCTCTTATAGAATTTAGGAAATGGTAACAAAAAGTTTTATAGAAATGGAGACGCCAGCTTTTCCAGTGATTTTTCTTTGTTTTAATTTGCTTGCATTATCTTTTAAACCATACCTTTATCAATTTTTATTAAAGTTGTCTTTAGTATTTCTTATTTTGGGGGTAAATAACTCTCCCTTTCTGTTTTTAGGAAGTTGAAGGAACTGTTGGGTAGAGTATATTTGTTAGAAGCTGGTGTCTTTGTTGTATTAAACTGTCTCATTTTGCATCACCTCTAGTTCTAATCCCAAATGCCTGCTTATTTACACCCTCCCTTTATCAGAATGTTTTCTTAAAGGGAAAACTGTGAAATGTGACGTGTCGAAAAAAAAATTTAGAAAAACTAACTGCGGGAAATTATCTGGGGAAGCTTTAATAGCAAGATGACAATGAATATACTTGCATAAAGCACAGATGGTCAGAACTTACTTTGATGTCTTCATTGCCCACTCATTCATTTTGTTTGCTTAATTGCAAATCAGAAGGTAGAGCCCTAAGTTGCATTTTGAAGAAAAGAATAATGAATGCAGTAATGGTGTCGCAGTTTTTACCTTTATGCTAACCATCTGCATGTTCTGTACCATATATTCCACTATGCTTTTTAACAGAAAAAAATCTCAAAATATGTACAAAATTCCTGGCTGAAATGTGTAAATATATGCACATATATAATATATATACACATATAGAATACATATACCTTTCTCTATAAGCTCATATTATATGTGTGTGTGTGTATACATATATCCACTCACACACATATGTAGGAGGGCTTTTTAAGAAGCTGTCATTTAAATTGTCACAAAATTTAACCCATTTAGGTTTCAGCCACAAGGAATATGGTCCTTAAAAAATGAAACTCATGTCTGCCACTCCTTCTGGAGTTTGTCAATGCTAATGGGAGCTGGGTGAATCACTGCCAATAACTCAAAAATGTCAAAAATGAAGAGAAGCTATGTGGGTCTTAGAAACTTCTTTAATTCATAGAAGAATCTGACTTCTGTATTATACTGAAGTTTTCATAAACAAAAAAAAATCAGATTCTTTTAAAGTATGCTCTTGAAAAGGATTTAACAAAGGGGCAAAAAATACTTTAGATCATTATACATGCTGGTCTAGAAAGATTCTTTCTCCAGGACCATGTCATATATCAGATCACTCTCCTTTTGGAGAAAATATTTTCTTATCCACTTTGTGAGATTAAAAGAAGAGAGCAGAAACTTTTTGGCTCCAAACTGCCATTAGCCACAAAGGATCTTAACGTTGAATGCCAGAGAAATCCAATTACTCTGTATTTCTCAGAAGTAGTGATCAAGTTACTTCCTGGCTCTTCTAATATCTGCTTTTCTTCCCAAGGTATAGGTGGATGTGTAATAAATATTATAAACCTTTTTGTCAAGTGTGTTGTGCATTTTCTGGAAGGTCCTCTCTATGTTTGGAAGGCACTCTCTATGTTATTCATTCTTTATCTCAAGTCATCAAACTCACACACAGAACACACACACACACACATGCACATATATAGATACTTATATAGCTATGTGCATGTTTATTTATCCTTAGTCAATATAACTATACCTATAATAAAATTTTTTGAAGAAAATATTATAAAATGGCTAATATGGATAGGTTTGTTTCAGATTCTGGGATAGTATGAGGATCTGAATATCAAAGAATTTTCTGAATTTATAGTTGATATTCATCTCCACTATATTGGGGTATCTTCAGTGTAAACCTCTATTTAAGCTACTCCTTTGTTGTCAACGAAGAGATAGAAATACTTTCACAACAAGAGCGATCTAGCCTTCATATCTACATTAAGTTGAGAAGACTCACACTGGAAGTATCTTACAAAAGAACTAGGGGTGACTGGGTGACTAGCTTGGATGAAGATGCCTGCCCTGTAGATACCTATGCCACATGAATTCCATCCCATTTCTCCTGAGTACATGAATAGCATTTACAAGGGCCACAACTAAGTAGATTTCCAACCTTATTCATAATAATTGTGAGCAGAAAATCTTCTTTGAGTGGTGTATCTTAACATAAGATTACATTGTCATAAACCACTGAAATATTACAGGGAATTGCAAATAATGAATTACTTTTCAGATGGCCTAGAGATTCAACAAAAAAGTACAGACAATGAATTTTTATTTATTCAGCTGACACACATTAAGAAAAAGAATAGCATGGGTAACTGCACCTTTACAGTGTAAAGGTTTTCTCTTTTTCTCTTGTTGCCTTAATTTCTTCCAATTTTTTTGCTGGTTGCTTAGCCATTTAAGTAAGATTCCCTCATCAGATCAGAGACTAGAAGATGGCTGGCAGAAAGTTGCTCAATTTTGATGTATGAGGTGACAGCAGTATTCAGGGAAGAGTGATTTCTTGAGTCATTCAATTATAATCCCATAATGAAGCAAAATTACTCATAGTGGAAGACCCTTGTTGAGGAAATATAGTCAGTATGATCTCAAGAAGAGAGTTAGATCCACTGCAACTAAATGAGTTACAATGTTATCTGTACACACAGTCTTAATTTTCCACAGTGGCCTGGATTCATTCCACCCTCATTTTAGCAACTTAATTGAGGGTGGAAAGTGAATTTCTCAGTTGTCCTCACTTTCTGAGTTTAACAGTCTCTGAATGCCAAAACTAGATTCTTCCCAGATGAAACTATACAGTAAAACGCAGTTCAGGAGAGCACCTAATGTATTACAACTCCTATGCAGAATTTAGCCCATGGGAGCAGTCTAGAACTAGCATACACTACAATACCTAAAATTAATATAGCATGGGCACTTGGTCCTCATACCAACTATTTCACTCTATAGATCCACTCAAGTTGTGCAGCACTACTTGCTAATGTAGACATAGGCTTTGACACCTGAGTTTGGAGGATAGTCTTATTAACTTTCCACTGGAGTCAGCTGAGAAGGGTGGCTACCTTCAGAGTTTTATTCCATCTCCATAAGATTTGTTACCCTTCAAAAATACTGCACTCTCTGCACTTGTTATGGGCAGCTAGGCTAAGGTTATGAGTTATTTATAAGTAAGTGCTTGAAGTGAAACATCTTGAAGCTCTCTCTGTGTCCCCACTTAGACCTACTCCTTCCTGCAAAACCCCTATCTTAAAATGAAATCATCTACTCACATCCTTTGAGCTCAAAGTTCCACAAGCACATTGTGCAAAGTTGCTGCAAAGCATCCAGGCTAAAGGATATTAAGAAACTTGTAGTTAGATGCAGGGAAATATACTGTTCTAACAAGTGGGAAACCTATATATGTTAAGCATCAAAATTATAGTCTACAAGGTAATAATCTAATTTTTATATTTCTTGGAGAATAAATAGTTCCATATAGCAAGACTAGCAGTATTTTTCTTTGTCAAATTTATTGAAAGCTGAAGGAAAATCCTTGGCAAGAAATTGAATTAATCTGCAATTAAGATGCTGCATGAATATCAGAGGAAAATACGTCAAAATATCAGTGATGTTAAAAAAATAGAATGAAAATTAAGAGAATCTTTCTGTGAGATTAACCTTTAACAGTTTAACTGAACAATAAATGAGCCTGCTCTGTTTACTCAGTCTTTCATTTTTTGTGTTAATACTTTCTGTAATGTTTAAGGTACAAGTCACGGGAAGTGTGATATAACCCACAAGAAGTTTACAGTTACAGTTTTCTTTATCTGAAAGAAGCTGGTTTATTTTTTTACAGGCTCCAGGTGAAGTAGTTAGAACAGAAAACCTGGGGTAGGTAACCATCAAGATATTATAAAGATAGTATACAGTTCATATATTAAAATAATAATTTCATACCCAAAAGCTCATATATTTTTTCTGTTATGATTTATGATTCTATGCATGAATATCACCTGAACAACAGTTTTTGCCAATCATAATAGTTTCTTATTGCAAGTGGACTTCCAAACATTAATATCTTCAACTGGGAATGCCTCTGAAAGTGCAACTTTCATGGGCTCTCCAGCCAATGCTACCTTTACTACTTTTCTCTCATTTCATTTTTATCTATAATTTATTAATTCATGAAGGTCAAAAGTCCTTCAACTAGTATGAAAAAACTCAACAGTTTAAAATCCCACAGCAGAAAAAAGTAAAAAAAAAATGTAAAGATTTGTAACTTTCCACTCCTTCTGCCTTTTGGAAGGTTGATCAGTCCCTATGTGACCGTAATATTAATGCTGATTTCTTGAAAAGTAGATGTCCTCAATTATTCAGTATAAATTGAAGGTAAAAACAAAACTCTATTAGTATGCATCCTTACACTTCTTTGCCCCTCCACAGTTTCCTCATAACAATACACTTTCTCTTCTACTTATTGCAAAGAACTATTCCCTTAACTCCTCCAGAGACTTTGTAACAGTAATACATTAAACTCAAAACCACCTGGATTTTGGTATTTGAATAGCTGAAGGGAATTTTTATTTCCCTTTAGGTTTTTTCGTCTTAAACAAAAAAGGAATATTAAATTAAATATGNGCAGCAATAAGAACAAAACCACAGCACTCAGTGTCATGTAGTCTCAAATTTATTTACTAAACAGCATAAGTATGGCAGCTGGTTAGTGATTTCTATGCTACAATGCACACACACTTCACACTTGTGAAAATCAAGGCCCCCGCCCCTCTGGTCCATTTTAGACCTCTATCAGGGATCCAGGATATCCCCATATGGAGAGACAATCAGCATTTGTTACGTAGGTCATAAGGACAGCCCACAAATTGGTGACACAAATATAAAGTTGTTAACAGTTACATGCCAACTTGGGTCCTCTGTGCTTCTTTCTCTCTTTTCCGTATGTACCAGAGTAACCTAAACAAGCAGGATAGACATACTATGGGTCTCATTTACCTGAGCAGTGATCTCAGGGGCAGGCCTTATCTCATTACAATAGCAAAGTTATGTCTGATCTAGGTCAAAATTCAGTATGTAAGGCTTGCATGAGAAATTAGCGATGATGAAAATCTAGAAAAAGATACAGAATTACTGGAGGGAGTCCTGTGAAAGGCCACAAAGAGGATTAAGGGACTGGAGCATCTTTCATATGAGAGAAAGTAGAGAGGGCAGGGACTGTTTAGCCTGGAGAAGAGAGGCTCAGGGGAATGAAGAAGAGACAGACTCTTCTCAGTGGTGCCAAGAGGCAGTCTGCATAAATTGAAACACATGCTATTCTGTCTGAATATAAGAAAATGGTTGTTTACTGTGGGGGTGGTTGAACACTGGACCAGGTTTCCCAGAGACATTGTGGTGTCTCCGCCTGCGGAGATATTCAAAACCTGACTGAACACGGTCCTGGGCAACCTGCTGTAGGTGACCATACTCTGATTTGGGCAGGGGAGGGCCAAAACAGTCTCCAGAGTTGTTTTCTGACTTCCACCATTCTGTGATTCAGTGATTCAGCTTTTCAGCTTTCCCCGCCACCCACCCCAGTATTTTTATTGATGCTCTTTGCCCTCTCTCAAGAAGGTATCAT
>WAAD01029183.1:0-10329 GCA_013389945.1 Fregata magnificens | reverse complement strand
GCTTCGGTTTTAAAGTCACAGTGTGATTTTAATTAACTGCGCATGCTTACGAAGAGTGGGGGGGTAGTTCTTTTCGTACGTCAATTGAGTCGGTGGTCGCGATCTCCCCCTGCCAGAATTACCTTTCCCCTACTTTCTGCGGTTCAGCGTCTTCTGGGCCAAGAAATTCCCTCCTATCGCTGCTGACTGATTTGTGGCCTTCCCTTATCTTCACAGCCTTCTCTGTAGCAGGATGTTCCTACTGTTAGTCCTTGAAGTTCTACTGAATTGTATTCTTTTAGAAGGTTCTTGTTAATGAGGCATTCATTGCTAAGACTTTCTTATCTTCTAGCTTTTGTTCAGGGTATCAGCATGCCTTAGTTGGGGCCTAGGCAGCTTGCTCTTCCCAAAAATATGGGTATGGGCACAAGCTGCAAGTTTTAACCCTTTGATTATTTACAACAGGAAGGTGTTTTAAGAGTTGGTTTTATTTCTCATTACCCTACTCTGATTGGATTGTTAATAAATTAAGCTAATTTCCCCAAGTGGAGTCTGTTTTGCCTGCGACGGTGACTGCTGAGTGATCTCTCCCTGCCCTTATGTCGACCCATGAGCCTTTCATTATATTTCCTCTCCCCTGTCCGGTTGAGGAGGAGGAGTGATAGAGTGGCTTTGGTGGGCACCTGGTGTCCAGCCAGGGTCAACCCACCACAATTTTTTAAATAATGGTCAGGCTTTTTGCAGAATTTGCGTAAGTATATCTAAAGTTACAGTAGAACAACACACAGCTGTCTAGCAACCAAAAGTTTTAAAGAGGTTTCTGCTGCTATGCCTTGAAGTGTGGGTTAGAGTTGAGATTTTTTTTGTGTGTTTCTTCCCTTTCTTTGTATGTTTAGACCTGATAATTAATAATGGAGCATAAGCCTCTCTTTTGAGATAAGAATATCTTAGTTACAGTGAAAACATAGCTTGTTAGAATGACTGTATTCTCAGGAAGCTACATGCTAATGTCAGACTCTTCATAGCAACAACAACTTAAACTAACAGCCTATCTGGAGAAGACATAATTGCATTAATTGATTCTCATGAGCCTCTACTTCAAGCAGCAAAAAGGCAGAAACTGGAGAGGTTTGGCCACATGACTTGAGTTACAAACACATTTTTGCAGGGAATCACAGAATCATAGAATCATTAAGGTTGGACAAGACCTCTAAGATCATCAAGTCCAACCACCAACTAACACCACCATGACTCCTAAACTAGGACCTGGAGTGCCACGTCTATACTTTTTTGAACGTGGGTTGATGACTCCACCACCTCTCTGGGGAGCCTGTTCCAATGCCTAACCACTCTTTCGGTCAAGAAATTCTTCCTGATGTCCAGTCTAAACCTCCCCTGACGCAACTTGAGGCCATTTCCTCTCGTCCTATCGCTAGTTTCTTGGGAGAAGAGTCCAAGGCCTGCTTCACTACAACCTCCTTTCAGGTAGTTGTAGGGAGCGATAAGGTTTCCCCTCAGCCTCCTCCAAACTAAACAGCCCCAGTTCCCTCAGCCGCTCCTCATAAGACTTGTTCTCTAGACCCTTCAACAGCTTCGTTGCCCTTCTCTGGACATGCTCCAGCACCTCAGTGTCCTTGTACTGAGGGGCCCAAAACCGAACACAGTATTTGAGGTGTGGCCTCACCAGTGCCGAGTACAGGGGCACGATCACTTCCCTACTCCTGCTGGTCACACTATTCCTAATACAAGCCAGGATGCCATTGGCCTTCTTGGCCACCTGGGCACACTGCTGAATGGTCAAATGGACGCGAAATAGAGAACTCCCTGGTACTGCCTGTACATAAATCGTAGGGTCATAGAAGGATCTAGGTTTGAAAGGATTCATGAAGTTCTTTAATCCAGTCTCCTTACCAAAGCAGGCCTAACTTCAAATCTAGATTAGGTTGCTCAGTTCCTTGTCCAGCCATTTTTTTTTTCTCCAGGCATGTCTGCTGAACTGTTTTCAGCAGCAGGAAGTTTTTTTCCTTTTGTCCAGCTAGGATTTCCCGTGCTGCAACTTGTGCACATTGCCTCTTGTCTTTTCACTGTAACTCTGTGATGTGAGCTCCCTCAGTCTTCCTTCTGATGCCTTTACCTGGATAGGGAAATAACAGGCACAGTATGTCCAAGCTGCTAAAAATCACCTGAAGTAGAGGGAAATTACAGTCAGTACCCTAACATAATGCTTCTTTAATTGGACTAGTCAGCGGATTAAAAGAGGATTCAGGTTGGAATGCACCTTGGTCATCTAGCCCAACCTCCTGCTTAAAGCAGGGTCAACGATGAGATCAGGTCATTTTGTTCAGGGCTCTGTTGAGTCAGGTCTTGAAACCTACAAAGACACAGACTGCGCAACCTCTCTGGCCAACCCCTTCCAATGCTCGATGCGTGACTGTCATCATGGTGAATAAGTTTTCCCTATCCATTTGGTACCTCTCATTACAGCTTGAGCCTTCTGTCTCTTGTCCTACCACCATGCACCACTGTGAAGAGCCTGGCCTGGTCTTCTTGATAACCTCTGTAGGTATTGGAAGATAGCAGTTAAATCCTCCCACCCGAGCCTTCTCTTCTTCAGACTAAACAAGTCCAGGTCCATCAGTTTATCCTCACAAGGCAAATGCTCCAGCCTCCTGACTGTCTTGGTGGTCCTCTGCTGAACTTGCTGATCAGTGCCTTTCTTGTACTGATGGGCTCAAAACTGGATGCAGTAGTCTAGGTGGAGTTTAACAAATGCTAGTAATCCTTTCCCTTGAACTACTGGGTAGGCTCCTGCTATTTTACAGCCAAGCCTACACTGCTGCCAGGGCACACTGCTGGCTCACATCCAGCTTTCCATCCACCAGGATCACAACTCTTTCAGAAGAGATGCTCACCAGCTAGTCATTTCCTAACCTGTGTTGTTGCCAGGTGTTATTTCTTCCCAGATGCAGAACTTCGCTTTTGTCCTTACTCAGTTTCATAAGGTTCCTCTGAGCCCATTCCTCCAGCTTGTCTATGTCCCTCTTTATAGCCGCTCTCTGCCCTTGAATGTATCAACTAGGATAAGACAAGGAAGGTAAACTGCCATTATACATTCTCTTAGAGGGAAAAGTGGGTGATTCTTTGGTATTTGCCATTTCATAGTAGATTAATTTTTAATAATCAGTGTAATGATGCATTCATGCAATTGAACGATAATGTAAATGATGATGAAATATAATTCTGATGGCATTAACTGAAAGTAAGCAGAAAACAAACAGAACAACCAAAGAAGTAATAAAATATAAACATTCTGTGCCAACCCCCCCCGTAACAATACAATGACTGTGGCATGGAAAAAAAAAAAAAAAGATTGACAGTGTTTTGCAACTTTACAGAAAACTTTAAGATTTTGTGATGGGCATGGGTATTGCAGCATAAAGGAAACTGTAGGATGCATGTGAAGCCTGTGGTATCCGCAAACTTGTATACACCCAAATACAGTTGCCCAGAGGCAAGAGAAGATAATGAGGAAATATTCTACTTATTATAGAGCATCACATCTGGAGGCAATGGCTGTCCACCTCAAATATAGCATTGGTCTTGAGATGTGGAGGAAGCTGTAGAAGCAATCATTATGCATTCTTTCCTTGAAAGTCTACATCATCTTGATTTATTGTTCAAGGAGCTGTTAGATGTGTTAGGTGATCTTTCTTAACCTGAATCTCCTGCATCCTTCTGTTTTCTAGAAGATACTCTTCTAGTCCTGTTCCTGCTGTGCTTTCCCCAATTATGCCTATTTGGCAATCTCTGTGAAATGGAAAAGGTCTGGGAACAACTCAGTTCTTTGATGCTTTTTTTTGGTGATACTGACTGAAAGCCATGGTCCCCAGCAGCATCTGTTTAAGGGGTAGCTTAATCATGGAGAACACAGCCCACAGCCAAGAGACTTCTTTGTCTCTCTTCACTTTTCTTTTGTATTCCTAGGCGTCCTTTTTTTTCCCCCAGTTGGGTCACTCTCATACCCAATACTTCATGATTACTTGGTTGCTTAAAATTGTCAGTTGCCTTTCTGTCTCCTTTTATAGAATCATAGAATCGTTTAGGCTGGAAGAAGACCTTTAAGATCATCGAGTCCAACCATTAACCTAACACTGCCAAGTCCACCACTAAACCATGCCCTAAGCGCCACATCTACACGTCTTTTAAATACCTCCAGGGATGGTGACTCAACTGCTTCCCTGGGCAGCCTGTTCCAATGCTTGACAACCCTTTCAGTGAAGAAATTTTTCCTAATATCCAACCTAAACCTCCCCTGATGCAACTTGAGGCCGTTTCCTCTTGTCCTACCGCTAGTTACCTGGGAGGAGACCAACACCCACCTCGCTACAACCTCCTTTCAGGTAGTTGTAGAGAGCAAAAAGGTCTCCCCTGAGCCTCCTTTTCTCCAGGATAAACAACCCCAGTTCCCTCAGCCACTTCTCATAAGACTTGTGCTCTAGACCCTTCACCAGCTTCGTTACTCTTCTTTGGACATGCTCCAGCACCTCTGTCTTTCTTGTAGTGAGGGGCCCAAAACCGAACACAGTATTTGAGGTGCAGCCTCACCAGTGCTGAGTACAGGGGCACGATCACTTCCCTACTCCTGCTGGCCACACTATTTGTGACATAACCCAGGATGCTATTGGCCTTCTTGGCCACCTGGGCACACTGCTGGCTCATGTTCAGCTGGCTGCCGACCAGCACCCCCAGGTCCTTTTCCGCCAGGCAGCCTTCCAGCCACTCTTCCCCAAGCCTGTAGTGTTGCATGGGGTTGTTGTGACCCAAGTGCAGGACCTGGCACTTAGCCTTGTTGAATCTCATACAATTGGCCTCGGCCCATCAATCCAGCCTGTCCAGATCCCTCTGTACAGCCTTCTTACCCTCAAGCAGATCAATACTCCTGCTCAACTTGGTGTTGTCTGCAAACTTACTGAGGGTGCACTCGATCCCCTCATCCAGATCATTGATAAAGATATTAAACAGAACTGGCTGCAATACTGAGCCCTGGGGAACACCACTTGTGACCGGCCACCAACTGGACTTAACTTCATTCACCACAACTCTTTGGGCCTGGCCATCCAGCCAGTTTTGTAGGTGGCTGTCACATTTGCTAACCTCCAGTCAACTGGGACCTCCCCGGTTAGCCAGGACTGCTGATAAATGATGGAAAGTGGCTTGGTGAGCACTTCCACCAGACCCCTCAGTACCCTGGGGTGGATCCCATCCAGCCCCATAGACTTGTGTGTGTCTAAGTGGTGTAGCAGGTCGCTAACCATTTCCCCTTGGATTATGGGGGCTTCATTCTGCTCCCCATCCCTGTCTTCCAGTTCAGGGGGCTGGGTGCCTGGAGAATAACTGGTCTTACTGTTGAAGACTGAGGCCAAGAAGGCATTAAGTATCTCAGCCTTTTCCTTATCCTTTGTCACTATGTTTCCCTCCACATCCAATAAAGGATGGAGATTCTCCTTAGCCCTCCTTTTGTTGCTAATGTATTTATAGAAACTTTTTTATTGTCTTTTACAGCAGTAGCCAGATTAAGTTCTAGTTGGGCTTTGGCCCTTCTAATTTTCTCCCTGCACAACCTCATGACATCCTTGTAGTCCTCCTGAGTTGCCTGCCCCTTCTTCCAAAGGTCATAAAGTCTCCTTTTTTTCTGAGTTCCAGCCAAAGCTCTCTGTTCAGCCAGGCTGGTCTTCTTCCCCGCCAGCTCATCTTTCGGCACATGGGGATGGCCTGCTCCTGCGCCTTTAAGATTTTCTTCTTGAAGAATGTCCAGCCTTCCTGGACTCCTTTGCCCCTCAGGACTGCCTCCCAAGGGACTCTGTTGATCAGTCTCCTAAACAGGCCAAAGTCTGCCCTCCAGAAGTCCGAGGCAGCAGTTCTGCTGACCACCCTCCTTACTTCTCCAACAATCGAAAACTATCATTTCGTGATTGCTGTGCCCAAGATGGCCTCCAACCATCTCATCACCCACAAGTCTTTCCCTGTTTGCAAACAACAGGTCCAGCGGGGTGCCTTACCTAGTTGACTCACTCACTGGCTGTGTCAGGAAGTTATCTTCCACACACTCCAGGAACCTCCTAGACTGTTTCCTCTCCACTGTATTGTATTTCCAGCAGACATCTGGTAAGTTGAAGTCCCCCACGAGAACAAGGGCCAGCAATTGTGAGACTTCTCCCAGCTGCTTATAGAATATTTCATCTGCCTCTTCATCCTGGATGGGTGGTCTGTAACAGACTCCCACCATGATATCTGCCTTGTTGGCCTTCTCCCTGATTCTTACCCATAAACACTCAACCCTATCGTCACCATCCTCAAGCTCTTGACAGTCAAAACACTCCCTAACATACAGGGCTACCCCACCACCTCTCCTTCCTTGCCTATCCCTTCTGAAGAGTTTATAGCCATCCATTGCAGCACTCCAGTTGTGCGAGTCATCCCACCGTGTTTCTGTGATGGCAACTATATCATAGTTTTCCCACTGCACAATGACTTCCAGCTCCTCCTGTTTGTTGCCCATGCTGTGTGCATTTGTGTAGTTGCACTTCAGCTGCGCTATTGATCCTGCCACCTTTCCTATGTGACCATTCTCAGGTGCTTCCGTGGTTTCTAACACATCAATAACCCTTGTGTCTTTGCTGCTGCATGGATCTCCATCCCCTACCTCCACTGAGACAGCAGACCGAAGGACCTTGCTAGCACACTGTCCCTCAAACACTGGCATGCCGCCCCGAGGCTTATTTCTAGTGAGCCTGGTTTTATCCCTTTCCCCCTTCAAATCTAGTTTAAAGCTCTTTCAATGAGCCCTGCTAGCTCCTGTACAAGGATCCTTTTCCCCCTTTGAGACAGGTGTACCCCGTCTGTCGCCAGCAGGCCTGGTGTCATGTAAACCAACCCATGATCAAAAAACCCCAAATTCTGCTGGTGACACCAGGCTCAGAGCCAGGTATTGATCTGCTGGCTCTTCCTGTTTCCTCATCATTCCATGCAACTGGAAGGATAGAGGAGAACACTACTTATGCTCCTGATCCCTTAACCCGTCATCCCAAGGTCCTGAAGTCTTTCTTGATTGCCCTCGGCCTTCTTGTTGCAACTTCATTGCTGCCTACCTGAAAAAGCAACAATGGATAGCAATCTGAGGGCCATACCAGGATAGGAAGCTTTCTCTTCACATCTTTAACCCAGGCCCCAGGGAGGCTGCAGACTTCCCTAAGAAGTGGGTCTGGTCTGCATATTGGGCCTTCTGTTCCCTTCAGAAAGGAGTCTCCTATGACAATGACCTGTCTTTTTTTCTTTATGGAAGCAGTTTTGATGCAGGGCATAGGCTGACTTAACTGTGGCGACACCTCCAAGCTAGATGAACCATTGTCCTCGTTATTGTTCGGTTCCACTTGCAGAGCCTTATACTGATTATGCAAGGGCACCTGGGAAGGTGGGGTAGTCACGGAGGAGACACGCCTGCTGCACCAGGCAGTAACTTGTCGCCATTCTCCCTTATCCCTTAAGTCACTGTGTTCAGCCAGGTGGAGAGAGGGTAGGGAATCCTCCATATCATGTGCCCTGTCTGCCTATCGGGCCTGTCTCAGGGAAGGTAGGGTGCGATTCCAGTAGTCTATCTCTCGCTCTCCCTGATACTCCTCAACCTAGTCACCTCCTCCTGGAACTCTGTTACTAAGTGGAGGAGTTCCTCTCTCTACCTGGACACAGCTCCCACAGCTGTGCTCACTGCCACTGTCCAGTCCTGGCGTTAAGAGTAGGACACACCCTGCAGCCTGACACCTGGGTGGCAGCATGTTCCTGCCGGAGCTCTGTCTGGGAAGCTGCGTCAGTCGTGGTGGGTGCAGAGCTTAGAGAGGCCATGGCTTTCTGCCAGGTGGATACCATTGCTCCCTGGTTGAGCTGGCAGAGCTTCAGTGTCCTTGCGCATCCTTCCGTGTGAACTGCCGCGCCACGCCCTTGCTGACGCGCCATGCCCTGGCTGCTAGCGCTCCCCAGGGGCTTCTTTTATACATGTGGAGGGGCTTGGCCACCATCGCTCCTGGCCCCGTCCAGGTCTCAATAGCTGCTGTTGAGTGAGCTGCAGGCTCCTGGCAGCTCTCTCGGCTCCCCCTGAGGTTTCCCTGGTTCGGGACCACCCCCGTGCACCACGCTAAAGCGATCCACTGCGGATCGTGCCGGCACTGGAGCAGCTCACCTTGGCGACTGTGCGTAGACTGAACTCCAGCATCTCAGCCAGTCTTCTTTTTTGAAGGGTGGAGGAGTCCAGGAAGTTACCAAATCTTCAGCTGACATTAAGAGAACTTAAATGCAAATAGATGCACTTGTAGCAGCAGCAGAAAGACAGCGCTGGAAGGCGCTTTTTTTGTTTTTCTTTAGAGAAGGACATAGCAGAGCCCAGGGGAACCAGAACACTTTGATACCTGCACTCCTACCTTTTCTAGGCTAACACAACCATGTCACTAACTGCAGCATTGCATAATGACATTAAGGCCTGAGCCAAACAGCCAAAACACAGTCAGAGAACGAGATAACCTCAAAAACAGTGAGTCTGCCAGCACCAGTGCAGTTTCTCAGGTATGACACAAACAGCTGAAAGGGGCTCGTTCTCACTGACCCTGCAGTGATGCTCCCTGTGCGTTGTTCTAATGACTGAACTTCGCTCATCACCCTACTTCCCTTACAGTGTGTGTACTATGCATAGTCCTTCTGTGCTCCAATGTACATATCATGCCTGCACTGGACTCCATCAACCTGAGATTTCAATATAAAGGTTAGTTCTATACACAGGGAAAAAGAGACTTTCCTATAGCCTGATGCACTCCTCTCCTACTGTTCATTGCAACCTAGAAAAGGATGCAGGGATTACTTGCAACCTTGTTCAATGACTGGAGATGGCATTCCTGTCCACCTCATCTCCTAGTGAATAACACTCATGTAGGGAATGGCTTCACTGTGCAGCTCTCCATCTTTGCTCCCTGTGCTGGGCTAAGATTATCTCTGAGGAGAGAACAGCATTTGTGGAACACTTTTGTGCCCAGTTACATTGGGCAGTAGAAGCAACTGTCAGTAGTTTCTTCTGTGTCTGAGGAATGTAGTGAGCAAGATTGAGATTATCAGAGAAAATCCCACAGTGCAAACTGAGGGGTTGGGAGCCTGTGGTTGTCTGGGAAGTCTGGAGAGGATAGTCATCCATAAGAAGATGCAAAATTACATTCCACATCTCTGTTTGTCCTCATGGTGTTTCTATCCACCAGCACCCAAGTGACGTATAAGTGTACTGAGTCTGGCTGGGATAGAGTTAATTTTCTTTGTAGCAGCCTGTATGGTGCTGTGTTTTGGATTTGTGAGTAGAACAGTCTTGATAACACACCTGTGTTTTGGCTATTGCTGAGCAGTGCTTGCACAGCATCAAGACTTTCTCTTTTTCCCACTCAGCGCCCCCAGCAAGTAGGTTGGGGGTACACAAGAATTTGGAGGGGACACAAGCAGGACAGCTGACCCAAACTGACCAAAGCAATATTGTATGCCATATAACATCATACTCAGCAATAAAAATTGAGGGGAGAGGGATTTTGGGAAGGTAGCCATTGCTCAGACACTGGCTGGGCATCGGTCTGCTTGTGGGAGGTGGTGAGTGATTGCCTTTGCATCACTTTTTTTCCCCCTTTTCCTCTTTCCTTCAGTTACTAAACTATCTTTATCTCAACCAATGAGTTTTCTCGCTTTTGCTCTCCCCATCCTGCTGGGGTTGGGGGGGAGTGAGTGAGGTACTGTGTAGTGCTTAGCTGCAGGCAGCGGTCAACCTACCACAAAGTGAGAAAAGAAAACCACCAGAGTCCCTGTGCTGTGCACACAGTCAAGCTTCCACACAGCTACAGCATGTCTCTATACTCAAATGTGTGCACATACATGCATCCTAGCATCTGGTCTAATCCACGCACTGCATCAGCCCCCTGTTTACCCCAGGACAACACTGGTGCTATGAATTGTCAAGGGATGCATCATAGCCAGCTGAATCTGAACCAGCGCTGAGAAAAAGTGGTGTGTGACGCTGGTTCGAGACTTCCTTCTGCAGGGTACAGAGGCATCCATCTACTGACCTTACTTGTGATACCTCGTGTGATCTGTTGCTTGCAGGGAGGTTGGACTGGGGCTGTTGCAGAGAGCATTAAGGCATATCTGGACTTTGGCCTGCTTCCCCTGGCTTGCTCATCCAAGTGTGCACCAATAATACTGTCAAGGGAGACCTTAACAAACCAAGAGTGGCTACAGGGCACTGGGGCCCAGGTGCTGTTCTCCTTGGTCCTGCCA
>WAAD01029180.1:378413-390967 GCA_013389945.1 Fregata magnificens | reverse complement strand
TGCGCTCGCCTCTCCCCTGGGACCCTCCCTGCACCAGCCCTCGCTGTCCCCCAGGCTCCCGGGGACACGCCTGTCATTAAAGCCCCTGAAGGGTCCTGAAAAAAGGCAGATATCCCACCATCGTCAAATCTTCCCACTGTCGTCACCTGTCCCTGCCGTGGTCCCCCAGGCTCCCAGCCTGGACAGCTCTCTCAAATTCTCCACCTCCACAGGGTAAATGTGAGAAAGATAGTCGTGGGTTGATATAAGAACAGTTTAATAATTAAAAAGCAATTAAAAAAATAAGGGAAAAAACACAACAAAGGGAGAGGAAAATAAAACCCAATAAAAACACGCCATGCAAATGAAAACAATTGTTCACCACCAACTGTCTGATGCCCACCTGGTCCTGAGTGGTGCCCCCCCTCCAGCACCATCTCCACCCCCAGATTTATTGCTGAGCATGATGTCATATGGTCTGGAATATCCCTATGGTCAGTTGGGGTCAGCTGTCCCAGCTGTGTCCCCTCCCAACTCCTTGTGCACCACCAGCTGCTTGCTGGCGGGACAGGATGAGGACCAAAACAGCCCTTGACACTGTGCAAGCGCTGCTTTGCCATAACTAACACGTCCCTGTGTTATAAACACTGTTTTCAGCTCAAATCCAAAAAGTAGCCCCATACGAGCTACTGTGACGATAACTCTCTGTATCCAATCCAAAACCAGCACACACAAACAAAATTTCAAAAGTTCTGGTACAGGAAACACAGGAAGGAATGAAAAAATAGGTACAGGGATGAGACTAGAAGGAAACATTGAAAGAAAATTTAAAATGTGACAGGGTATACAGAAGAAAGGGAAGAATTAAAATTAGGCAAAGGGAGCTGAATAAAGGTAGTTGTTGAAAGAAATTAAATAGCAATAGGGTACAAGAAATAGAGAAGAATGGATAGAGGACAGTGTAGAAAAAATGTAAAATGTGATCGGCAACAAGAAACACAGTAATATTAAAAAAACAGGGACAGGGAGATGGATAGACAGAACCATAAGAAAATTTTAAAATCAACGGGGTACAAGAAACACAGGAAAGAATTAAAAAAATAGGGAAAGGGAGCTGCAGAGAGGGAAACACGGAAAAAAATTAATAGGTGAAGTCTACAGGGCAGAGTTGGCAGAAGAGTAACAAGTTTTGGGGAGCCAGACAGGTAGGTGGGCAAGTGGAGAGGGAGACAGAAGCAGGGACAGGCAGGGAGGCAGCAGAGATCTGAGGCAGGGCAAGCAGACATGGACCGGGACGCACACGAGAGCACACACAACTCACCACAGCTCCTGGCACCGGCAGGAGACCTTCACCACCCCAATGCTTTTCTCTCTGCTTCAGTGGCACATGCCTTGATGCTGCTCCACCATGAGGCTTCCCAGTGGCTCACACGTGCAGCTGTGTCGTGCGCTCTGATGGGGACAGCTCAGAGGAATCCTTCCTCACTGCAGGCACTGGCCATTCCTTGCTGGAGGCACCTGCCTGCGCAACCCCCTTGGATTCCCTCCTCAGCCAGTTCACCTTTGTCAGGTCCCTCAGGCAGGCGTGCCTGGGCAGACCATTCCCCAGCTAAAGGGAGGAATTAAAATAATAGGGACAGTGAGCCAGATAGAGGGAGACACAGAACTAAAACTAGGAAGGGAACTACAGTGGCAGTCGGCCGATGGAAAAACCACAACAGTGTGACACGGTAACTCAAAGGTCCAAACCAGACACCTTACAAGTACAGAAACTGGTGCTAAAAACACAATAGATAAACAAGGGAACAGAACGGACATGACTGATACTAGAGCAAACCTCAGTGGACACTTAGGGAAAAGGCAAAAAGGGAATCATAGAAAACGCTTGTGTGCCTGGGACTGCAATAAAAAGCAGACCCCTGGCTGGAGATCGTTACGAGCACGAATAATACACATCCTCTTCTCCAAGAAATTCAGGGAGGATAACGACACAAGCCTGCATTGGAAATAAGTGCCTAGTCAATGCTTCTAAGTAACAATGACTGTGACATCCAGATAGACACAAAAATTAAGTCAGGGAATGAAGTAAGTAAAAGGCATGGAGGAACAGAGACCTCAGAGTTCTGGAGGGTATATTTTAATATACCTAATGTGTTCTAAGATGAGACTTATCTAACATTCAGCCCTACATGTGGCGATGCGGTGACCAGGACAGTTTACGCTGCATCTCCCATGCATTTGTCATACATCCCATCGGCTGCAGAGAGACTAGAACAGAGCAGACCTCATCGACACCCAAATCCAGCTGCAAAACCCATCTGAGAAAGGCTGGTGAAGCCACCTCCCTTTCCCAACCATCCCCTGGTCCCAAAACTTTAGAAACCCCTTCTTTTCTCCTGAACTGTCAGGGAAGGAACCCCACTCCTTCCCAACAGCTCCTGCCCTGTATTTGCACCCCTGAACCTCCTCTGTCGGTCGCTCCTTGGGAGCTGCGCCCTGCAGTCTGCAAGCACCTCCTACCTTCTGTTTTCCCACAGACTCTGGGCTCTGCTACAGGCCCACAAAAGAAGTGAAGTCCTGACACTTGTAATCCATGAGGGGCCTACCGCAAGCTGCAAAGGTTTTAGGGACAACATGGTACTCTGTGGGCAATTGGGAAAGGCGATGAGCCATTCCATACCCTGAAAGACACTATGCCTTATGTCCCTGCTGCTTTCTTGAGAAATACAAGAACTCCATATACAGATGCATACAGGATGCTCACCCTAACCCCCACCACATCATCTCACCATCAATCCTATTAAGATACTATGTCAACAACTTGCTCAGTATACAGCAAAACTGCTGAAAAAAACAAGGTTCCATCTTCAAAGTCAGGAATTCCAGGAAAATAAAATGCACTTAGAATAAAAAACCCCAAACCCCAAAACCATACTATTAAACCATCTTGCCACCCCTGAACACCCAATACAAAATTACTGACCTGAAAAAAAAAGAAAAGCTGCATAAGTGTACTTTCTACTATACATGCTGTTAAACCTTGACTGGTCCTGAAGCCCTTTCCTCAAACAGACACCTCTGCATCTCTAAATGTCAAAACACACCTACCCAAATAGCTTAGACAGCTCAAATGCTGCAGTCAACTGAAGGAACAGCAGAGCACCAGAGAAACCCAGGAGCAGAACAAGCTCCCTGCTGTGCTGTGGTTTATATACCCTGGGCCCCGCCCACCACCTTCCCACAGTCAGCTGGCAAAGGGGCAGGGTGAACCTCCGGAAGGCATTAACAGAGCTGGAGGAGCAGCAGGGAGTTTTCTCATCTGCCTTAAGTTTACAACATGCAAAGCACTAAACAGAGAAAGAGACTCTTACTGGATATGACAATACCAGCCCTTTTAGTACAACTACATCTATTGCATCAGCAACGTGATCGGGTAGGGAATTAAACTTAATTTTTCTGGGATGTAGATAGCAAAAGATAGATGTTGTACTAAGCTACGTAGGAAAGCAGCTCATTAAATGCAATAACAGTATCATTACCAGAAATTACGTGCTTGACTTTCCTATTAAAAAACCCAAAATGCCATGGGGTTACACCTCATTTCTAGCAAGACCACCCATGCTACCTAACTTCTACCAGAGCTACGTTCTGGATAGGACTGAATGACAAAGCAGAATGAGATCCCGTAAGAACCCCTTCTCAAAAACACATCTGGCTGTAAAGTAAATTATTTACGGTAAATCACCAACAATTCACAGTCACCTCGACAATCTCTCTGACTGACTCCCTTAACAGAACTAGATCAGTCTCAAAGGATAGAAAACATGAAAAAAATGTGGAAAGACAAGAAATCTATCAGAAGCTGTATGAAGCAGCCAGAGTAACACTGAAGTAGCTAGAACAAAAACAAAGTGCAAAGCACAACAAAAAACACCCCAGGAGATGTGTCGATAGAAATAGATGAAGGCTATATCACTTCTCCGAAAAATTCAAGAGGAGATGTGAGCCAACGATAGACATCTTTGGGGTACCAGATACCAAATAGAGACATACTGTAAGACAGAAAAAAGACTGCTGTGGAGCACAAAGATGGCTTCAACAAACGTTCTGACAAAACAGGACTCATAGTCACCAGGATTAGATAGGGCCCGGCAGGGGAAATGCCATCGTCAGGCAGGGGCCAGTGGGGGGAGATGCCTTTGGCAGGCAGGGGCCAGCAGGGGAGATGCCGTTGGCATTTCCCGCTCCTGACACCTGCCTGATGGTGGCATTACCCCATTCTGGCCCCTGCCTGCTTGCTGCATTTCCCATGTTGGCGTTTGTCAGCTGGCAGAATTTCCCCTTCCGGCCCCTGCCTGCCGGCTGCATTTCCTCAGCTGGCCCCTGCCTGCCAGCGGCATTTCCCCTGCCAGCCCCTGCCTGCTGGTGGCATTTCCCCTGCTGGCCCCTGCCTGATGGCTGCATTTCCCCTGCTGGCCCTTGCCTGATGGCTGCATTTCCCCTACCTGCCCCTGCCTGCTGGTGGCATTTGCCCTGCCTGCTCCTGCCTGCCAGCTGCACACTGTACACAGTACTGCTGTCCCGAGAGTAAAACTCTGCCTTAAATGAGAAGGGGATCACTTCTAATGTTCAACATTAGCTTTTTTCCTCCACTTAAGCTCTCCCACAAACAGTTACTTTTTAATGTATAAACCTTGGAAAAAGAAATTTTCTTTGCCAAAAATAAAATGTGTGAACTTCCACCAGCTCTGTCATCTTCAACAGCATCTGTACACAGCATTAAATTCTAGGTTAACTATTGTAATCAGAAAGTAAATACTCTGCATGTATCTCACAGAAGTGATAAATTAATTGGTATCACCATCCTTTCAGCAATGCTTTGTTAGTTATTTCTCATTTTGTATTTGCACATTCGATTTTTCCTGCCTAAGCACGGTATTTTGCATTTGTCCTCGTTGATCTTCAACTTACAGATTTCATCCCAGTATCTAGATCAATTTGAATTTAGATACTGTCCTCCGTATTGTTTACAATACCTCCCAGCTAATAAAACTGTATTATCTTTGCTGGCATACAAATCAGTTATTAATGGACATGATGAACAAACCATGCTCCTCTGTTCCCACTTGAAAAGGCCTGTTTGGGAAGTGGTTTCTTCTCCTGCTTATGCACTCAAGTTATGGTGATTTTGTTTCTGTTCCTATTTTGCTCACATGCCCCTAATTTGCTCATGAGACTGTCATGTCATACTAGGTACACTGTCTTTTTACAGTCAGGATATATCACATCTGCTTCTCCCTTGTCCACCAGGCCTGTTATTCTCTCAGAGGAGGAAATTAGATTGATTTGATGTGATTTGTTCTTGAGAAATCCATGCTGGCTCTTTCATGTCATTTTATTATCTTCTAGGTGTTTATATTGATTTTTTAATAATTTGTTCCAGTATCTTTCCAAGAAATAGAGTTAGGCAGGCTAGTAGATAGCTCCTGGGGCCTCTTTTTCTCCTTTTTAAAGCTAGGGCACTGTTCGTTTCTCCTGTCCCTTGGGGCCTGCCACCATCAGTTCTCAGAGATATTGACTAATGCTTTAGAAATTTCCTTGGCTGGTTCACAAGTGCTCCAGGATGAATTCCATTAGCTCTGCTGACTTAAGGACATCCACACATTTCCACATGTGCTCTTCCCTTATTCTAACCTGCATGTGCAGCTCCTTTCTAGCCCATGCACCAGGTGATGCTTTGTGTGAGGGAGGACATCATGATGAAGCAAAGCAGCATCTCTCTGAAACGGAGCCCAGATGCAGACAGACAAGCGCCCAGGCAGGGAGCTGGGAAGTCCTGGTCTCCACAGCACAGACATGGTATGGCCAGTCATAATGAACCTCTGAGCTGCTTTATCCACACCTGCTCATTTCAATAAATGGTGCCTCTCATGCAGATCTGCAGAAAAAATAAGACAGTGGTTTTGCAGCAATTACCTCTAAAATGCATGCTACTGAACAGGGATTATTTCCTGATCATGTGTTTGCTCATCTGAGCTGCAGAACACTATTGAAAGGCTACTGAATTATAACATGGATTGTGAAACTCTCTTAAATGTTGGTTATACACCCAAACTGCTCTGTGAGGACATCTATGACCCAGAGAAAGATGCAGACATATTGAAAGGTTTCTGGCAGTTTTGAACTTGCAACTGTAAATTCGAAAAGGAATTGGAGTATCAGAGCACAGACCATCCACTGCACTGGGAACTTTGGTATTCTTCGCTTGCTGGTTCAGTCGTGGTCCAGATGATAGCTCATGTCATTGGGCTGTTGTTTTGCCATGGCATGACCTGCAAGAAGGACCAGGCATTTTCTGCATCTTTATTTGGGTGCATTTTTGCCCAGGTCTGAACCCAGCAAACTCACAGTGGTGCAGCTTTACAAATACGAGACCTCACTGGTGCCAAAGGCACAGGCACAGTCATGATGATATGAATGCATGGGATACTCCACATCTTTATTTGGGTAGTGCAGCTGGTTACACTGGACCACAGAGGCATTGGGCATCTGACCTAAACATGAAAGTGTTAATTATCATTGGCCAGGCAGGTCTGGAGAGCACAGTGTAAGTTTGATATTTCCAAGTAATTTATTTCATTTATTATTTATTAACTCTCAGACTGGTAGGAATACATTTACAAGGTCTGGGAATAAGAGTGGGCAAGATTAGATCATGCTCATACCTTTCAGAACAATTCAGCTTTTTATTAAATTTCCATCCAGGAGGAGATTTTATGCTGATGAAATTATTTGAGGAACTATTAAAAAGAACCATAAAAATCCAAATTACATTCAGTGCAACAGAAAGAGGAGGTTTTATGAGATTTGTTAAAAAGCACTTATTGCCTGGAAACATACCATAGTTAGCAAAATCCAGTTTGCTTTTAATTTGACTGCTCAAAAGTGACTGGATGACTTTTCATTAATACTTAAATCACCCAAAGCAATTACAGAGCATTACATACATGTCATTAAGCTTCAGACCACTAGGGAGAGCCAGACTATAGCCAAAGCCAGCCGTTGTGTAGCGTGAAATAGAAATGACATATCAGATCAGGAGATTCAGAACAAATCAGTCAAATAGTGTGATTAGAGCTCATGCCCATCATCTCAGGACTAAGATACTTCACCTTTCCCCTTGCCCTACAGGCCAAGGGGTAGCATACCTCCACTGAAAGGCTGGCTCCACCTATGATGAACAACTGAAACAGCTGCTGCAAGTGCTTTGGAAATTCTGCCCTCTTTGTGCATAAGGCACGTTGGCTGCCCAACATCACCAGTTTCTTGTCCTGGGGCTCTCAAGGTGCTAAATTTTATTGTGTCTAGGGAGCTCTCTAATCTTATATGCAACTGTGCCAGAAAAGTCTTTTAAAAGGTTTTAACACAGCTCTTAACTAGGCAAAGTTAATGTTGCCTAACTTGTGCAATGAAAAAAATTCTGCCCAACAAAGTATCGCCTTTGTCACCTCAGTCTGGGGTGGATATGAAGTGCTGTGCTAGAGGGGTTAATGTGAAGAGGAAATGAGGAACATTTCAGTTTAGATTTGGAGTCAACTGCCCTGTGTAAGGGCATGTTTTTGAGGCTGGTGTAAGGAACCTGGTTTGCCCGTGATCTGAGCCACCCAGCTGTAAGCCAACTCCAAGCTGGGACTCGCATTATGGCATTGAGTTGACACTGAGCCAGAACTTATATAGCCTGCCTTTGGCCAGTATGAGCACATGGCTGGCAGTCCCCTAATAAAGAATCAGCCTTGTCCACTGGCATGATAAGCTGTGCTAAATCAAGTTGGGAAATAAATGGAGAAACTCAGTGGTACTAGAAAAGTCAAGGCATGAATGCTTAGCAGTAAATTCTGTATAAGTAACATTGATGATCTAAGGGTATGTGTGAGACAAAGTTGGCAGAGAAAAATATTAACTTTTGTTAGATTGATATCACAGGGAAAGAAAGGCAGATGAACTCTTGGATGCACAGTGGAAGCCTGGAAGAGAAAGAGCAAGCTTAATGCTATATACAGGTTGAGATCAGTGGGTCTAAGTTTAACTTAATCACCAGGACAAGTGGAGAGAAAGGGTGGATGGTGCACCTCTACCTCTGCATTCCCGGCTGTTCTGCAGGGCCACGGCTCCTCCCTGGACCTTGCAGAGCTGCTGGAAAGAGCCTTGTGGGGTGTATGTGTATGTAAATGAGAGAGAGATATTCTCCCCCTTGGCCACCTCCTGGCCAGTACGTTGTGTGATGTGATACATGCATGTGTGGTGTGAGTGTGTGCTCCCGGGGGGCTGTCCCCTGTTTTGTGTCTCAGCACAGGTGTGTGACTTACTGTGGCAATGAGTGTTGGGGGCTTTGTCCCTTGCTGACATTAGGGCTGCATCTGACCAGCTGCTTTTGAAAGATGGCTAGCTCTCCTTAGATATCTGCCTGCATGGTTTCATGGGAAAAGGTGGCAGCAACAAATAAGAAACAATAAAAATACATGAAGTAAAACAGTGCCCCTTCCTCCTCATTTTTCCATGCTGGGTGTCTACGTGATTTGTAATAACCTTCAGTGGAGAAAATCTATGAATGCTTGCAAGAGGTAACATTGCAAAGGACAGTGGGGCTCTCTTATTTAAGGAAAAACTTCTTGAAGTAGTTTGAAAAAAAGCCTGCCAAATACTTGTGTATAGCATCGCTGGATAAACAAACAGGGCTCCACGGGCTAGCACAGTCAGCTGGGCATCATTTAGGGCATTTAGCTGGGCAACAGTCACATAATTCTCCCTCTTCATGTTCTTCTAACACCAGAAAACAAAGCTGCAGTTTGCTATTATTTATCCCCTGCATTCATTGATGTCAGTCACTGAATAGCCCTTCAGGGGGTTTTACTACCCTGAACAAACTGCAAAAAATTTGGTCTATTATCGCAGAGCAGGTTGAGCCCATGGATACTGTGGGACAGTCCTCCAGCTCTTGAAGATCTCCCCTGGCAGTGGCATGTCCTTGTTAATAGGTTTTTTGTATAGACCCTGGGGTGGCTGAACTGGTTCGGTGATTGCCTTTCTTTACTGAAGCTTGACCCAAAAATCTCTGCTTTGCTGTAGTCAAACAGAGCTTGGAGACTCCTTTCCAAGCAGGCACTGGCTCCCGTTACAGTGAGAAATGATACTGGAAGCCTGTGGTTTAGGCAGGTACTTGGTGGACCATATGCTGCAGCACATTTTCTCTGCTTGACTCATCTCCTGCACTGTAAGCATCCAATTAATATCTGAATAGTAGAGCTCTTAGGTTTGCAAAATGAGAGATTTCAAGCAATTTTAGGAGTTCGGATTCCAAACCCTTTTCTGCTACTTTGTGACAGTGGGGATTGAAAGGACTGACACCCTCTATCGCATTGAAATAAATCTTAAGACAATCCTGCCTCATAGCCACATTTTCCATCGGTGTTGCGTGTGTCTTCAGAGCACACTGCAATCCAGGATGGAGATTAGCAAACTCATTCTAAAGAAATTTGCTTGTCCAAGAGGCTATGTAGCTACATTAACACAGCCAGAGTTAACTCATATATCCCGTGACATCCTGCTCAGAAGATATATTCTGCTCATGTATCTATGCACAGCAAATGAGCTGTGGAGGGGAGATGTGCACTAAGAGCGAAATGAGCTCTTTATGTTGGCTTTGCATTTAAGCTGGCACTGCGTCTGTGAACTCTGCGCAGCCTGGCCTTTCACTACAGCCACCGTGCCACCCCCTCTGCTCTGCGTCTGTGAACAGGCCCAGATAACCCAGTATGAAGGCAAGGTAAACAGCCAGTTGGATCGAATCACTGTAAACCTCCACTTAAAGAGACCTCGTTGTGATTCTTCCCATGGGTACATGGATATTCATGCCTGCAGAGTACAGGAGGCATCCCTGGAGGGTGCCTGCAAGTGAATCAATCCAGGATGAAGAACGCTGGGACTTTGATGACAGTGCCAATTTAAATGTATATCAAAGTATGGCCTGATTTTGATTCCTCTGCTTATGTTGTTTCTTCTTCCCTTGCTTCCCATGGTAGAGGATGTTTGACATGCTTTGACCATGTGTACATCATCTTTGCACAGGGGGAACAGTCATCTTCTCTGTATCTTTCCAGTCTGCCTGCCTGGACTGATGCAGATCCCACCATTGAGGCTGATGTCCTCTGAGATGTTTGCTCGGTCAGTTGTACCCACTCCCTCACTGCGTTTGTGAGCAATGCCCACTGCTGCTTTCAGCAGCCCCTTCTCCTGGAGTGCTCTGGCACATGCTTCTTAACAGTTTGATTGTGTTGCTTCTTTTCAAAGGAAAATATTGGGGGAAATGGACACATTTTCCTCCATACCCAACACCCCACAGATCCACCAACTACCAAATAAGATAAAGTAAAAATGTGCACTAATCTCCTCGCATGGCCATCTCCAAGTCCAGCTTGTGGTGGTCCTGGAAGCTGCAAATGGATAAACCTCAGCAGAGGGCAGCTGGTACAACTTTATCCTTGTTACAGTGTTTGGCATTTCTGACAAGACCCACAGTTCAGTTTAAACACCTCAAATGTTATAAACCTTCCTGTCAGTGTAATGGTACACAATTTTCTTGCTAACTTGATTTATGCAGAAAACTCACCCCAAGAAAAAAAATAGCAACAACGGCAGGCCCATGCAAGTTTTTCACTTGTAAAACAATATTTACTCATAAGAGCTGGCTGACAACTCCAGGAAAGCGTAGTCATAAACAACTTTTCTTCAGCAGAGCCATTTCATTCTCTTTTATAGCCCTGGCTTTGAACAGCTCCATCATTGTCAGGGAAGCAACACTTGGCGCAAGATGATAAACATAGGACATGTTAAGTACCAGCACATGCCTGTAACAGTGAGCTTTTGGGGAGCCTATTTTCAAGAGCAAGCCACCTGAATTGCTTCCTGAGGGAGGGAAACACACACAAGAAGAGCAGACACCCATAAAATCACCAGGGTTTGGCTTTCTTGGACAACAAGAGGCCACAAGGCCATTTTGCAGGTCTTGGATGATGAACTATGAATGATGAGAGATACAAATTGCCCTCTGTAGTGTACTTCTCTCAGATTGCTGTTACACAGCAGTAAAATCCATTTAAAAGGTCTTTCCTTCCCTCCATGCTCCCCACCTCCATTCCTCGGTCCTGTTTGCAGAAGGGTGCTCCCCATCCCAGATGCTTTCAGTGCTCTCAGAACAGCCTCCATGTTGCATCTGCAGCATTGAGGTGACAGCAAAGTGGACCAAGGGGAGAGGTGGACAAGTACCTCCACAGCTGCCTTCACTGCTGAAGGGAGTGTTTATGTCATGACATTCTTGATCTCCTTAGGTCTCTTTTTCCTATTTTTCTGTGTAAGTTTCTGTTTCCTTTCTTTAACACCTTCCAGTTCCCACCCCACAAACTCCTCTTGCATTTCTTATCTCCTTCCATGCATTATAAACATCAGCACAGAACTAATTTTGACAAAAACTGTTTCATTAGACTTTGGAGTGAATTCTTCAGGGAGTTTGAAAAAACAGACAATTTCTAATTTGGAACCACTCTTCAAGGCTGGCCTGAGACTGAATCATAGAACGGTTTGGGTTGGAAGGGACCTTAAAGATCATCTAGTTCCGACCCCCCTGCCATGGGCAGGGACACCTTCCACTAGACCAGGTTGCTCAAAGCCCCATCCAACCTGGCCTTGAACACTTCCAGGGATGGGGCATCCACAGCTTCTCTGGGCAACCTGTTCCAGTGCCTCACCACTCTCACAGTGAAGAATTTCTTCCTTATATCTAATCTAAATCTACCCTCTTTCAGTTTAAAGCCATTACAGCTTGTCCTATCACTACATGCCCTTGCAAAAAGTCCTTCTCCAGCTTCCTTGTAGGCCCCCTTCAGGTACTGGAAGGCTGCTATAAGGTCTCTCCCCTCAGTCTTCTCTTCTCCAGGCTGTCTTCATAGGAGAGGGGCTCCAGCCCTCTGATCATCTTCCTGGCCCTCCTCTGGACTTGCTTCAGCAAGTCCTTCTTATGTCGGGGGCCCCAGAGCTGAACGCAGTACTCCAAGTGTGGTCTCATGAGAGCGGAGTAGAGGGGGAGAATCACCTCCCTCGACCTGCTGGTCACGCTTCTTTTGATGCGGCCCAGGATATGGTTGGCTTTCTGGGCTGCAAGCGCACATTGCCAGGTCACGTTGAGCTTCTTATCAACCAACACCCCCAAGTCCTTCTCCTCAGGGCTGCTCTCAATCCATTCTTTGCCCAGCCTGCATTTGTGCTTGGGATTGCCCGTCCCCTTGTGCAGGACCTTGCACTTGACCTTGTCGAACTTCATGGGGTTTGCACAGGCCCACCTCTCAAGCCTGTCGAGGTCCCTCTGGATGGCATCACTTCCCTCCAGCGTGTTGACCACACCACACAGCTTGGTGTCATCAGCAAACTTGCTGAGGGTGCACTCAATCCCACTGTCCATGCCGCCGACAAAGATGTTAGACAGCGCCGGTCCCAATACCAACCCCTGAGGAATGCCACTCGTC
>WAAD01029180.1:290842-377313 GCA_013389945.1 Fregata magnificens | reverse complement strand
CTCACCACTCTCACAGTGAAGAATTTCTTCCTTATATCTAATCTAAATCTACCCTCTTTCAGTTTAAAGCCATTACAGCTTGTCCTATCACTACATGCCCTTGCAAAAAGTCCTTCTCCAGCTTCCTTGTAGGCCCCCTTCAGGTACTGGAAGGCTGCTATAAGGTCTCTCCCCTCAGTCTTCTCTTCTCCAGGCTGTCTTCATAGGAGAGGGGCTCCAGCCCTCTGATCATCTTCCTGGCCCTCCTCTGGACTTGCTTCAGCAAGTCCTTCTTATGTCGGGGGCCCCAGGGCTGAACGCAGTACTCCAAGTGTGGTCTCATGAGAGCGGAGTAGAGGGGGAGAATCACCTCCCTCGACCTGCTGGTCACGCTTCTTTTGATGCGGCCCAGGATATGGTTGTCTTTCTGGGCTGCAAGCGCACATTGCCAGGTCACGTTGAGCTTCTTATCAACCAACACCCCCAAGTCCTTCTCCTCAGGGCTGCTCTCAATCCATTCTTTGCCCAGCCTGCATTTGTGCTTGGGATTGCCCGTCCCCTTGTGCAGGACCTTGCACTTGACCTTGTCGAACTTCATGGGGTTTGCACAGGCCCACCTCTCAAGCCTGTCGAGGTCCCTCTGGATGGCATCACTTCCCTCCAGCGTGTTGACCACACCACACAGCTTGGTGTCATCAGCAAACTTGCTGAGGGTGCACTCAATCCCACTGTCCATGCCGCCGACAAAGATGTTAGACAGCGCCGGTCCCAATACCAACCCCTGAGGAATGCCACTCGTCACTGGTCTCCACTTGGACATCAAGCCGTTGACCACAACTCTTTGAGTGTGCCCATCCAGCCAATTCGTTCGCCACTGAGTGATCCATCTGTCAAATCCATGTCTCTCCAATTTAGAGACAAGGATGTCATGCAGGACAGTGTCAAATGCTTTGCACAAGTCCAGGTGGATGATGTCAGTTGCTCTTCCCTTATCCACCAATGCTGTAACCCCGTCATAGAAGGCCACCAAATTTGTCAGGCACGATTTGCCCTTAGTGAAGCCAGGTTGGCTGTCACTAATCACCTCCTTATTTTCCATGTGCCTTAGCATAGTTTCCAGGAGGATCTGCTCCATGATCTTGCCGGGCATGGAGGTGAGACTGAAGGAAGGACTGAGGCTGTCCTGCTCTCTGATGGAGTCGCTTCCATCTCCCAATTTCTCAGTCACATTGTGTGGAGATGGTTAAACTCCCAGGCTGATAAACAGACTGCTGAAGAATGTTTTTTCCACTTTGCCAGGCAGCAGAGAAAAGCCTCTCCTGATGCTCCTGGTGCCACACAGCACCGTGCTGTGCTGCTCTGTCAATGCACTTAGTGGGCTTTTGGGAACAAAACATAAATATTTCAGAAGGGTGCTTTAATAAGTGTTTGTTTGCTCAAAAGCGGTTGATTCCTTCTTTGGTAGTTGCTATGGTAAAACACGTTGATTTAAACAGGAATAATGAACACAGACTGGAGAGAATCACTCCTCATATCTGTATATATGTTAGCTCTTGAAACCCATCTCACCAGCGAAAGGGATAGTTCTGAGAAGGTGGCGATGCAGCTCTGGATGTGGCTTCAGCCAGGCAGTTGCTTCAGTGGTTCACCCCCAGGAAAATACTGCTTTAACCCACAAATTGAGTTCTCACTTTGAAAGTGAGGTTTCCTGAGTGGCCTGAAGAGTGGTGTGATATTTCTCATGCCCCTGTGTCATGGTTCAACCCAGCAGGCAGCTAAACACCACACAGCCGCTCACTCGCTCCCCCCCGGTGGGATGGGGGAGAGAATTGGAAAAGTGAGAAAACTCCTGGGTTGAGATAAAGACAGTTTAACAGGTAAAGCAAAAGCTGCGCACGCAAGCAAAGCAAAGCAAGGAATTCATTCACCACTTCCCATCAGCAGGTAGGTGTTCAGCCATCTCCAGAAAAGCAGGGCTCCATCACGCGTAACGGTTACTTGGGAAGACAAACGCCATCACTCTGAACATCCCCCCCTTCCTTCTTCTTCTCCCAGCTTTACATACTGAGCATGACCCCATATGGTATGGAATATCCCTTTGGCCAGTTGGGGTCAGCTGTCCCAGCTGTGTCCCCTCCCAGCTTCTTGTGCACCTGGCAGAGCATGGGAAGCTGAAAAAGTCCTTGACTAGTGTAAGCACTACCTAGCAACAAGTAAAACATCTCCACATTATTATCAACACTGTTTTTAGCATAAATCCAAAACATAGCCCCATACTAGCTATCATGAAGAAAATTAACTCTATCCCAGCCAAAACCAGCACACCCTGCCATCTCCACTGCTTCTCCTCTGCTGCTGGAGAAGGACCTCTCTGGCCATAGCAACATGGCTGGGCATGAACGTGGCCTTGGGGATGCCCCTTGCAGATAATGAAGACAATCCATGTTTACCACCATTAGAATCATCCACATACTCCTTTTTGGCCTAAAGAATAGGGCTAAAGTGGAAGGGGATTTTTTTGGGACAGTCTGGACAAAGGATTCTGCTATGTTTGCCACAATATGAACAATAAGCCACAATGAGTTTCCACTGTTTGCCTGCTGCAGAGTAGCAAAACGCACAAAGCACCAGCAAAAGTGCAACATACTACAAGTTTGCCAAGGCCAACAGCATCCTTCCAGGCACATGCAGTGAATAAACGAGTGCAACTGAGTCAACAAGGCCAACACAGAGAAGGGAGAAAGTCACCACAGCTTCCTGCAGCCCTGTGACCCATCACCCTGCTGTGAGGGTGGGAAGGTGGATTTCGATCTGAGCATGACTCTTCCTCCCCAGGTGTGGAGGGTGAGAAAGCCGTGAGCCGACTGTCAGCATTCCCGGCCAGCTCTCCGTGCAGCTCCCGGAGAAAGGCCACTGAAGAGCTCTGCTCTGGCAAGTCCCATTCCCCACTGAGAGAGGACCCTGCAGATTTCATTTATTTTGCAATACTTCAGAAGTGGTGCTCAACATCAGAGCCGCCAGGCTGGGAGGAGGCTGCACTCTTGTCTGATGGGGTGCTCCATGTCCTTCCTTGTGCAGGACCCAAGCTCCACACGGATTTAGGTCTTCCAAGTTCAAACAACTAATTAAACACCTGCCTTCCCTCCTCGCAGCCCGTGCAGTGGGGCTGGGCTGAGCTGTGCAGGGTTGGGATTTGAAGCTTAGTGTTACTGTGCACTCGCCCTATGCTCAGAGCATGAAGTGATCTGAGAGGACACATGGTTGTCTCTGTCTCCAACACTTTAAATACCACAGTTTGCAACCTCTGAAGTAAATCTGTTCCTCCAACCCTTCTGGCTCAAGAGGCTCATCATCAAGAGCCCCAGCTTTTAAGTACTGAGTCTCTGCTAGCACCTTCTTATTTACTATTCTCCCTGTTCACACTATGGTATTCAAGACAGTGATACATCCTGGGGCTCAGCTGTCATGCCCAGGTAAAAGCGAGGCATAAAATTTCATAAACCAGCTTTCTGCCTACCTGAATGTAAATGGCCTCTGTATATCCAGAGGAGTACCCCAGGAGTCCAAGAGACAGGCAGTGTTTTTCTGCATACTTTCCCTGTGATGTAGATGATGTGCTATTTCAGCTCAGATTTAATACTACAATTAGACTGATTGGGACTTTAATAGTATCACTGGACTATGAACTTCAGAAGCACACCTTGGGCACTAAGATATCAGGGTAACAAACTCAGCTATTATTGTTGTTATTATTACATTGCCAAGAAGCCCTCATGAGACCAGGACTCCTCAGGGAGGGCAAGGTAAACCTGGCGCTGCTGCCAGCCTAAGTGTGGGCAGCCAGGGCAGAGCACAACCAAGAGACAAGCAGCAGATAATGGCAGAGACTGAATACATTTCCCTCCACTCTGGCTCACAGCTCTTCATATAATGGGCTTTTTTTTTGCAGAAAGATCAGGAAGCTTTCCAGCAGCCTTGGACCCAGAACAGCAGCATGGCAGTGTTTAGCACAGAAAAGCTTCGTGGGGCACTTTGGAAAGCTCCTGTAAGGACAGACCATGTCTAATTCTCTGAGGGACATTACAGTGCTGCCTGTCCCAGCCCTTGTGTCAGAGAAGAACTAAAGCATCAAAACTCGCCACTGACTCCCTTTCTGCAGGCGAGTGTCCAGGGCACAAGACTTTGAATTTCATCCTCACAGAATGTTACTTTTGGATGTAAAGAAGACTCATTGCTGTGAACCGCTCAGGCTGCAGCGATGAGGGGGTGTCATCTCTCGGTGTGTTAAAGCACCTTTAGGAAGGGAGCTGGAGTCAAAGCTAGAGAACTACTGCCGAAAAGTACAATACAAGTAAAGAAAACATGCTACAGCAAAGAAACCAAAATAGAAAGGCTAACTTAGATAAGGCCCTGACAGGAAGCTAGATGGACTGTGCCACTTCAGCTGTGCTTGTTTAAACTTGTCTTTCTGTATTTATTTAATAGATTCCAGCATCTCTCACTTGGAATCTGCTTCAGAAGTGCTGGCTGATTTCTGTTCAGCAGGAGCACACAACCCTGTGTCTTCACCGACAACAACAGCGCTTAGTAAAGAAGTGTTAAGAAGTGTGACCTGGACAGGAGAGGAAGTGTCCTTTCTGATGCTTTTGGGTTGTTGACATGGGAACGGTAGCTAACCACAGGGCATGCTCCTTCTTTTAAACCAGCAGGGAGCTTTAATTATTCAGACTGGGAAACGGGCTGAAGGAACTGCTCAAAATGCCTTGCGCTGAGGCCAGTTTGTTCCCCTTGGTGATCAAACGTTTAGTGTCTCTCTTCCCCATTTGTATTCCTGCTCCATGCCAGAGAATAACGGGGGCTGGCACATGCAGCTTTGGCAGGGTAGATGCTTGCTGAGATCTTCTGCTGAACTTCTGTGTGTGCTACAGGAAACCCAGCCTGGTGCTCCCCCCAACTCCTCTCTGCTGCTCCGCAATGCTTGTACGCAGGGGATCCATCTAGTGAGCTGCTGCCTAGCTTAGAGGTGATAAAAGGTCTTAAAACATACTGGGTCCAAAAACTTTAACACCAGGAATCAGAGTCCTGCAGTGTCTTGGGGATCCTGTGAAGCTGCAGAACCAGTCAGTGCTTACTGCAAACACCCACTGAAATAGCACACTCACACTCCCAGCCTGCCTTGCAAACATGGTCATGCTTCTTGAGAAATGATCATTTTCGACATTTCATCTTCATAGCCAGTTCTCTCTCCGCTATATGCTAAAGCCCTGTTTAACAATAATGTGCCACCTACGAGATTCTAATAAACCCCCCAAAAGTTTAGATCAATAGTTAATTAGCCGGGGACCTCTGGCAGATGGTACAGTTGGATGGAGTTGTCAGAGCATAGCAGTCTCCTGTATTAAGTCTTGTCATCTCTGCATTACTGAAAATGTGAGAAGAACATGGCATTGTGAGCTTGCTGTACGTACAGGAATCCCATCCAGACATCTATACATGGATACAAGGGACTATTAGGTGGTCTCGGAGGGAGTGGAGGTAATGCATTTATTACATCTCTGCATCTCCTTAATTTTAGCTTTGCAAAATGGCATCTGTGTGCTTTAAAGCAAATCATAAAATTCATGGGTCTGCCTTGCAACTGCTAAGATTTGATCAAATTTTATTGTCAGAAGTGAAAACAACCAAAGCCAGTGAACACCCCATAGAAAGATGCAATAATCTTTTTACTGAAACCCTTTTTATAATACATACAATATAAAACATATGTTATATTTTCAGTGATTTGTTTCTCTCTTTATGTGGGTTGCAAATTAACTCAGAAATAAACACTGCAAAAATCAATAAATACTTCATCCTTTGGCCTTTGGGCTTATTTATTCACCAATAACTTACACTGCATAGCCAAAGAAAAACAATTCTTTCTTCATTATTTTCTGGTTGAACAACTCTGAAGTAGCAGAAGAGGACACACTCAGCTATTGTTTTCCTCTGCTGCAGTAGCCAAAATTGCCCCTGATCTGTTCGAGCCAGAGCTGGGCAAACAATTTGCAAGTGATGCCAGGAACATAACACAGTAAGATGTCCTCAGGGCTTTCAACTTGTACAGTCTATTAGCGGCTGAGACAACGGAGAATTTTCTGAAATTCTTCTTCAGAAATAGCTTTTTTTTGCCAGAAAATGCCAATTTACTCAAATGGGAACTTTTTGTGGGAAAGGTTCTGAAGGGGATACTAGAAGCATTGCTAAACCTCAGGTTTTGAGCTGGGAATGCTGAGAAAGAGGATCCTCTAAAGAATTTGCTGGTTACATCCATCCCAGATAGGCTATTCATGGATTTTAGCTTTCCCCAGTGAGTGTCCTGCTGCCCACCAGCCTCCTTCTTTCCCACAGTGCCCTAACAGTGAGCAAAAAGGACTGCTGGGGAACCTGGAAATGTTTTCCATAATGGAAAAAATTCCCTCCCACCTCTATTTCTGAGAATGGCCACATGGCTTTAACCTGAAAACAGCACAGAAAATGGGGTCACCAAGGAGCATCCCGGGCAGAGCAAGGATGGGAGGGGGCTTTTGGGGAGATCCTGGGGCTGGCTTCGAGGGCAGGAGCTTTGCTGAGGACTTGGTGCTTCCTCGGCACCTCTGCTGCTAGAGGCATTTTGGCAATGCGGATAGGAGCTCAATATACCAGGAAATCTATTTTTGCAGTTTCCTCACTGCAGCAGAAGGTCAGGCTCAGGTGGAATATTGTTCAGTATTTCATACCCCGCTTCCTTCAGTACAGTTTTGAACTGGTTTGGGAAATTAAATAAAGCACGAAGAAAACCCCCACCATGCAACTTGTCCAGGAGCAGGGCTTGGCTGCTGACTTTGCAGGCACTATTTTTACACCTGAAGTGTTTCCAAGCACACAAGGGCTTAACAGAGCAGGTCCAGGGGAGACATTCACTGGGGAAGGGCTCTGCTGACCAGAAGACGCTTCTTCCTGTTTATTAGCTGGAGACATTCTGTTTAAAAGCAGGAGGGAGTGACTCTGTCTCTCTGTCTGCTGCATGAGGAAGCCCTGGATGCAGAGCATTTCCCTTGCCTTGTTTACTGGCCAGTGAAAACAATTGCAAAAAAACCCCAACCCCCCCCAAAACCCCAAAAGAGCAGATTCCTGCCCTTGGGGCCATACACTGGGTTTGGTTGGGGGGATGGGAAAAGATGTGTATTCAGGTCCCGAGGTGGGCCCCATCACAGTCCTGTCTGAGGGCTCCTCTGCACTGGAGATTGTGTTGTACACTGGCCATGGTAAGCCCATCTCTTGAGGCAGCCCAACTTGTGTACCCCACTGAGTACACTCCACCTGTTGCTCATAGGACCCCTCTCCAGTCCAGGTGTCAGTCTGTCACAAAATATCTGCGTGGTCTGAATTGGCACAAGCAGTCACTTGGGCTACAGAAAGGCTATTTCAAGTGATATGAGGACCATGATGAATGCTTGGGCAGTTTTAATTCTAGCCGGCAGATTATCACTGGTCCTCAGAAACCAGGTGACAAGCCACCCACTGCTGGGTGTCCAGTGAGAAATACCCGAGAAATTCCAGCCAAACCCAGCACGAGACAGTGCTGCATAGACAGCAGGGCTGGTGCTGCACGCTGCGGGGGTGTTTGCCAAGTAGTTCTGGAGTGAAGTCAGTGTTGAGAAACCTCTACAGCCCACCAGGGCTACGTCTATCTAATAATGTGGGCTGAGGGAAAAATGCATGGGATAATCGATAGGAAACAGGGTATGAGATGACACAGAGCCCTGTAGCCTGCACTTAGGAGAATTATGCTGGGAGCCCTGTATCCACAGCTGATCCCAATGCACATATGTATTGATACAGCAAAGAACTCATCTTGGAAAAGGAGTTTGCGATTCACTTTATAAATCACAGTCTAAGCAAATATGAAAAAGCTGCCAAGTGGGAATGTTTACAAACTTTGTAGTTTCCATTGTAAGCTCTGAAATATCAAGAAGAGAGAAGCCTTCCTAATCCCAGTGGATGGGAAGGCTGTTCCCACTCCAGGGCACTGCTTCTGTTTCCCATTAACTCTTTCAGGGAAGAATATTTTGTTGGGTATCATAGTGTTAAAGAGCACATGCTGTAAACACAGCATTAAAGAAAGAAAAAGGAAGAACATTCTTCAGGGCATAATGAACATGAGGCGTAATGAACTGGCTGCAATGGTATCCTATGGGATCCTCTTCATTGCCTCTCCTTTTTGAGAGATATTTGGGCCAAAAGCTCCTGTGGTATATACAGAAACAGTCAGGAAGAACCAGAAGATAAAGGAAGCGGGTGTCTGTGCATTTTTGCATGTGCACTTGTATGGCCAGATTTGTCTGAGTGTCTATTTGTGAGCAGCACCATGACCACTGGGTACGTGCAGCATGTACCTTCTCCCTCGTATAGTTGAAACTGCCCAAATACAAGCCATAACCCTGTGCAGCTAGGATAGTTTTAACTTACACGTCTAAAGCCTAGTGATATACATATGTATGTTTTGATATTTGTGTGTGCATCTGTGCACCCACTTGGGTATACATCTATATATTGGAACAGCCTGGAGAAGCACTGAGTGGTTTTGGTCTAGCAACCAAGAAACTGTCTTTATGAAAGCTTGCAGAAGGAGGTGGGATGTACTGGAAAGGGGAAAATCACTGTGCTGGCCTGATTACAGCTGTCAGCAAAGCCCTGCCGTGAGGCAGGAGGGGTGACTGCACTGACTTGCGGTGAAGGGCACTGCTGGGCTGCCCATGGGTTTGAGATGTTGACCTCAACAGCTGCTTTTTGCTTCTGAAAACAAAACCTTGGCACCAATGTCAGATGACTCTCATGGCAGTCCAAAGCAGATTGATGTGAGTTATTCTTTTCACATCACAGGGCAAGGTATCACCCCATCACCTCTCTACAGAAAAGGGCCAGTGTTACTCAGTGAGAGCAGACTGGGATGCAGGAGCAGCCTGATGTGTATGCAAAGGGACTTGCTGGGGTGAAAGCCCAGCCTGTGACAATGGAGAGCTGCAGGGGGGCGCAGGAGAGACAAATGGGGGGCGAGAGCTGTGAAAGTCTCTGCTGCCCCTGTGACCAGTGGGGATGAGCTGACAGGACAGTGCAGACCCGAACCACATGGCAAGAGCGATCAAGTGCAGTAGAGACTCCTCCACACAGCAATTTTCCTCTCCTTTTTTTCCCACAAAGCAGGTGGTCCCTCCCCAGCTGGGTAGGAACTGCAGCCTTACAGAGCAGAGTGGTGATTTCAAGCATTTAAAAATAACGCACTGTTTCTTTTCTCCAAATGCAGAAGCATCTTAGGGTCAATCAGCTCGTTCTGTTCCTTTCCCAGAAGCCACAGAGGAGTTTCTGAAGTGCTCCCAAACTCATTGAGATGATGTCTCGACAAAGTACTCTATCTCTGTAATTTTTCAGGGCCGGGTACGAGCAGCCCGAAATGAGCAGAACAAAAACCTCCTCAGCAACGGGCTACAGCCTTACACCACTTATGTTGCCGCACAGCACGCATCTGTTCACCCGGTGGGACGGTTGGCAGAAAAAGTTTTTTCTCTCACCAGCTGCAAAATAATAATTTCCCCCACAGTCCAAAGCCAGAAAAAGTAAAGAGGAGGTATCTTTTTCTGGCTCCAAAATGCTCCATGTTTCTGTTCACTCTAGTCCTTCCAGTGGAGAAGGACAGGGTATGCATGTCTGGCAGTTGCATCCTTCTTGCCTCTCTGACATGCTATGTTGTCTGTTTTCCAGCCAAAGTCAGGGCGAATGCAGCTGGGAGGTGATCGCGGGGACATGCAGCTACGTGGGCGCTCTCCTGGTACCCACTGGCTGCCAGGCATTGCTGATGGGGAGCCCATAGCCTCCTCTGCTAAGCTGTTAAATCCACACCTGGCCACTGTGCACTGAAATCAAGCAGTCTGGAGTCGTCACTGCTTTCCTGGACCACCTCTCCTGGAGCACCAGGCTGTCCCAGCAGGGTGGTGCTGTATAAATGCACACACATCCTTCGGGTACCAGCATGGGGAAAGTCTGGGTTTGCTTAGGATGGTATGGACAAGTGTCACAGGGCATAGAATGGGCTTTCTACTGCACCATCCACAGGCACTGCAGCCCAGAGGTCCTTCTGAGGGAGCAGGGAGGGGACTGCAGAGCACGCTATATGTGCATTAGCTTTTCAGGTTTTGGACACTGCAAATGAGGAGGGCATAACTCAGCTCAGCTCTCCATCCAGCCTTTGGGGAGCTGCAGAATGACTTCAGCCCAGGCAGTCTGCTGAAGTCAAGCAGAGGGCTTGTAGCTCCTTCAAGACAAGGAAGCCAACCCGAAGATGCAGAGGGGAGCTCTGCCTGCGTGCAACAATGTGCAGGACCCTGAATGCAGGGCAATGGTCCATCTTCCGTATGTGCTGGCTCGCACGTTTGGTGTCCTTTCGCTGAGCTTGCAAAGGATCGTGGAGGTAGTGCTGGCCAAAGCCCACGCAGGAATGGTCTGCAGCGAAGCATGGCTGGGATTGCAGCCTGGGACTCCAGAGTGCAGGGCACGTCAGGACCACCACAGATGCATTTGTGTGTGCATGTGTGTGCATGTTAGTGCCTGTGTGCACATGCAGGCATGTGCTGACCAAGTACCTCGGTAAAAGGCTGAAGGCTCATTTGCTCACTCTGTCTCAGATTTTGGTGGGGTGCAGGAAATTAAATCTGAGGAGGAATGGTGCCTTCCCTCCCCACTCTCAGGGGAAACCTTATTGCTCTCTACAACTGCTGGAAAGGAGGTTGTAGTGATGTGGGTGTCAGTCTCTTTTCCCAGGTAACAAGCTTTAGGATGAGAGGAAATGGCCTCAAGTTGCACCACTGGAGCTTTAGATTGGATATTAGGAAAAATTTCTTCACTGAAAGGGTTATTGAGCATTGGAACAGGCTGCTCAGGGAAGTGGTTGAGTCACCATCCCTGGAGGAATTTAAAAGACGTGTAGATGTGGTGCCTAGGCACCTGGTTTAGTGGTGGACTTGGCAGTGTTAGGTTTATGGTTGGACTTGAGGATCTTAAAGGTCTTTTCCAACCTAAATGATTCTATGATTTTCCCCCAGGCAAACTTTTTATCTGGGAAATAGCTCTGTTATCTTACTATTTCCTGGTTATCCTCAGCAAACTCACAGTTTTCATTTATGAAAATTTAGGTATGTAAAGCAATAGAGAAAAAGTAATACCCAAAAAGGGCTCCATGAAATTATCAGCATGGTGTCATGTTATCAGATCTGAGTGCTTGCACTGCTTTGCACTGGCATTGCTGGGCTGCAGTGGGAAGCTAAATAAATGGGAATTGGTTCTAGCCTTAAACTCTTCCTGCATTTTTCCCTGCATTCCTTTCCTTTGCTCATCTGGACTGATAAACTGCTAATCCAGACTGCCTTTTATGCTGCAAGGCTTTATTACTGTTTACAGAGCTGATAGGACGTATAATTATGCTACAATAACTGAGTGCCAGAAGTCTGTGGAGCACGGGGAGGGACAAGCCTCACGTTGTGCAATTTGCCACCTAAGTAAGGAACAGACTTTGCAGGCACAGCTGGAAGATTTTGTGACAGTCCTGCCACCATGTAAAGCCCTCCCGACCTTGTGAGGGATGGAGGTCGCTGCTGGCATGCACCAAGGAACAAGGAATGGGTGCAGCCAAAAAGTCTCAGCCACGGTCTCTGCACCTGGCTCAGGAGTTTTCCTCTAGAGGAAACCTTTCAAAACATGAGAGGACACCAGGAAAAAAAGATTTCTCTTTTTCCTTCCAGGCAGCCAAGCAAAATTACTAACACAGGATGCCACCTGTTTCGGAGGTGGGTCCTGTGAAAGGAGCAACACCAGTGCATCGAGGCCCGTCCAAAACCCACGTGAGGAAGGAAAAGATGTCAGGAAAAGGTCAGATGTCTCCTGCACCGTTACATGGCACTGGGCTGCTGGGAATGGAGCAGCGCAGCAGCCCTGGGAACCTGCAGTGTAGCAAGGAAGCTAAGGAAGGGAAAAATTGGGGTGTGCCTAACACAGGAAGGCTGATAAATAAGATGAAAGGAAAACACAGACAGTGATGGGCCAGAGCAGAGTAAACTCTAAATAAAGCAAAGAGATGAATCACCGAGCGATGCTTGATCCAGATAAGGTTGTCAGTCACTGCAAGACAAGGGCCAGCTCCAGGCTTTGAGAGAGTGTTAATAACAGATCAGGGGCACTGATGCTTAAAGGAGAACTCCCCAGCCTGGGAAAGAGCTACCCAAGTGCAGGGAAGGCGCGTTCCCTCCATTTGCCTCTGCAGCACCCTGGGTCCCTCTTTCCTGCTGCACAGGAAGGATGTAACCTTGCAACTGTTTGCTCCCCATTTTTCCAGGGCTGAGGAATTCCCCAGCCCATTTACTGGACACACCATGAAGGACATCACCTGCCTGCCCAGGAAGAGGGAAAAGATATCCTGGTTCTGGAAGTCTTTCTGGGGCTGCAGGGATCTATTACCACCAGGAATAACAGACATCCTATTTTCCTGTTATGGACGTGTCCGTCACCCCTCCCGTGAAGCCCTGTGACTGCCTCCACCCTGGCATGGAAACCCAACCCGCCACCCCAAACAAGGTGTTCTTTCACCATGTGGTGAGAAAGCCAGGTGGCCTCACACAGTACGTGACATGGATGGCTGGCAGAGGGGTTGTCTTCTCAGGCAGAGACCTTCTTTGTAGAGACAGGCAGTGAGCTGTTAAGAATTAATATATAGGCAAACAACGTGGAAACAATCAGGAGGGAACATGATACCTGGAGTGCGTCACAATCAAATATGCTTTCCGATTAGATGACTAGAAACAAATAGAGGGGACTACACAAGAGGAGGGAAGGGGGGAAGGAAGGGCTGCCTTCTTCATTGCTTTTTTCCCTGTGGGTCATCTTTTATACCCGTGGAAAATGACTGCAAGAAGCAAGTACATCAAAATGGTAACCTTTCACTCTCATTCCAAACAAGTGAGATGCTGATTCTGGGAGCAAGGAGATTGCAGCCTGGCTGGTTTCACCTTGGAGGCCACATCTTCAGCCTAGTCCTGCTCCTTGGTCTTACCTCTTGCAGGAGAGAATACGGTATTAAGCCTGTGGCGTTGGAGGGCTAGCTGGTGCTTTGGACTGAGAGTTAAGTTTACACTTGATTGCAGGATTATTTTGCAGACTAGAACCCTCTTCTAGTTAAATGTTTGTGTTTGAGGTTGTTTTGGAAAATCCTGTTACTAAGAAGAGCAAGGATAACAGTTTCATAGCAGTTCATGCCAGTGGTTACTGGTGTCAGAGAAGACTGCTTCTTTAATGAGCTGATGGGCGGGCCAAGTACTCTTCTGACATATTGTCAGTGTAAAATATCCAGTGCTTCCAAGACAAAAAGAGCGTCTGTGTCCTGCAGGATTCACTCTGTACTACACACTCCATCTTCTGCTCTCCAGATTTGGCATTTGGCTGAGTAACATGACTCAGCCCCTCACTCCCTCCAGCTCACACTGCTATGTTTAAATTATTCTGTGTCAGCACTGTATTTGGGGCATTTAAAACAAGTTTCACACTACAGACAGAAGACTTAAACCTGAAGGCTCCCATGGGACCCAGAGCTGAACTCTATGTGCCTGCAGCATCGTCCCTGTGGGAACAGCTGCTTCATTTATCCCTTTGTCCATTCGTCTTCCCAGCAATGTGAACAAGAAAAGCCTCTGCAAGGAATAAACCCATCTCTATTTGTCATCAGGAAGGCTTTGTTTGTAATGCTTGCTGGCCTTTCCAAGCTGAAGGATTATGGAGCTGAAAGTATCCCTAAAATATATCCCCAAATCAGTACAGAAATACCAATGAGTTAAAATGAATGCAGTACAAGAGAGGGGAAAACAGCCTTATTTGCTGCTCGCCCCTATACAGGGCAGGAGATCTTTGCATGCAACATCCCTTTGTCCTCACCAGCATGTCTCAGCTCCATTGTCCAGGTCCTTGCTTGCCCACACCGCTCTGTCAAAGCGCTTCTTTCTTGGCCCTCCTGCACCATCCCAGTTTCCGCTGGGAGGAATGCGCTAACCATGCCAAGTTAGGGTTTGGTTAAGTGGAAGGATTATTCTCTGTATGACACGATGAAGCACAAATGAAAAGCTGGTTCTTGGGCCTGTACCTTCTCTTCTCTGCCTCCTGCCAAAAATGCTCTTAATTAGCCCAGAGGAAAAAAGAAGGCTTTTTTTGATTGATGCTTGAATAGAAAAATCTAATAAAAATGTTAGCCCACACTGAATCAAAACATTTTTATTTCCTTCTGAAATGAAAAAAAGAAGAAAAATATTATTCTGGCTCAACTCAAAACCTTTCATTTTGTTTCAGCTTTGGATAACTTAACACTTTAAAACCTCTAATTTTGCTTTACGTTTTTCAAAGAACAGGTCAACTTTGAAAACAGAGGATATTTCAAAATTAAAATCTGACCACTTTGTTTTTAGCCCCTAAATAGACCATCTGATTTTAAAAATGTTGAAACAATGCATTTTGACTTTATCAAAATGCTTTTTTCTTCCACCTCAACTTTTGTGTCTGGAAGGATTCAAAGAATTCAGCCTTTTTTCGGGGAAAGGGTTGTAAATCTGCTGTTCCCCAAGAAACAATTCCTGCAGCATTATCCTCAAGTTTCTTAATCTTTAGCTAGTCTTAGCTGACTCACTCTCAAATGCTACTGTAATCACATGCTTTTCACACAATAATTGTTTACAGCCAACTTCTACCCATTTCCATCTGTGCTTTATCAGTAGCCACTGCTTAAACAGTATTTTCTGTCAATAGCTGTCATGAGTTCCCAGGATACTAATGTGTTTGGGCCATGCAGATACTGAGAAGCTCACAAACTGTTGGGAGAAAAATCAAGCATCCAAAAGTTCCTTCCAAGGGGAAAAAAGGTCCTGAAAAGAACATTCAAAGGTCAGAGGAGGGGAAATGTCACCAAAGAAGTGGGAGCACTCCACCCTGCTGTTTGTCCTTCACACCATCAGAGAACCTTCCCAGCCTTGAGGACCCTCCACTGCCCATGGTCCCAGGGTGCAGGGGCAATGGGGCAGCTCTGCTAGGAGCAGATGGGGAGGAAGAAGGAAGAGTTAAGATAATCCCAGCCGTCACAGCCATATCCAGGTTAGTGTTAGCCTTACAGGCACCCTGGTCCCAGGAAACAGGGGGGAGCACAGGGACCTGCTCCTATCCTGGATCCTGCGCTAGCTTGGCACAAAGATAAAGGCAACCTCCCTAACCTCCTCTTGCTGCGTGATGTTGAACAAGTCTCTTCCCTTCCTTCTGAAACAGGGAGTCTGAGCCCAGCTCCCTGCAGAGCCAAGGATGAGATGCTGGGGAAAGCATCACGGTTCAGTTCAAGCCCTCCCGAGGGCAACCGGCCGCCTCTGAATCTTCTAATTCAATAAATGCAGTGCCCTGCAAATTGTCTTCAGGCAATGAATCCGCTTTTACTCAAGAGGTTTATTCAGTTACTCTCTGCTATTTTCAGTAGGGAAGGCATTTTTATTGCAGCAATTCAATAAATTAGCAGGGATTGGTGTCAGTAACCTCCTTGCAACGTCAGAAATGCAAAGCTTCCTGTGGCACCAAACCCATTATGGGCCTAATCTCATCTACTGCTCTACAGATAACTGTGTGATAAGGGGTCAGATTTCCTTGGCTGCCTTTGTGAGTCTGCTAAGCTTATTATCCTCTCCTCATCCCCTATAGGAGACAGGCTTTCACCTCCTAACCCCACCCGTAATTATTCACTCTCTGTTAGCAGAGCGTTGGCAGGTCTGGCTCTTGAGTTCTGCTTAATATGGTATTATTTATCTAGTCAATATTCTCCTCTCAGTGGGTTTCCACTGATCGCTTTTCTCTCTGCTGCTTTCCTCTCTGTCTGCAGTTCTTCCCGCTGTGTAGTTTGACCTTTGAAAGTATTTCAAAGGCCATAAGGATCCTCGTGAAGAAACAGGACTTACAAGGAAAGGACAAGAAAGGAACCTTCTTTGCTAGGTTGTGTTGATTCTAGTGTCATGAATGACTCCCTGCACAGCCCAGGCTGAATTACTACCAGTTGCCTCCCTCTTCACGTTCCCCACCGGTGATAAATATTTGCTTTCTCTTCTTGAGGCTGGATTATGTCAGGTTTTATTTTCAGAAAGCTCTTTTATAAAAAAAACCCTCTCTGTTCAGTAAGAAGACTTTCAATTTCTGCCCTCAGCTATATTTAGTTTATAGGGAATTTATGGGATGAATACACTTTTGTTAGTGCAGGGGTGGTTACAAATGGCATCAGCTAGCAAAAATGATAACTCTCCTGTCAGAGTGGTTTGAAGGACGGGGAGGGGAGGCGTGCTTTGGCAGACTCCTATTAATTGTGATAAGAAATGCTTTAGAAACACCCTTCCACAGAAGGGAGCTCAGCAGCAGATCCCAATGACATGGTGAACTACACAGGCTGTTTTGTAATAGATCATTCCTCACCGGCCTTGCTGCTGTCAGCTGCAAAGCACTGCTTTCTTCTGAGAGGTGCAGATTAACACTGTCACCATTACACATATGCAAAGCAAATGTATCGATGGGCACTGCCTGTATGCAGAGTACAAAACCGCACTTTTCCTGCTCAGATCCTCTCCCTTCATCTGTGCTCTCCTGATACAATTATTTTCATCACCTGAACTGGTGGGGGAGAAAGTCAGGATGCTCAGTTGGCCATCTGTATGCAGGACATGTATGGATGGGAAAGCAACTGGCAGCAGAACAAGCGTACCTAAAGGTCACCGCTGATGCTTCAGATGCCAAAGATCCTGCTCAGGTTGGGGTGATCTGAACACAACAGTGAAGAAGAGGGGCAGCTCCTAAAGCTCCTCCTCTCAAGGCTGAGCTCTGGGGCCCACGTAGGTGAGCATTTCTCCTTTTCAGATGAATGCTTAAGCTAAAACACAGATGTGGTGGCTGTCCTAGCTCTCATGGCCCTGATTTGAAGGCATCGGGTAACAAAATGATGATGCTTGGGACATTTTACTATTTCTGAGAGCACAGTTCCCTCCTTTCCCTGCTGAATCCCTGAGAGCCAAACCCTTCCTCTCCAAAGAGAGGAGCCTGGAGACAGAGCTGAGGTGCCCTCTGGGGGATGCTCCTGACCCTCCATTGATGGTGGAGGGAACTTGATGCCTGACTTCCAGACAACTAACACTAGCTGAGAGGAATCCCTCCCTTCACATCTTCATGTCTGCAGCACCTCACATTCCAAGACAGACTTGACATAGAGCTGCTGCTGACTCCAATGCTCCTTGTCTTCTCTTCTTCCTGTCTGGAGGTATCTAGCAGGTTTGCCTTTGGCTGCCTTCCCATCCTTATCCCAGAGGCAGCCAGTGCTCACTGCACACCCAGCTTGTACATTGAGCCTAGATATTGGTTAATCAGCTGAAATTATGTTCTCTCATCTTGGGAGCTGTGTCCTTTCCTATGAATTGGGAAATCCACCAGGAATGAAACCCTCCATCCTTTGTCTCTGTTGCTGCTCTCCTTGGCACAGAGGAGCTGACCAAGAGAGCAGAACAAAGGAACAGAGGACAAATCCATTTCTTAGGAGGCACCTCAAATCCACAGTGTGCTCTGAAATCACTGCTGGAGCTCTTCTAAGTCCATAACCAAGAATTAAAACTGGATCTCAAAATGGTCTACAAATATTAACAAACAACTCCTTAGTGCTCCATGCTGTTATTCTGCTGTTACTGATGGGAAAATGGATAGAGAGCAGTCAGGAAACCTGGCTAAACCTGCATATTAGTGTCAAATTAATAACAGAGCTAAGCTTAAAACTTAAGAGTCTTGATGTGCAGTGCCTGAATCTACCACAGCATAGCACAGTTTAATATTTTCCTATCTGCATCTACTTTTATAAAATTAAGTTTTATTTCTCTACCTTTATTTAATTTTGGAGCCCAACTATATTCTTAATGGGTATCAGAGGCAGAGGCTGTAAGAGGGAGAATGTCATCTCCATAGAGACGCTTATGGTGCCTTAAACATACCTCAAACAGAGAGAGGGATAAAAGCAGTGCACCTCCTTAGCCCTTCATGTGCCTCTGAACATGACCTGCCCTGCAGAAAGTGGGAGCATGAGACTTTATTGGCAACTGCCAAAGCTACAAAATAAATGATCCCAAGAGCCCAATATTTAATTTTCACTCAGTGCAGAGCCTGGTTCCTGTGAAAATGAGAGACCTCTCACCCCAGTGACACCAAGGGAATTAGCAGGCTGGCTCCTTATCCTTCCACTCATTTTTAATAAAGTGTGATGGCATGTTGGGGGAATCTGGTGGCCATATGACACCCTCAGTCCTCAGTGATCCAGAAACGGAGCTGTTTACGAAACTGAGGTGAAATGAAAGGAAAACAGCGTGGCCATGCCAATAAATGAACGTTCTGTCCTACTCACACTTCTCCAGGACACAGGGAGGAGGAGAATTGCTAATCGACCAGCTGTTCCTCACCATATATTATCTGCGCTTGCAGGATTGCTCATTTAAAGCCACTGTGCATGCAGAGGGTTTGGACTTGAATTTGGCCAAGTAGATCCTACATTATCAAGAGCTGTCTCTTTTAAAGCATTTGAAACAATAAGGGATTGGAAGGGCTGCTCCTACCCAGTCCCTTTGAGACTCCACGTTGCATATTCCTCTGCTCTGGAGGCTACATGGACTGTGTAAAACAAATTCCTACGGTTTGAAAAAGGATCATTAAGCTCCTAACATCGCAGCTCACCAGGAGGGGAGGGGGATGACTGTATAAATTTAACACTGCAGGGTTTTTTGTTCATTCTCTGAGCAATGCCAGATAATCTTTTTCTCCAACTACAAATTAAAAGCTGATTTTCCTATTTACTCTTACCCCAGACTCAGCCTTGGGATGTGGAGCCTTATAGATCATTCCTGCCTCTTAATGACCACCCCAATGAGATGTGTCCCAGGGTCTGGGTTTAGCCAGTGGTGTCACGGGGCAGGCTGGCCCTGCTCGCTCTCCTGGGGCTTTGCTGGTTGTGCAGCATGAGGTAGATGGAGGAGTGGGGGCACAAACGTACATTTGCAGAGCCGTTGCATTAGTGCTGCAGATGAGGCTGTCTCCTGCTGCTCACTGCTACCTTCCCACCATGGGTGAGCACTGCAGCAGAGGGACAGAGGATTTGCCTGGACCTGGAATGCTCCATTTCACAGTAAAACACCTTTCGGTGGCTTTGGGTAGGATGCCAGGCTCAGAGCTGGGGGAGGCCCTGGCAAGGGGTCTGTTCTGCGGAGCGTGTGACACGGGTGGAAACGTCCCGTGGTGCTGCAGCAGAGGCAGCCTGGAGCTCCTGTGTCTGAAACACCGCATCAGAGCTCACCGGGGTGCACGTGGTGCATATCCCCTGGTCCAAATGTTCTTCAGCATTGCCCTGTGAACCCCTCTACACCCAACACCCCCCTTTTCAGCCAGGTACTGCCAAATCTGTTCAGCCCACTGGAGGAGGCAACAGAAGGGTGGCTTGAGGGATGTCAGCAGGTGAAAGAAATTACCAGTTTTGCAGCTTTGACTCCTGAGTCACTTCCCAGTTGCAGCCTGTGCAGGTAGGGAGACCAGAGCAGCAGGAGAGGCGTTTTGCTCTTGGGTAGTAAAAAAAGTGGTGTGCAGGCAAACACAGGTGAGCAGGATTTACCATCACGGTTCTCCCTCTCCTCATCTACACCAAAATGGACAGCTTAATTTTCTAAATGCTCTTCCAGCAGGCTGGGCCACTGGGATGTGCTGGGTGGTTCTTTAGCAGGCTCAGGGAGAGGGAGGTGTCTGCTTCAAGCCCCAGCCTGGATTGCCGTGCCTTGTGCTGCCCCGAGGTGCTGCCTGGGAGAGAGCTGGAGGTTAGGCACCAGCAGCATCATGGCGGGTTGGAGTCCCTCCAGGTCCTGCCCAGCCATGTTCCCAGTATGGCAGCTGGAACTCCGTCCAGTGTTTACTGGAGTAACTAAATAATGGATCTGACTTCAAAGTTTGTTAATTTAGAAGCAGCAGTGCAGGCCCTGCATTAGACTGAGCATTTTATCTCTTCAATCGTGTTTGAAACATATATTGTGACATTAGATTTCATATCCTAAGATGTGCTTTTCAGCACAGCATATATGAAACAGAGACCTTTGCTTTACCTGTCAGTACCCTTTTGCCATGGAGCAAAGGGCTGGTGATTGCATTTTGGCAAACAAGTCTGTGAATGTGGAAAATAGCTTTTTCAGAGGGTGAAGGGGAAAATAGCTTTTTCCCCTCAGAAGAGAAGCTACTGCCCCGGGTGATGGAGGGACATACGGCGTGGTGCCACTCAGAGCCCAAGTGTGCATCTGAGGTAAATGTAAATGCTGAGTAAAAAAGGCCCAACAACCTTCCACAAGTTTTGGTACAGAGAAAAAAAGTATACTTTCACCCAGCCTGTTCCACAAGGAATCGCTCCCAATCGCTTGCCAAGCCGTTTATCACGGACCTCACAAGATGCTGCTTGCCCTCTAACAATGTTCTCCAGTCAGCCTTCCTGCTGCTGTATCCCCCAGCGTCAGACACCTGAGGGAGCTTTATAACAATAATCTAAGCGTGGTGGAAAATAAAAATTGCTCTGTTCCCTCTGTGTGCTTGTGAATACAGCCCCAGCAGCTCTTCATAAACTTTCCTCATTTTTCTAGCTCATGAAATGTTTTACTGCCTTCAGGGAAGGGTATGCCCTGGGCAGGCAACACAACAGGGCGGGATCAGTTAGCAGGGGTGCAGCAAGGCTTTCCGCATGCTCTCCCCCATCTGTACGTAAGCCAGCCCCGGGATTAGTATCCTATTTCCATGTATCCTTTATTGCCCCCCACCACTTTGCCCAAAGCTGTTGTAACCAAGGAACTGCAGCACTCAGCAGCTGAAAAAAAAAGCAGCTCGTGTTTGGTGAGACATTAAGCAGGCAGGCAGCTCCAAAACAGAAAAGGCAAAGGCAGCATCCCAGCCTGCACCCAGGCATTCTGCCCTGGAGTGTGCTTCCTGCAAGCAGATGGATTCCCTCTGTCCCAGGGCTGGAGTTACGTCCAGCCACACGCCAGCTGGAACAGCCAAGATATGGGCAGGGTGGAAGCGTTTTAAGAGCTGTGCAGTCAACGACTGTATTCTCCTGTCTTTCTGACACTGACAGCAAGTGAGCAGAGATATTGAAATAAATGCACATTAAGAGCTAGGAAAGCCTGATTTCTTGGTGCGATTCTGATAGTCAAGTATGGACCTTCGGCAAGTTGTTTGTTGCCTTTTTTTTTTGTCCATTAGCTCCATCAACAGTTACAGAGAAACGCTTGTGAAGTGCTTTCAACACAAGTATCTCTGGGGTAAATAAATCTTGTTAAGCAAGTGCTGCTGAGATTGCAGCCCTCATTAGGTGCTGCAGAGTGAAAAGGCAGTATGGCAGAGCTGGGACAGGTGCTTTCCTATCAGAAAACATGAAGATGATTGATAGTCTGTAATTCAGTGGGAGATGACACAGGATGTGAAAGGTGCTGCAATACCTAGTTGTTTGCCATCTCCTTACTTTTTGGTGACCATGTGGTGTTCTTGGATTGGACAAGAAGCCAAGAGCATCACAGGCACAGGAGCTTGGAAAATTGGTGTTGGGGCCAAGCACATTAACCAAGCACTGGGCATGGGACAGACAGACCCTGACTGTGGCTGTATTTTATCTTTCAGGGTTTTGAGCTGTGTGCCCGATGCTGCAGTCAACGTAAGCAGCAGGGTGAGGGCAAACCAGGCTGGACCCATGGAAAACAGCATGGCATTTAATATACTGCCATTATTAATTCATTACAGCACCTGAATGTGAAACGAGAGAGGGATTCAACTTGTGAGCAACCCGGAGCTGATCCCTGGGTCTAAGCAAGGGCCTTTCATTAGGGAAGGTTACTCCAGTTGCTATTTCAGTGATGGATGCTGGGGCAGAGCCTCTTGTGGCACAGTGATTATCCAACTATCACAACAAATCCTGCCTTCTGCGGGGCCAGGTCTTGCCAGGCAGTGGGCAGGCAGGGTTTCTCACCCTCATACCCCAAATACCCACTCCGAGCAGCCAGGGAACCAGGCTCCTGGTTGACTGTGTGGCTGTTCACTCTCCCGCTTTCCACACTGGGCATTAAACAAACCACCCAGTGTACCAGGGCTGGACGTTTGCCACCAGGACCAGGGACTGGAAAGCTCTTTCATTCCACATTGATCTTCCTGCTTTTCCATCCATCACAGGAAGGACTCCTTGTTTTGTTGCCAGGATTAATGCTGGCATTGGTCCTGCTTTGGTCTGAATGTCCTCCTCTGAGAGCGGTTTGCTCCTTTCCAGGAAGAACACATGTGGAGATAGTCAGGCTTCTATTTTATGGCCAAGAGGAGAGAGCCTGTGGCCGGGTACATCTCACTGGTCAGGTGAATGCCTGGAAAGGGCATCACCTTTCTGGGTACCTAGGGAGAGATTCAGGACCCAGCTCTGAGAGGCCGGAGTGCCATTCAGCATGGCCTCAGGCTATTCCTCTTTGTCAGCTGAATGCAGCTGTAATAAATATACCCAGTAATTTCAGATTGGGGGATAAACAACACAGAAATGGCTTTTTTGTCTGGTGTTTTAAGGGAACAAGGCTTACATGGTTTTTCGCTGTCTCTCCTCATCCCCCTAATAACTTTGAACTTGTTGGTTAAATTCCACCAAACTTAACAGAGGGACACAGGTGCCAATGAGAACTAAATTCCTAAAAGTATTGTGAAAAATGATATCTGAGCAGCAGAAAGCAAATCTATCAATATCCTCTCTAAGGAAGAGGTTGCAGCATCAGCACAACCTTTCCAAGGTCTTGGAGGACTGGCATGGGCATGAGATGTAGGAAAGTCTCCAGCAGTGGAGTTGTTGGTAGGAGCTTGTATCTTATTAGACATCAGCGATTCCAGTCCTCCAGCAAGGCTGGTCTCCCAGGCATGCTCCATGGTGCCCTGTGCAGGGAGACTCAGCCCCGATGACACAAAGGCAGGGCAAGCCAAGGTGCTTCTGGCTTTTTGCACCTTGGTCTTTGCTGACAGCCCCTTTCCCTGCCTGTCCTTCAGGCCGACAGCAGTCCCACTCCAGGAGACCCCTTATTTGACCAACTATGTCATGCTTATCCATCCCTCCACTTCTTATCAGAGCCATCTGTCTTCCTGCATGCTGGAGGCTTTCTTGGAGGCAATTGCCTGTGTGCACACCTTGGGGAGCAGGACGTGTGCTAGCAGGCACTTAGCTTATGAAGGCAGCGAGTCCCTGCTCTCTCTGGTGAGCCTCAGCAGATTAACATGCCGGCTTAATGGGAGTTAAACTCCATTAGTCTTCAGCAACCTGATACATCTATCCCTGTGCTGAAAACGCTTCACTCTGAGTAGGGCAGTAAGGACAAAGTGTTGTCAGAGGATGCAAAGCTACAAACAGGCAGGTTGTGGGCAGCGGCAGAGCTCTGGAAACCCTCTGGAACTGACCAGGGACTTGGGAGAATATGGACCATTTTGGTCAAGATTTACCCAAGTTTGACTTTTAGGACTGCCTTTGGAGGGAACATGTCTAGTGGATGTTCAAGTTCAGGCTTGGAGTCTGGGATACACCGTACACCCAATTTTGTGGTCCAGCTCTGGTTCAGTGTTTCCAGAGCTCCAGAAATCAAGCTGTAGACTAAAATTTTAAGTAAGCAGAAGACTTTTACAGATGTGCTAAGACACATTTTGGACCTTGAGAACACCTTAAGGTGTTTGTTAGGATGCAGGCTTTGTAACTGGCTGTGCATCACTGAGCATATTCCCCTCTCTGAATTCATCAGATGGATACTAGCGAGTAAAACTAAAAGGTCAGATCCTTAATTCGTTGCACAAAGTGAACTGCTTGGGAAAACCTATTGGTTCAGGGCTGTATTTATTCTGTGGACAAGCTGCCTTGAGCAGTCTCTGGAACCCAGAAACGAGCGTGCACAAGGTCCCTCCACCCACACTGCATATGGAGGGCAGTGTGAGAGAGGCTACAGAGCTGGTAGTGCTGAAGAGGCAGAGCTGAAGCTCTGCTGAAGCTTCAGAAGCAAACAAGCCATCCCAGAAACCAGGCACAATCATAAAGGTGTGGGTCTACGTGGCCAGTGATGCCCAATGTACTGAAACTTATTTCCCCTGCTGTCTGCCAAAAGCACAGCTGAGTTTCTAACTCTTGCAGTTCCTCCCTTGCAGTGTTGTTAGATTTCATGGATGTATTTTACATCACTTAACCTCAGCTCCACAGCGCTACAGATCTGCAATGCCTTTTCATTGCCTTTAGAGCAGAATGGTAACAAGAATGGTCCCTGTATTTCTTTGTGCCTCTGGCAATCGATAGAGATGTTTTTATCTGTGGCACCCAGGAGACTTGTATGGGCAGGTCCTTTTTGTTAGAACTGATGGAGTTTTAAAGACCTTTCTCTACATTGGTGTTGATGCCATCTGGCTTTCAGGTCAACACTGCTACTCCTTTGTTTTTATAGGGTTGCTCATACACCAAAACTGCAGGCATTGCCTGCCTGCCCTAAGGCAATCAAGATATCTGCACTTTGGCATGCAGACTCAGCAGTTACATGCCAGGCTCCCAGGTCCCTGCACACATCTTATTTATTAGTGCACCGCAGGGATTCTGGAAACCTTAGCCAAGATCATTTCTTCTTTCATAAGAGGTTTCATGTTCCAACTGAAACACTTTGTGATTATATAGACCATTAAGAATCACGTGGTGTTTTCAAATCAAGAGGAGGTGAAAAATCACTGGATCATATTTCTTGCCTTTTTTCTCTGTCTTAGACCAGGTGTCCTCTGTCCCATCCTGCTGACCCAGCCGGCTTGGCTTGTTGTGCCCGTAAGGCCGGGTGGTAAACAGAGATATACTGACAAGAGAGAGCTTTTGCTGGCTCAGCATCTGTGGTATGGACATATGCTGCCAATCAAGGGCTCTTCTTGTGCTGTTGTGAGGGACAGTCTGCAGCACAGACTTGCTCAAGTGCAGATCCTGCGTGTTTCTGGCTCCTGTCCCCGCGCCGACTTGCAGGAGGCTAAAAATATAACTTTGTTCATAGATGCTATTTTGAGGGCTCTGTGTTTTTCCTTGCTTTAGCTCCTGAAGCATGCACTGCTATTTTTTCCAGTAATGATCAGCATTACCCTGTACATTTCTCTTTAGAATATATAATTTTAGACATGATTATGCAATTATTAACACTCTAAATCATTTTCTGTGTGAATTGGTTCTTAATTAAAAACAATAACAAATTTGGCTTCATTTATAGCACTGCTAAGTGGTTAGCCCCAGGATTAGAGTGGGCTTCTCCAGGGACTGTATGTTTCCCAACACACATCACTCCTATCAATGTGTTTCAGCTCTGTGTTCCCTGTAGAAAATCAGGAAACTGTGCCAGCTTTCATACTCTTGTTCAAGGTGGAGAAATATTTATAGGAAAGGAGGACAAGACCGTTTGTAACTGTAGGCACAATTACAAAACTATTATCAACCAGGGGGGTTTGAAAACAGATCACCAGAAGCAAAGTAACTTCATTGTCTTAATAGGTTGTGATGTTGTAGAAGCACCATGGGACAAGTTTGTTCTATGTGAGGGAATGAGAGCGTCAGAGATGCACTGGAAGCACTAAAATGTTCAGTACTAATAAAGGAAATGTTACACATTATTCATCTTTTTGCCCCAGGGCTGGCAGGTCCCAAATGCTTTGACTGACGAGATCATTCTCAGCACTTCTCAGAGAGAAGCAAAATGAAGGCTAATGAACACAAAAGAGCAAGACACCCTGCAAACCCCATTTCCCCCTTTCAGTGAGACAGCAAAATCCATCAGGAGCTTCAGGTGAGGCCCTTTGCCATCCTCATGCCTTTATCCCCTCTGTGCCTCCCTCTTTGAGGAGCAACCCTGGGCCAGCCTCATATACAGCATTTTTAATTGTGCTTCTGTGCTCACAACGGGGTGGCTTAGTTTGGATGCTGGTGCTCTGGGGGGAGGCTGTGACGAGCTGGGAGGGGTGGCTGGGGAGCCTGGGCAGTGAGCATCCCTTGGGACTGTTTCAGGAAAAACTGAATGTGCCTTGGAGCCTAGCTGGCCTCCTGCAGTCTCTTCCAGCTCTGTTTTTTATGATGTTATTTATTTCTTGCAGATCTCGTTTTGTCCCCTTCCTCTGATTCCGGCCGTAATCTACAATTTGCTGCTATTATTAGTGTGAAAATTATTCTCATCTTCACCCCATGCCTGTGCAATCCACCCACCCTTAGCAAAGGCATAAATTGAAAATGGTGCACGTGGCAGTATGTGGCATCCTACAATGTTCAGGGAGCAAACCCTCCATCTGGGTTAACCTCTTTCTCTCTTTGCCAGTGTCAGGAAATACACTTGAGTAAATAAGTCTTTTTTACTAGCAGAGCTGTTATTCTTTGCAAATCCTCTAAGCTACAGACAGTCTGGATCTGGAGAGCTTGCAATACATGTTTCTTTAGTAGATAAAGTCTGTGAGACCTTTTTGGTGCTATTTCTCTCTCTGCAGTTTTTAACATTCAGCCTTTTTCCATGAGGCACAGGCTCCCCTCTGCCTCTGCTCTCATCAGCTCTGCAGTGAGCCCATCCAGGCAGCGCTGGCAGAAGAGGAGGACTTGCTGGGTCACTTCTGTCCATTTACTGTCACATGAGGTGTCACCTGCGGGGTGGGAGGCTGCAACGCTGCTTTTCTGCAGAGCAGCACCTATTTCTCTGTGTTCAGAGAGATGTGCAAGACCATGCAAGTGCTGCCATGAGCTGTGATGCTTTGATTTGTGCCAAGCTGGAGTTTGCTGCATGAGGATTGTGTGGGTACATGTATGCGGGGGTCATTTGGCTTTACACTCGACTGAAGATGTGACACAAGGTAAAGGGAAACACCTCCTGGGAACTCCAGTGCCTCAGGGACTCTGGGGACCTAGAGATAGGAGCAAGCATTGGGTATAAAGGCCAGGAGCCCAATGCAGAACAACACAGCCAATTTCTGTGCATGGTCAGTGTTTTTCCCAGTGCTGGAACCCAGATTAGTAGCTGTCCTCCTAAAAAAGGAGTAAAACATGGCCAGGTAGTGTGTGTGTGGACCTGTCTACCAGCTGCCAGCTCCACCGTTTCATTTCCCTTTAGACGTCTGTTCAGCAGCGTGGGGTGCTCTGGCCTGGCTGGGCTCGGGACCAGGGCTAGGGCACCTGCCACCCCGTGGGAAGCAGGGGCATCACAGAATACTGCCCAGGCTCCGCTTTGGCTCCAGCCCTTCTCCAAGATCAGACTTTTAACCACTTTTCCCCACTTGGCTGCAGAGAATGATGGAAAATAAAAATCTCCTACTGTGAGTCCTATACAGTGAGAGCTGGCCAGAGAACAATTTGTGGGTGTTTTGGAGATGCCTAAGAGAAAAAAGGAGAAAGCTCCCAGGGTTATCTTCATTTCAGCTGATGTTTCTGGGATGAGTTCTGGGTCTCTGCCCCTCGTGCTCTGCAGGACCAAAGCTCCCAGCAGCTGGCCATAGCACCAGTGCCTCTGCGAGCCAGGAGCTCAGCAGCTCACCAAGTGTGTGTCCAACCTGAGACACACCATCCTCCAGTGGTCCAGCAGCTTGTCAGTTTGGTTTCTCTGCTCTCCTCCAGCTGACAGGGTTCCCAAGCACTTCCCAAGTGTCCTTCCAACTCCAAATACCAACATCAACAGCTGCTCTCTCATCCCAGCCCCAAGAAGGAATGAGCTTTGCAGGCCCCATTGGATGGCGTCATGTTTGCTGGTGTGAGTGGTCTCTGTACTGAGCTTGCATACACATGCATGCACATGTTTATGTGAGGAACACACAAAATGAAGGCTGACGTGATGCAGGTGGGCCTTGCCGTCTCTTATGGGGGGGCCAGCTGCACCCCAGCTGTGCTCTCTCCCATTTCGGTTGGGATCAGCAGCTTTGTGGTTCTAGTTCTGTGGTTGCTGCCATGCATTGAGGTGGACCCAGAGGAACAGAGTCTGTTTGGGCTTTTGGTGGGGGAGGAAGAGCCTCCAAGCCCTGTGTGGGTTTGGTCAGAGTGGCAGAAGCTGAGCCACTTGGAACACTTTTGTTAGTACCTACAGCTCCTTGGAGACAGGTCCAGGGGAACTGCTGCTACTGGTACGGAATGGAGATTGGATGTGAACTTGGGCAAAGTCACCAGCTGGTGGATTGGATGTCCCTGAGGAGACTGGTCATGATCCAGGGTGCTGGCAGCTGGTATATGGTCCTGAACAGAGGTCTCTCCTCCTTCCTGGGGATCAGAGGACAAGGGGAAAGCGAGGGCAGGAGGGTGCTTGTGCATCGATATCACCCAAGATAGAAGCCAACGTGTGTCACTGACGTCAAATCTAACCCCCATCAAAGATAAGTGTCCTGTTACAGTCAAGTAGCATTTAGCTTTGGGAAAATGCCTCCGTGCTGAAGCTGTTCCTAATGTGATAAATGCCGGAGCTCCCAGGAGACCGAATAATTACAAAGTCCTCAAAGGAAAACAGCACAGACCTCCTTTAAAGTAAAGACAAGATAAACCTTCAAAGCTGGGAGAAGTGAACTAGCTCTCAATACATTGTAAACTCCAGAGTTAGATCTGCCTCCCCACCCTCCCTGGTCTCACATAACCACTGTGTTAAGAGGCTCAGAAATTGGTGCTAAGAAACCAGAAGGCTATTTATCCAGACCTGGAAATGATGATAGTACCCCACTAAAGACGTGTTTGTGCTTGGAGGTTTGTAGAACAAGGCCAGCAGCTGCAGCCCCACTGTATCTGCTGCAGCACAGTATCTTGCTTCTCGGACGCGGGTGGTTTGCTCTGGTACCTGGATGGAGCTGAGCCAACAGGAGAGGAGATGGTGCTCAAAGCTTGAGTAATCCAGCCAGCCCTTTACATCCCAATGCGTGGCTGTCTGTACATCTTAAAGCTTGATGTCAGGCCAGGGGTAATACAGAAGTTTTCGTGTAGGGCTGGGATTGGGCTGTGATACTCAGGACCAGGAGTGCTTGCACAGGGATGCTGGCTAGATAAGCCAGTCCTCTTCCAGCCAGAACTGGAGGTAAGCAGCCAGGGCTGTGCTCTCTGTCTGGACATGCCTGGTGCTCTGGAAGGGCTCTAAGGCAAAAGAAAAGAAAAGACATTTCAGGCTGTCCAAGCAATAGCATGAGGATGTCTGGGAGAGCTGCTTGGAAGCACCCCTAGCTCCCATGCACTTTCTTGGTGCCAATGGGTGTGACATCCACTGTAAGAAGGAAAGCACATTTGACCTGCATCAAACTGTACCTTCCTTCCTTTTTTCTTACTGTCTCTTGCCTTTGCAACAGAATGCACTTTCAGCCCTTTAAAGACTCTTTTCTGGGAGTGGGGTGATGTGCCAGGGAGGTGCTGGGTACCGTCCACCCCACCCTGGCTGCCAGCAAATTCAGCATGGTTATATATAGGCTCTGAGCTGAGGCCTTCAAAGCAGCACTTGGACCCGAGTTCCTCGAACACGGCTGGAAAAATTCTACTTGGCATCAGGCAATTCACCATATGCTGCTGTTCCCTTCTGCTTTTATCCAGACAGCACCTCCATGCTCTGTGCTGTGGAATAGCTGCTATTTTGGGGAAGCATTTGATACCTTTCCATTCTCTAACCATTCTTGAAGGGGCTGTCTCCCCTCCTCCAGGCTGGGACACAAACAAACTTCCCAACTTGCTGCACCAGCCCAATGTCACTGGATTGCAACGGTGCATGACCAACGGCTGGACCGTGGGGGCTCTGAGAGGGTTGACGGTCTCTCTTTGTCATGTGCCTACATGTTGGGAGGCTGAGGCTGGCAGGTACCAGAATGTTCACCATCTGCATGGAGTTTTCTCAGATACAATCTGTAGGGCCCGTAACTTTCATGCACAACTTCCATGTTTGAAGAGCAAGACTTCTGCATTTCTATTTTGAACTGCTGGTTTTCTGTGAAGTTGTCTAGGAAGGGATTCTTATACCTTCTATTTCCACCCAATGTCTATTGCTTTTTTTTAAAATTTTTGCTCTCAGAAGGAGAAAGTGCTTTGAACATCTATTCTATTCACACACCAAATCACACACAAAGTCAACATACACCTAAATCACCAAAACATGTTTGTACCACCCAGCGAGTTTGGCCTGGAATTGCTAAGTGGAGAACATAGGTTTCATAGTAGGGCTGATGCAAAGGTGGTGTAGGTAACCTGCCACAAATCTTGGGGACACCCTCTACCTGGGTCTTCACTATAAACCTTTCCTTGCCCATCACTGCCAGGCAGTTGCAAGGCAGGGTGAGCTCTGTTCAATGCTGGCATGCAGTGCAAAAGCCCTTAATTTAGAAGCAGTGGGACAACTCTGCTTGGCAAGTGGAATAAACCTCTCCAGACAAATATAGTTTTCTTGAAGGAGAGGAGAAAGGTGCCTCCCTGCAGAAGTGTGGGAGGTGCCTGAACGTTTCTTTTGGTGACCTGTACACTACTCTGATCCCCAGTTTGACATGCTTGCAAAGATCCTGATGCTTTTGTCTGAGCTGGCTCCCATCGCTAGACTTGATCCTCATTGCTATTAACTCACACTCCTATAATCATGAGTGAGAGTAAGGAGATGGAGATGACCTAGCAAACACAAGTTGACTTTTTTAGAAGATTTATGTAAGTGGGTTTGTGCGTTGTAAAGCTGTAAGGAGAGAGAAACATGCAGATCTGAGGAGCTAGGCATTGCTCCACCATACTAGCCGAGCTCCTGTGCCATACTAGTGTCACTGGCAGTTCTGGAGGCAGGGCCTGGCTGGGGTCTCCCATGCTCTTCTATTTATTTGCCTAGACACCTGACACTTCCCCAGCTGACCGTGCAGAAAAGGGCCTTCCTTGAAGAGTTTTCTGAAGTCGTCATTGCAGGGGCTGCATCTGGGAGGAAACTACCTTTATCCAGACTTTCCACCACCCACTCCCCAAATGAGGACAAGATAGTACACCTCTCATTCATGCCTGCATAGCATCCCTCTCCTCTTGCTTACATGGAAAAGTACTGGGAGAGCATTTGTGTATTTTTGGCTACTTATAGTTGAAGTACCAGCTGGAAACAAGGAGGAGAGCCAGCACTGTGTTGCCAGCCAGCTCTTCACAGGCATCCAGCAGCTGCTGCGCAGCCCTGTGTCTGCAGTCACTTGGCAATTTGGGACAGGTCCATGGGCACCTGGGGACGTTTGGGGCAGCTCTGAGAAAAGACATAGAAGCCGGGAGCTGGAAATACTGCATGTCCTCCCATACACAAACCTGAGCTGCAGGCATTTCAGGTTATTGCCCCTGCAATCACCAGCCTCAGCAGCACAGCCAGCACTTGTCTCCCATGCTGCTGGAAGCTTGACAAGTTTACAGCAATGACAGTCAATATTTACCACATCTTGTGTTTGTTAGAGTTAAGAAAGCATCTCACCCAGAGATGCTTCCTTGACTAATCCATGTAAATGCTTCTCTCTTAATGAGAGAGAGTGATAAATAGGTGGCAGGGAGAAGGTGACAGAATAGCAACGGGTGTCACCCATGGCAAGAAATGAGAAGAGAAACTCCACACTGCTGTCAAGAGTTCAGGAAATATGGTGGGTTTGGAGAAGCAAAAGAAGAAAAGTCAGTGAGTGAGACATCCAAATGACTCTGAGACCCTGGGAGAAGTTCAGCTGCCAAATTCTTAATGGACAATATATCATCCGCCTTCACTGGTGGTTTCAGCAAACACCGTACATAATTCCTTGTGGATGAAATGCCGCCTAATGTACATGCATTGTGTGCATGCTATATGGACTGGAAACCAGTCAGGGCATCTCTCCCTGTTTGCAGCCCACCTGAGGAGGGTTAGCAGGGCAGGACATGGAGGGCAGGGTCCGGGCTGCCGGTGGGTTCACTGTGCAGTATCCTCCTGGCTGCCTGGGGGGCTCACAGCCTTCCCAGGGTGAGACGAGGTGGAAAATCAGCTCTATGGGAATGGATTTCTGCTGCAGCCTGCTTCACTGATCTTTGCATTTCTGAAAGCAAGACATGTTTCTGTTCACATAGCAAAGCAACACGTGGACTCCAGTGTGTCGTCTTTGGCCTGATGTCAGGAACTTAGTTCAGAATCCACATTTTGATCACCCAATTTTTATGCAGAAAGGCAGCTAGGCTAAAGGAAACAGACCCTAAGGCACTCCTATGCCCCCAGTCACAAGGAGTCTCCTACCACAATAAAAACTGCACAACTGTCATGAAAGACATTAAAATCTACAACCTCTCTAAATAACAAAACAGGCCGATTTTCTTAGAAATCCTCCCTTTGCTTGAACTGCTTCCCCACGCAGCTCTGCCCCCAGAGTAACTAGGGCTGGAGCTGCAGCAGTAAGCCCGTACCCCTTCCCTGAGTGCTGCCAGGCTCTCTGGCTCTCTCCACCACAGCCCCTCAGCCCAGGGTGAATACCAGCTAAGACCATGAAATCTGTGCTTGACACTGTGCTAAATTCATGCTTAATAGCCACTGCACAGAAAAGAGAAGCCCAGCTAACTTTCAGTACACCAGTTCAAGGGCTGGGTCTCATCCCAACCCTCTTCATCTTCCCCTGTTTTAGTGTGAAAGGTCGGTGAGAGAAACCTTTGCCACCAGCGATTTGTCAGCCTGCCATTTTTATTCCCATGTAAACACCTCCTACAACCACTGGATTTAGCGGCTGGCAGGCATAAATAATTTCTGAAAGGCAGGAACACAGAGCAAGCTGGTAATTAGGAAAATCCAACTCCAGCCAAGGAAACATGCTCTGCTGGCAAAACATTTGGCAGCACAGGAGGGGGCTGCACATCTGGCAAAGGCAGGCAGCAGGCTGGCCAGCATACAGCTTCAGGAAACATCTGGGCAAGTGCAGCCTGCAGATGGGATTTGGGCTGTATCTTTGAGTAAAGTAGATCCTAGCTAATCTGTACTCCTTAGCCTATGTGCACTGGAAAATCCACAAGGAAATTTGTATACATTCATGCGGCTTTTTTTCCCCCCTTTGCAGAGGCTTTTCTCTCTCTGCATTGCTGCCGTGATTTCCTGCACTGCTGTGGATTGTTTGGGGACACCCACAGCATCTGCAATGAGGGGACAGTTGACACTTTGTGATCCTTTCTTGCCATCAGAGGATACCAGGTTTGTTTTCTCCTTGCTCTGCCCAAGTAAGTCTTGAATGGATCCTTGGGAATGGTCTGCAAGTGCAGCAGCTCGGCATCGCCCTGTTCAGCCACTAGCAGGCAGGGCAGAGAGGAGACCTGGGAGGTGGTGGTGGGATGTTTTGTTGTCCTTGGAAGTGTGGTGGCCCTTGAACGCCATATAAGCCAGCCAGCAATGAGAGCTCTGCCCAGTGCAGCAATGCTGTCCCTCCAAAACCCCAGTCATGTGAGCGTCCGCTATTTACCCCATGGAGGAAGAGCATCGCTGCAGAGCTGCCGTCACCCTGACAGGAGGTCCCAGCAAAGGCTCTTTTTCACACCTGGAGGGCTGGCGGCAGCTCTGGTTCTTGCCTGTGTCACCCATCTGAAAAGGGTCTGGCAAATTGTTCAGGGATTTGGTATACCTCCCCAAACATGTTCTTGGGACTGAGTACCCACTCCATCACCAAAGTCCTGGTGAGAACATGTGCAATCATTCCTGACTGCTCTCTGGGTGACCACCTATTTCTTTGCTGGGCTCAGTGCTGTTCTCTGCTGTGACATTAAAGGTAGCAGAGCTTTTATTGCTGGTAGGGATGTGATGAGCATGAAGCATCCAGCTGGGCTCCTTATGTCTGCAAAATAAGTAGGCTCAATCTGGAAACAATTTGGAAGAAAACAAATGGGAATCATTGCAATGGCTTGTATCCGATTTTACCTTGAAGGAGAAAATGCCCTTTCCCAGTTTTGCGTGGTACAAGGGAAGTATTCCCAGACACACCTCTGAAACAGGGCGGTAAACATGGTAATCTAAAGACCAACAGCCACAATTAATTGTCTCTGCAGTTTCTAGTAGCTGGAGAGGCTTTAATCTAGCAGGATATATCTGTTTCAAAGCAATTTCCTTTATTATTCAAGCTTGCAAATTGCCTGTTCCTATTGGTCTCCAATGCAAGTCTTTCAAAGTTTAACACATCTGCAATTTGGCAAAGTCATTAGTTTTAATTAATAGATAAAGCTCCTCCATTGTTCTCAGATTTAACTCCAACTGAGGAGAAGACACAGAGCCAATATGTGGTTGTGTGTATTCACTAAGAAATTCTTTTGAAATGCTGTGATTAAAGGTAGAGAAAGGGGTTTGGGCTTTATTTGGCAGATAAACGGAAACGCAGAGCAAAGTGTTCTTGCCAAATTCAATCGCAGATGTGCTACGATTTGCTGCCAAAATGTTTTGTGTTCTCTTTATGCACATCCAGAAAGAGTGGCCAGTGGGTTACATCTGTGTGTTCACGGGAGGTGGAGGGGATGCAGGCTGGGAATCAGCACAGATGGTGGAGCTTCCAGTGCCAGCCAGCAGCGAGGCACATGGTGCCATCCTGCTGTGCTCCCGACAGACTAAGTAGGTGAAATGTCAGACGTTTCCTCTGCAGGAAAGTGTCCTGGGAATGGTAGTGACCTTCCTCTTGGGAGCACTGGTGAGCTGTCTCTCTCCTGCTCCCCACCTCTGGACCCTCACCACCAGGTTGAGCTTGATCTGGGTACAGAGCAGCTTCACCTCTGAGGTCTGAAGATACACACAAAGGCTTGAGAAGAAGGAGGAGGTGGACTAAGGATGGATTTACTGATCCTTAAATAAAGGATAAAGCATCAGGTGGTCAAACACATCACCCTCAGCCCCAAAACCTGGAGCTGCTCTCCTCGATGAGTATATCTAAGCTGGGATGTGTGGGAGTGCTTCCATTTGGTGGTCCACCCTGGACAGGAGCTGGCTGTGCAATTTTTTTCTCTCTCTCCTGTGCTTGTTTGGCAGTATTTAAACCCAAGAAGCCAGACCACAGGTACAGCTGAGCAGCAAATAGCCTTCCCATCCTATAAAAGGTCCTGAGCTTTCAAGAATTCAACCCTGCTCTTAAAAGGGGACCTATAAGACTCTTTATCACCATGAAATGACAGATTGGGGCTTGCTCCATGTGTGTTGAACCTTTCTGTGAAAAGCTGTGCTTTTTAACAACAGCAGCATTTCACTCTACACAGAGCAGATCATCAGGAATCCTTCCTCCTCCCTGATCCCAGCCAGATTCATCCTCTTCAAGCCTGAACCCCAGGGTGCAGCATGAACTGAGGCCCTGAAGGGCCATGCAGAAGAGATGCCCACATGGAGCAGAACAAGAAATCTTGGCACTTTCCAGCACAGCCAGCAGCTGCCACCAAGCAGGTCAGCTCAGCCAAAGTCTGCCAGTTTGCTCCTTTGTTCAGAGTAAGCCAAAGATACAAGAATGGCCTGAACATAATTGGATCAGCTGTTCCTCCAGTGGGATGAGGCTGGAAAACTCAAGCAGTGCAGGAAGGCTGGGGCAGACCTAGATGAGTGGCTGTGGAGCGAGGGGACCTTCTCTACTCCCATACCGGTACAAGGTCCTGTGTGACATCCTCATTCAGGAAACAGGCTGACCTTGCCACACGAGTGTATGAATTCACGGGCAAAGAATACTGGAAAACAAATAAATGCCATGAGGCTTAAGTGGGAATTAATTCTGCAGAGCAAAAGGCAACATGGGGATGACAACTCAGCTGACAGGGCTGAACTGTGAGTGGCAGCATCGTATCACTTTGGGCTGAATGCAGCAGTTCCGGTTCAAAGTAGAAGTCAGTGGAGCTGTCAGCAGCTTTGGTGGGATAAAAAATGCTGCTCTGCAATTTTTATACTCCATTAAATGAATACAAAGAAGCACCTGGGCTATGGTAAATCAATGTAAGAGTGGTGTAAGAAACGGGCCTCTGTGACACAGCAGGGAGAGGATGCAAGGAGGTAGTTTGCAAATGTCTGAATTTCCACTGAACTGAAGTCGATTGAACTCAAGTCACTGTCAGCTCCTCAGGTCCTTCCCATTTCTACGGTGGCAAAATTTGAGGGCAGTTGAAAGGGACAGTATTAGTCAGAAATGACTGGCTCAGAAAGAAGCTGCCTCTTCTTAGCAGCTTGCAGCATCCCTGGTACTACACAAAAGCCACAAAACCACGGCTCTGCCCCAGCGAGTAAGGTGTGATGTGCCCGAGCCATGCTCCCAGCAGGCAGCACACGCAGGGCAGCACTGCATGGGGCTCGGCTCATGGGGCTGGGAGCAGCTTTCAGAAGCAAACTAGAGCTGCTAGTTGGAACACGCTCTTTCCTGCCCCTCCAGAGGTGGAAAAGGGCAGTGGAAGGTGCCCAGGAGTTGAATTTCTTCACTGCAGTGCCTTATCCTGTGAGTCACTGCCACCCTTCAACTCCTACTGGCTTTAGTGAGTGTGACAAAAAGCCGCTTACACAGACATGGGACAATGCAAGGGCAAAAGTGTTTCCCAGGCTCTACAGATCCCAAAACATGTGATTCCCAATGGGATGGCCTTGCCTAGAGCTTGCTGATAGTGGTGCAAGAGTCTGGGGTGCAGATCCTGGCGCCTGCAAGCCTGGAGGCTTGCCTGAGTGTGACACCCCCTGCTCTTGTAAAGTAGTGGAGGGACAGTTTCTGAGAAGGGTGGGCCATTAGCTCTGTGAGGTTTGCAGGACGTAACAAGCGCCTGCAATTATATTAAAAAATTAGAGCTGCCTGGTGTGCTGCCTGGGTTAGTAGGAGGTGTGGGGGGAAGCTAGAGCTGGCACAGGGGAGACATGTCTCATCTGACGTGGAGGCAGGAGATCTCATAGCAACTGCACACCCCAATGCAACAAGAAATGAGGTGGGTTAAGGCTTTCCACAGGTCAATTTGTCAGCACTTAAAGAGGTTTTTGCCATGCTCGTGTTGGACATGTACACCAATGCAATGCTTCACTGCTCCTTGTTTCTGTGCTGTCCCATTGCTCCTCAAATACCAACCAGAGATATCTGGGACATAGCAGAGGTCTGGGACATAAGGGAAATAGTGTATGGTCCAGGGTCTTCTGTAGAACCATAGGAGCTTATATGTAAGCTCAGGCAAGCATAGTCTGACCCCTTAGGAGACAGGGGAGCCACTGTGCTGGCTCTTAGGAGGCTGCGAGTGCCTTCCATCACTATTCTGAGCCATTTGAGCTCATGGAAGGCGTTCACTCGGTGCTGAACACCATTAACCTGGGCTGTTCCCTTGCTGTGCCCTCAGTTCCAGAACATCAAAAGCTCAATCAAGTCCTGCGGTGCAGGTTGCATTCATTGGCTATTTCAGACAAGTTTGCCAGAGCCCAGCAGCTCCCCAAGTCACCCTGAGTGATGAATGCCAAGAGGAGGGCTAGTCATGCAGAACAGACAGGGAGGACGTGTGATCTGGCCAAGGAGCTTTGGGGCTTCAAAAGCACACACAAGAAAAATGCAGGAATATTTAATCACAGCTCCACAAGGTGCTGCCAGCCACCAAGGAACAGAAGCAGCTGTAATGAGGGTGTTACCCATCAAGGATTAGAGAGATGGAAATGGCTTTTAGTCTGTGACTGCCAGACCCCATGCGTAAGCTCGGATCGGCCAAAGCAGAGATTAAAGCCCTGTGGTCCCACAAGCAGCTTCCACTTGGTGAGCTCCCACATGAGGCCCGTTTCAGCTGAACCCCTATTGCAGTGGGGACACACCATCCTGCTCCTCTGGCCCCCAGACTCAGGGTTCAGAGCAACTCTTAGTCTGTATTATGTAGAGGACACAGAAGGCATCGGGCACTGAGAAAATTAAGACCAAAATCTCCAGCTATAAATAAGAAGTGTGAAAATCTGAAAAACAGCCATTCTGCAGCAGGTGTAAAGCTGCATCAGCAAACCTGAGGCAGCAGCACTGTAATGCCTTACACTGCTGATGATCTGGCCCCAGGAGGGGTTGTTCTCTGAATTCGCAGTGCTGGGGAGGTTTGCACAGGGCTAATAAATAGCACCAACAGGAAGGAATTGTGGTTAGTGTTTGGGTTCTCAGAACTCAAAACCCAGTGCTTTTATTTTTAACATTCTTGATAAAGAATGGTCCATGGTGATTTCCTCTGCTGACTTTCAGCCTCTGCTGCCACGTTACCTCCCCTGCCCCCCTGCCTTAGAGCCCAAAGCCTGTTGTGAAACAAGCTCCTGCACTTCAGGGACAAAACCGGGATGCTCAGAGCACTCAGCTCTCGTCAGGGGGAACCAGGCTGGGGAAAGGAGGCCAAGATACACAAGTGTGGGGAAGGAAAGGATGAGAACTGGAGAAATAAAGGATGAGGATGAGGATGTAGAAGCCCTCAGACAAGTGTGGGATGCGGCAGAGAGGCATCTCTCCTTGGACTGTTTTGCCATATCACTAACCCCAAGTATCCAGGATTATAGCTCTGTTTCTGTTCTGTCCTTCCTTCTTTCTTCTTGCAAGAAAAGATTTTTCCAGAGGCATTGGGGCCTCCCTTCATGCCTGATTTTTAGCATTTGCATGCTTTGAATTTGCTTATTTTCCCCCAAGAAAGCTGAGGTCCTGATGCAACTTTTCTATCACTGTAACTGAGGCCGTAATCCCTAAACAGCAAGGAAATCACAGGCAGGTAAACAGTGTCTTTAAATCTCTCCAGTGCCTCTCAAAGCAGTCTAATTATTCCTGCTACCTTTTTAGCTAGGAAGCTTTTCTCAACACTTGGCATACGCCTTCTTGGCTAGAAACCATGGCTGGGAATGGCTGTGCCTCTGCAGTTGCTGTAGTTGAATGATAGCTGTTGCCTGTGTGTTGTCACTGCCCAGCTGGTGGCTCACACACTTGCAGGGGCCTCGAAAGGAGCAGATGAGCACCGTATCCTCTCTGGAGGGCTAAACCAGCCTCCCAGGCTGGTTTGAATCAGCCCTGCACGGCAGCACCTAAGCAGCACCTGCACAGCCCATTCTGCAGGCTCTGTGGAGGGGCATGTGCAACACAGCCAGCTGCTGCTGTGAACGGTGGTGTTTTGAAGAGGATAAAGTGCTGGCAAAGCCAATCTGGATTTAAGCCTAAATCCAATTCCTTTGGCTACCCTGCAGGTCTACTCCCCCAATCAACTGCAAGGTACTACTCCATCAGCAGACAAGAGAGAAAAAGCAAAATGAAGCAACCTCAACCTATTGTTAGACAATATCAGATGTAGTTCTTGGTGATTAATCACCCTGATGAGTACTGTTCATGCAGATTTGGAGTAATTTTGGACTTTCCGTATTATTACTGTCACAATCCCCTTCTTGCTCGAGTTTTGGATTATAGGTCTGGTTGACATTCCTGCTCTGAAACTCCAATTATGTGTGGCTGATTTAACTGCAGCAGTTGGCTAGTCGGGTGAGCAGCCTGCAAGCTTGCTGGGGGCCTTGTAAGCACTGTCCAAGCACAACAGCAAGGGCTCGCAAAATTATGGGAACCTTTGCGGGGCTGATGGCCGGATTAACTGTTCTTTTCAGTGTGCAGACTGAAGGAGAAAGCACAGGACGAGAAACACAAGCACTGCCACCCACCACCAGCCCCAGCTTGAGGCCCAGCGCCTGCCCGGCTGCGCACTTTTATAGGCAGAGCAGCGGCACGTGCTCTTAAGCATCCCTGTTCTGCGACATCTGTCATCCTGATTGGCCTGGTTGCCTGGGACGCCTTTAAAGGAGAAGTAGGTACGTGACCAGCTTGCCCACAGCTAATGGTGGTCTGACCCACAAGATGGTGCTCCGGGAGTGGGGAGTAGGGAGTAAGGTCAGCGATGATACTGAAGCCTGGCTGATCAGCGTACCTCCCTCCGTGCAGCCTGTGCTGGGGCCTGGGGATGATGGCAGAGGAGGGCAGTGTGTTAGCTACAGCATTAGAAAGCAGAGGTGTGCCTGGAACCCCAGGTGAGCAGTTACCTAGGGACAGCAAGCTCCCATGTGGTGCACTATGTCTGAGTGTGTGAGGGAGGTCTGTAAGACTTCGCTGAGAGGGTTTCAGAGGGTCCATGAAGAGATGAGTTGCAGAAGTGTAGGGTTTTTTGAGCTGACCCTTTGCAAGACCTCTGCTTTTTCTGAAGCCCTTCCTCATCGTTTTGATCCTCAGATACTTGGCTTTTGCTCAGGCTACACTCATTGCACAGGTCTCCAGGCGTGCAGGCCTCCCAGCATTTTGGCGTTACAAATGCTTTTAAGGAGAGTAGTTTGGAAGTGGGGCACCCACCATTGTGTGGTTTATTCCTGGAGGATTCTGGAAGACTATTCTGACTCCTTGAGGACTCTTGTGATTATGAAGATCCCCTTCACCTGGCAGACTTGCTGTCAGTGGTGGAAAGAAAATCAAATTTAGGACAAAGAGATTTATACAACTATGTGTCTAATCAGTGAGACAGAAGCTGAAGGGTAATAGAGTCCCTGCATATTCACCTTAGAGCACTCTGCCAAGTACGTTATTTATACATCAAAATAATAGTTTCTGAGTCTTCCTATGCACTGCATTAGCTTCACAGCTCGCTCTCTTCCTTGTTCCCAGTCCCTAACCTCTTGTACCTCAAAACTCAGCTTTGCTTTCCCTGTTGGTAAAGCAAGAGGACTTGCTGTGACCCTGGGAATGGCAGACCACAGCCTGGCATTTTGGGAAGCCCTTGGACTCTCTTGTCCACACATACCCCAGCAGTTACAGCTTTGTTTGTGGGCTGGAGCCAGCTCTGCGTGCACATTCCTCACACACTTGCAGCATTTTTGCTCTTCACCCAGCACCTTGTGGCCAAGGTTATTTTTCTAAGTAATAGTGAGTGGTTTTCTTCACCCTTCTCAGCCACAAAGGCAATGAGGAGAGCAAGGAAGCATTTTGTCATGAGGAAGACCTCTTTCTGGGAAACCCAGCAAGTAGCCTGAGCCCTGCACACTCTGCTCTGGTGCAACTCATTGCATCTTGCCTGGCTGCAGCCTTATGGGTGCTTCTGCATTGACCTGGGGCTGAGGCACAATGTGACACACATGCAGCCTAGTCATGCCAGCTCTTTGGAAACCTCCACCCTGAAGTCCCTGTCCCCCATCTAGGACCAGATGACCTCCAGCTTTCAGCTGTCAGCCCCAGGGAATGGATTAAGCTGGAGTCCTTGCTGGTGTGATGTCCTGGGCACCTACTCACTGGAGACAGCCCTGGGTGAGGAATGGCCTGCGCTGCAGTCTGGATTTGCTCTCCCCCTGTTTGGGTTTGCATGTGCTTGCCAAGCTGCAGCTAGGGCTGTGGACCAAAGCTGAGCTCCCTGGGAGCTGTATATCAGAGCCTCTTTTACAAGGATCTCTGGAGATGATCTCATCATATGTTGTCCCTGCTACCTAGCAGGCCTGGTGGAAAAACAAGACGGTTAAAGTAGCTTTGACACAAGCAAGGCAAAAATACCAGGCCAGAGCATTTTCCTTCAGTCGCCTGAGATTACTGGCTGCTGGGAAACTATAAGCCTTGGGCCAAGCTTGCAGTCTCTCTGTCCCCCTTGAATGCCTCCGGTGAGAAAGAAATAGCTAAATCCTGATCTGAGCCCCAGCTGGGTGTCATCCTTTGTGTGTGAGAGGCATTGGTAGGACTGGTCTAAAGAGCAGAACGTAGCCAGGATCGCTCAAGCGAGAGGGGAAAAACGGGTAAATAAGAAAAAGGTTACTATGCAAGGAGGACTCCAGGAACAGGAAACGTGAGCTTTTCTACACCTGCAGCAGCATACCAAGAGGATCTGCCCCTTGGAGGGAGGCAAACTGCCTGATAAAGCTGCTCAGCAAAGCCCTTTCTCAGCATAAATATAAACTCAGTCTCACCTTTCTTTGATAACTGAAAAGTTTGTCAGTCTCTTCAGTGTCTTACTGGCTCCAGACAATGAGAAATGGTTGCGCTGTTTGATATAGCTGAGCTGCTCATAGCAGCACATGATGAAATTCAGCATCTTCGTAGAAAGGGTTGTTCCCCAGGAATAACGCTGTGTCCTGGCTTCAAAAGGAGAGATCACAAAGATGAAGGGATAGGGGAGAAGCTTCCAAAAGTCCAAGTGCAGAAGACAGGGTGTTGGCAGGCAGTGTAGCACCTTGTAACATTCAGTCTCATGGGGAAATGGGAGGCAAGAGGGAAAAAAGCAAATAAAAAGAACAGTGAAAAGCTGGCAAGGTTTAAGACTCTGTTAAAGTCAAATAAGTATCACTCAAAACATGAAAATCCAGCCCAAGCACAGCCAGCTCTAAGGAAATCACATTGGCAACTCAAATATAAGACAAAAATGAGATCGTTTACTTGGCACTAAATTGTACCTTTCAGGATATTCTTTTCAAGTACTAAAGATGAAGAAATTGTCTAAAATTGAAGTGACCAAAGAAAGAAGTGCTAATAACAGTTCATGTCTTGGTTCAGCGAAGGACTCCAAGCAATGTGAGAGCTCCCATGGACTGGACAAGCTGGATTACCCTTATGAGCAGAGACTGTTTCCCCAGATGTTCATGGGGTGTTACATCAGCTCACAATTTTACAGATTTTAAAGCCAGAAGAAACCATGATTTTTGGTTTTCAGGGTAAGGCATGAAGTTTCACATGACGCTTCCAGTTTTGTTCCCTTCTGTTCTGGTTACACTGCAGAAGAAGTTTTCAGGCTGAGGTCTGCAGATAACTGGAGCCCACAAAAGGTTACTAAGGAAGGCAGCTTCACACATTCTTCACAGGCAACCAGATATATGAAATTGATAAAAAAGTGTCTATCTTCACTGGGAAATTCTTAGCTGTCCATAAATTAAAACAGTTAAAAACCACTTGGAAAGACATCAAAGTTTAAGCTAGAGGCCAAAAATTGATAGGTTTTTTTGTAGCTATAAAGGGTGAAGTAGCCAAGGCACAGACAAGGAAGGACTGTCACTAAACTATGTCAGAAGACCACATGGTGGCAAAGAGCCTGTCTTTGGCCCTACAAGTTGCCTGCAATGAAGCTGGGGATTAGACCTATGAATGCTTTTTGGGTTTATGAAGTTATACATGTTGGGTTCATGAAGTTATGTATTTTTATGTATTTTTCGTTTTATGAAGTTATATAACCCTTAAATAGATACGGCACGAGAAGGAAAAACAATTTTGATTTCTATAAAGGAAATTCATGCTCCTCTAATCTACCATAATTATTTGACTATGACGACAAAAGTATAGATACCGGAGAAAGAGAAATCCTTTGGATTTGAAAAATTAATTTAAATTAATCAGGCCAGGAAAGATACTGATACATTTCTAGAGGATGTCAGATGCTCAAATGAATAAGCAGCACAATGTCATATCTTGTGCCAAATACTAGGTCACATTGGAAGGAATGGATTGAACACCTCGTTAGAGCATTGCTGAATGCCAAATTAACGGTACCTATAAAGGGAATGGATCTGGGCATATGCACACAGCTAAATAAAGAGCAAGGCTCCCTATGCAGCACTAGTCTGAAGAGTAAACAAAATGTTAGCATGCCTAAAGGTTGGGGTAGGAAATATTGTGCTGCTACTGCGTAACCTGACGGACCCCTGACCTCTCTAACCTTGCTTAGCTCTGATTATCCTTTCCCAGAAAGGCACATGCTGGGAGGAAGCACATCTGAGAATGTTCAGAGGCTGAGGAAACCTACTTGTGAAAACAAACTGAGAAGATTGGGACTGTTTGTCATGGCCCTGAGTGCACTAATAGGCCTCGGATTTAGGAAAATGAAGAGCTAAGAAGAAATACAATAGAGATATACTGGGAAGCAAGCTAATTTATCTTTTCTATAAATACAAGGCAAGAGAGGAGAGCAATGTATTTTAAATTGATAATAGGCTTTTTATATGACAGTTCACAGTTAATCTGTGGAACTCACTGTTGGAATGTATCATAGGGGCCAGGAAGGATGAAAAATCAGGTCTCTTCAGAACTTCCATACTGTATTAAAACACTGATGGTATGACATGGGGAATATTTTACAACTGTCTTAATTCAGACAGGCAGAAAGTACTGAAACTCTAATCCCAAACATGCGATGGCATTTGCAGTGTAATCCAGCGTAATTTGCAGTGTAATTCAAGCCATGGATACTCAAGGCTTGGAGCACAGGTCAGAAAGGAAGGCACCGTTTGGGTCTCTTCTCACCTGAAACGCTTTTGCTGTGTATCCAAAAGGAGCTCTGCCGGCCAGACTCCCTCTGATTAGGATTAACTAGACCTTTGCTGTTTGCCAGACAATTTATCTTCCTGGTTAACTTCCTAGGCCTAGGAGCCAGTGGCACGCCAAGAAAGTGCCAGCTCTTGCACCAGGAGCTCCCCACCAGCATGAACTGAAAGGCCAAGCATCAATCAGCCATTCATGCGCTATCTGTTGTGACATCCTTCTGCAGAGAGAGCAGTAAAAGTAGCAACTGTTTATACATTTGAAATGTGCTATTGTCTATAACATCTAAATGCAGCCTTGGAATTGCATATCTCCACTTTGTTTATCTGCTTTCTCTATAAACATACCATGCATAAAGCCCCCTCAAACTGGAAATTTTTCTGAACAGCTTCCAGCCTGACCACGATCTGTATGTAACGTGTCCGTGGATGAGTGCTGAGGCAGCTTAAGAGCAAAGCACCATTTAGGGACAGGACAAAGCCAGCTCTGTGACTGTAAAGAGCTTGTTGTGAACATGCTACAGGCATGAAGTCTGAGAAGAGATTTATGGTGTACTGGTATATGATATATGGATCTGGTGTTTAAAGGAGCTGTTGCATTAGCATCCCTGGGTCTCTGCAGGATGTGCCTGACTTCTGAAGCCATCTCCTGGGTTTGGAGCAATTTTTCAGGTGTCCTTGGGGGAAATTCAGGGAAGAGATGGTAAATGGGGTCAACCCTGAAGAAGAGCAAGAGGGTTGTGAAAGCTTGGAGAGAGGACGGAAACTGATGAAGTGCTGGAGTTTATTCACAGCACACTGCTCACAGTTTCACCTCAATCCACCCTCCTCCAGATGTTTGTCTATAAAAGGTTAATTCAAGCTTAATTTCTTAGCTAAAAGGATTGATAGCAAAGATCTTTATCTTCCAGTTGGCTACTATTCTGATGAGCAAAATAGACAAGCGCTGCCAGAGAAGAGCCTGTTCTGTGTGCTATATTTGTAGCTGTGAGAACACAAAAAGATATGCCTTTGGAATACAATTGCCTGATTTCTCAGATGTCCTTCTGGATCCTGGCCTGGCAGCTAATTTTCCTATCTCCAGTTTTAATCTCCAGATTCTTCCAGTTGGGTACCCTGTTTTTGAATACAGGCACTGACACTACAAGTTCTTACTGCTCTGAAGAAACATATCCTCGGTATTATTAATCACTGAAATTATCCTGCAAACGGGGGAAGGGACGGAGGAGGCTGAATGGCTTCTTGTACCTGGTGCAGAACGTGAGTGATTCGGGAAGCCTGGACTGAGCTCACCTCTTTAAAGTGGACTTAGGGCTTTCTTTAAGGCACCATAGAGACAAAGTTCTTACAAGTGTGCAACTGAAATCCTGCACATAACACATGCCAGAGGCTCTGTGGCCTGAGGAGCATGGATGAGACCTACCCATGTGTGTCCCTCCTTCTGCACACAGTGAGATCATGTGTGCCCATCACCAGGGGATGGTCCCAGAGCAAGTACCAGAAGATGGCACTCCTGGATGTGCAGCCACACTGGAGATGCACTGCACTGACATGCTGGGGATGTGCTCCAGACTGGTCATACTGGGGATGTGCACCATGAATCCCATTGAGACTGCCACCAAGTGTAACTCCTGCCCAGTCCCCGGGGAATACATAGCCTTGGGGTAGTGTAGGGCCTGGTCCTGAGGCAGTGGAAGCCATGGTGGTAACATCACAGCCATGCTTCTCCTAACTGTGCCTAACTCTGACGCATCCACCCCAGGAGTGGGGCCATATCTCAGCACTCTCCATGGCTCTTCCCTCTGCTGTAGAGTTTAACTCAGGGCCTCTGAGACTCTTCGCCATCCTGAATTGCCTTTCAGGCCTAGAGAGGCCTAGAGGGTTGAAGGAGCATTTAAGGCTCTGAACCTCCCATGAGTTGCTGGCTCCCAGAGCATTGCCAGGACTTGCTCAGTGGCAGCTGACCTTCGAGGCTTCGAGCTTTAAGCCCTGGTGGCTCAGACTCACCATGCCACTCCATACAGGACAAGAAAAGAGGGAACACAACAGGAGGAAAACACAAATGAACAATAAGATGTCAGCAGAGGAAGAAAGAGGAAAACATCTCCAGTGAATATATATATATGGAAAATAGGGCAAAGTGAAAAACAGATCCAAAGAAAATCTGAAAAATGGAACAGAAAGAGAGTTCCCATGACAACTGTTTCATATACAGGGCAAACTGTAGGCAGGCCACATCTGGGCCACATAACATAGGCTTTCTTCTAGCTAGAAAAACAATTGCAAACCAAATACTGATTCACTCTTGGAAAAACAAAATCCACAAAACTGCTTTACAGGAATGGAAGGTCTCTGAGCTTTGGTGAGATCTGCAGATATCGGAAAAATACCTCGCAGGGTTCAAGTGAAGCTTGTCCCAGCATGGCCAGGTCCAGGCTGAGTAGGAGTGGGAACCGGCCTCGGGAAGGAGGAGGAGGAGGGTTTGCAAGAGCCCAGGCAGGCAAAGCGAGAGTGCATCAGCCTCAGGAAAGTGGTGCGCCTCTCCCCTCTAGGGGGTCATGGTGACTTCACTAAACGAGCCTCGCTGGGCCAAGCCTTGGTCTCGAGCCGCCTTTCCCTGAGGGTCAGCTTTGCAAAGCTCTTGGGACGGCAGCTGCCAAAAGAGAGGTGGATATGCTCTCCTCGGGGACGTGCTCAAAGAGGAGGTGTCATTCTGTAGCTTCCCAGCATCTTTAGCTCAGCAAACAGCACAGCAAGGAGCTCTCAGGCTTTGATGCACCACTGTCAGAAACTTGCACTGCTTTGTTTTGCTTTGCCAAGCAGTGGGGTGGTGCTGAGCTACTGCCAGGCATACCCAGTGAGGATCCCGCAGGTTCATCTAAAGGGGTGCTTTGAAACAAAAGAGGGGCCCAAGCTCTCATTTCAGCCTGACAGGCTGAGGGACACATTCACAGTGAGGACACAAAGGCAGGTGATACAGAAATAAACAAACTCTGCCATCAGCCAAGTTTGGGCAGTGATGGGGGAAAATCTGTTTTGGAAGAGTGAGACGAGTTTAAATCAACACACCATCCTTGCTGGGAGCACCAGGCTGAGGAGCAGCAGAAATCCCTTATGTTTGATCCCAGCATAGTGAGATCTCTCAAAGCCTGGGGACCTGTTGCCAATATTTTCAGGGTCACAAGTGCCCGCCTTTGCAGGTGACAGCTGCTCTTGCTGGCCAGCAGAGGGTGGCTGGAGGAAGCTATTAATTTGTTTTTCCATTGAAGTTAAAAAAAAAAAGTTTTCTTACAACCATGACCAAGAAAGGAGGCAATAGCACAAGGCAAATAAACAGTCATTAATGTGCCTCAGAGACATGTTTATGCTTCGTTCCTGAAAAACACAGCCTCTCGGTAGTGCAATGCTCTGGGCTAGAATTGGGGAAAGGGTGAGAGCTGAGGAAAATAGCCTGGACAGAGTGGGGAGGGGTGCCTGTCACTGCCTGCCCATGCAAGGGGACAGCCACTCTAAGCGAGCATGGAGTCATGTCCAGCCAGGGAGAGGTGTCGTGCAAGAGGGCAATGTTTAGATGCGCAGTCGCATTTCTGCTTTCCCTTCAGTTTGATGGTGGGGCTTAACATGGGGCTCGTGTGCATGCCCAGCATCCTCTGTCAGAGAGTAAAACCTTTATGAGTTTGCCCTGAACAGCCATCCTCGTAAGAGAGGAATGTCCCATCTTTAGTAGGAGTGAATCATAGAATCATAGAATCATAAAGTTTGGAAAAGACCTCCAAGATCATCAAGTCCAACCGTCAACTACCACCACCATGCCTCCTAAACCAGGCCCTGGAGTGCCACATCTACACCTTTTTTGAACACCTTCAGGGTTGACGACTCCACCACCTCTCTGGGCAGCCTGTTCCAATGCCTAACCACTCTTTCGGTAAAGAAATTTTTCCTGATGTCCAATCTAAACCTCCTCTGACATGACTTGAGGCCATTTCCTCTTGTCCTATCGCTAGTTTCTTGGGAGAAGAGTGCAACACCCGCTTCACTACAACCTCCGTTCAGGTAGTTGTAGAGAGCGATAAGAAGTCCAAGCCTGGAAGGGCCTACAATGCTTTGCCAACATTTTATCTTACTTCCCACTCCCACTCAGAGCCTGGATGCCTCTGGCCTCTATCACAGTGGCAGAGAGCTCGCCCCGCAGGCAGGACACGTGCAGTCCCAGCTTGGTGATCTGAGAGCAGGTGTGAAATCGCCAAGACACTCCCCAGCATGTCACTCTCCATGTCGCCAAACAGCGAATGGACCAGGGAAAGACAGTGAGTGCTGAGCCCAGTCTGGGCTGAGAGGCAGAGAAGAGGGGTGCGTGGCCAGGGCCACATGCGTGACCTGAGCAGGAGGGTTTCTGGAGCAAGTCCTGTTTGCAGTGAAACACTCTGCTCTGCAGACCCTTATTCCGTGTGCTGGGAGCCAGTCAGACAACGTTTATCCCTTTGGAGATTAAGTGATAAATGGTGACATCTGTTCGGTCTATGTAACCCAAGTTGTATAAAACCCACCCCAAAAAGCTGGACTGAGATTCCTTCCCAGGCTTTGTTTGTTTGCAGCTCTTGCCTGGTTCTAGCAGCTGCCTGGAGCACAGCAGGGGCAGGTGCTGGGCATCTGTGCGCAAGCTCAAGGGGCTCTCCTGGCTGGCTTCAAGTTTCTCTTCCATGGCCTGGGTGCAGAGTATACATGAAGAAGATCGTTTCGCTGAACTATGGGAGAATCAGTCACTGCACTAGACCACTTCTGAGCAACAACGTTCCCAACGACCGTGTTTCTAACCCCCAAAGGGAATTTACAGAGAGATTTGGAAAGGACAGTGCTGGATCATTTTGGAAGAGCTGTGATGGTTTGTTAGAGAGGCAAAAGTCATGGTCCTAACCAGCAGCATTCATCAAACAGCTCTGCATTTCTCATAAGAGACAATAGGCCCCAACTTGCTTGAATTCCCCTTAGGTCAAATATATTCTTCTTCCCCCCAAACTGTAATGTCCCCTCTTTGGACACAAAACCTCCCACTTCATGACCTAAACCCGCAAAGCACTCTTTCCATACCCTGCCTCTTCTCACTTCCAAAGTTGTTGTGTTTCAGTTATGAGTAAAGTAATCCCTGCTCATAAATTATGTTTATAGCATGCTTTTGGATCTTACAGGATGAAAAATACTGAAACAATGTCAGTTATTATTTTTCCCATCAGTTCAGAGCAGTGAGTTCGGTCGCCTTTATGAAACTCTTGTCCGTAATTAGGAAAATGTCACGGTAACTGTTTATCTTAATCAAGGAGTCTAGAACTGTGAACACTGGGAATGCTACAAGCTCCCCCACAGACAGGCTGAGCTTTTCTGAGGTCCCTGATGAGATTTAGCAGTGAGCAGGGGACTGAGGGAGGGTTGTATAGCACAGCAACTGAGTCCTCAACTCACCTGCTGTTTGTGGAAGAAGGCAAAGGCAGATGAAACTGCTTTGATGTCACTGGCCTTGCAAGGATGGTGCTTTGCCAGTCCCAAGGGTAAAAGTCCTGCTCGGCACTATGGCTTCTTGTCCCTGATATGCAGCCAAACTCAAGAGCTTTGTTGCCATAGTGGACGTGTTTGTTTAGGTCACACATTCAGAAAAACAACTGAGAAAAAAGTAAAAATAATGTGCTATATAAATGTCAGGGGTGCTGTGTGCAGCCCTGGGCACCCCACCTGCAGCACAGGCCCAAGGTGCAAGTGGGTTCAACAGAGACATAAAGAAAATCACAAAGAAGCTCAACTACTGGTTATTAAACATGAAGGTTCGAAGTTCACCTCCTTCAGCTCAGGAAACTCCTGAACTGCTACTTGCCAAAGGCTGGATGGGATATTAGGGGAATGACCCATGTGTTGCGTGGCCAGTTTCTTGCTCTCTTTCCCTCTTTCTGCTTGCTGGCTGTTAGAGACACAGGCAGATGTGCAGCCCACCTTCGGAGAGCCATTCTCCAGCTCTTAAACAGTCAGTGAAGGACATAGCATGGCTGAGGCCCAAAATAGGCTCCAGTCCTGGAACTTGCACAACCAAGAACTGTCCCCGTGGCGGCTGCAGTTACCTGCTTTCTGCATCGTGCTGTTGGTGGGTGAGTGGGTCTTTGGGGCCATTTCCACTGGTCGTTGCAGTGAATTTTTCAGGGGGGAGCTGGTTCTCTTGCACACGGGGACAGAGGCACAGTGAGCCCAAGCCTTGATGGGTTGGGAGTGTCCCACAGCCATGCCCACAGCTGTCCAAACACTCAGGCATAGTTTGGGTCACCTCTGTGCCCCCTGTTGATTATATAGAAACAGGAGAGCCACACAGGGTAAGGGCAAAGATGCAGATAGCACAGTAAGTCCGTAGTAGTTGATAAATCATAAAGAAAATGCATCAGGGTAGCAAAGGGACCACTAGAGGCCATGGTCACTGTTTGAGTGTCATTTTAGTTGGGGAATGTGCCAGACTTGTTATTTGTGTTCCCTGTAAATGCAATTTTGGTTTTTGGGAGCTTTCGTCAAAGCAATTAAGGGCCAAGAGCTGCACCACTTTGGAGTCTTCAACCCTTCCTTCCCCCTGCAGAGCACAAGTCACCCTCACGGACATCACTGAGCGGTGGCAGGAGGTGGCTGAAGAAAGATGGAAATATTCCAAGCAGATGGGCTCATGCTTGCTTTGTTTTTTTCCCTGGCATCACAAATGGCTCCTGGAAGCAGAAGGTGGAAAGGCAAGCCTGCAGAGCACGAACACAAAAAGGAAACATGGGGATGCTTGGTTTCTAGCAATGGGAGGCTGGTGCTGCTTACAGGCTGAGTCATTGCCCCAGCCGGCGAGGGACACATGGTGGGATGGGTGGAGGTGGGGAGGTGGCAGATGGCCTCTCAGGACCATCTGGAAAACGGCCTGGCGGGGAAGGTGAGGCCTTTCTGGTTCAAGTTTGTGGGAAAGGCTCTGGCCCTCAGGACATAGCTCAGGGAATGGCATGACCAAGGCCACTTCAGGGACCCAGCGATGCTTGTGTCATGCCAGGCACCAAGGCCAGTGTCTCCATGAGCTGGATCCACGTGCTACAACACCCCAGTGACTCCTATTTAAAGCTGTCCTGTGCCTCTATGCCAGCTCCATGCTCCAGGATTGCTCTTTGGAGAGCCACTCCAAGGAGCAATCCCACCTTGGGGACGCGTAAGTCCTTGCTTGGCTGATGCAGATGTATTCAAACATGGTTTTGGCCCTTTTATTTTATTGTTATTTGTCAGACCAGGATAACCATCTCATTAAATCCAACCCTGCCTCAACAAAGCATTGGCAGGAAGACTGCAGAGATCAGCTATGTCCCTGGACAACTTGATCTGCCTTCAGGCTATAGCTGTTACAGAATAATAAAGCTCCCCTGCTCGAATGTGCTCTACAAAAGGTCACATCCTTTCCCAGTACCCTCTACAGTAGCCCTGGGCTGTTGTGGGAGGGGAAGGGAGTTCCTCTCCCCACTAAGAGATGTGCTTCCAGTCCCCTGCTCCCATTTCAGCATGTTCCCCCTGCCCTACCCTGCAAGCTTTCAGGCTGATACAGTTTTGGACTGGCTCCACTGCTGGGTAAGCATCAGCCCAATCTGAACACCCACAGCGTCACTGAGGCTGGATGGTTCTTGCTGGCCATTTTGTATGTGTTCCTCAGGTCTTGCTTCTCCCCATCATGTGCATCCGTGCACTCTCTGGAAGATGCTGCTGCAAGGGCTGGTGAATGGTGCTGCTGTGGGCATAGAGTTTAATGCTTTCTTCGCCTCAGTCTTCAACACCGACGATGGGCTCTGGGACCCCCGGAGCCCTGGGCTAGAGAACCATGACTGTGAGAATGATAAATTCCCAACTGACCCCAAACTTGTGGAGGATCTGCTGCTCCAGCTGGATCGCTATAAGTCGATGGGGCCATATGGGATTCATCCCAGGGTACTTAAAGAGCTGGCTGATATCATAGTGAGACCTCTCTCAATGATTTTTCAATGCTCTTGGGAATCTGGAGAGGTCCCGGTTGACTGGAAGCTGGCAAACATTGTCCCAATCTTCAAGAAGGGCAACAGGGGTGACCCCGGTAGCTACAGGCCTGTCAGTCTCACCTCTGTGCCTGGCAAAATTATGGAGAATATTATTCTGGGGGTTATTGAAAAACACCTGAAAGACAACACAGTCATTGGTCCCAGCCAGCATGGGTTCACAAGGGGAAAGTCCTGCCTAACTAGCTTAATATCTTTCTACGACAAGGTTACCCATGTAGTTGACCAAGGGAAGCCAGCTGATGTAATCTTTTTGGATTTCAGTAAAGCTTTCGATACTGTCTCTCACAGTATCCTCCTGGACAAAATGTCTAGCATACAGCTGGATAAACACATAATGCAATGGGTGAGCAATTGGCTGGTGGGTCAGGCTCAAAGGGTTATAGTAAATAGGGTTACATCGGGCTGGCGACCGGTCACTAGCGAGGTTCCGCAGGGATCCATCTTGGGGCCAGTGCTCTTTAATATCTTCATAAATGACTTGGATGCAGGACTCGAAGGATTACTGTCAAAGTTTGCCGATGACACAAAATTGGGAGGAGCTGTGGACATTCTCAAGGGCAGAGAGGCCCTGCAGAGAGATCTGGACAAATTAGAGAGCTGGGCAATCACCAACCGTATGAAGTTTAACAAGGGGAAGTGCCGGATTTTGCACCTGGGACATGGCAACCCTGGATGTACGTACAGACTGGGGAATGAGAAGCTGGAGAGCAGCCCTGTGGAGAAGGATCTGGGGGTTCTGGTCGATGGCAAGCTAAACATGAGCCAACAGTGTGTCCTGGCAGCCAAGAGGGCCAACCGTGTCCTGGGGCGCATCAAGCACTGCATTGCTAGCCGGTCGAGGGAGGTGATTGTCCCGCTCTACTCTGCACTGATGCGGCCTCATCTTGAGTACTGTGTGCAGTTTTGGGCACCACAGTATAAAGAAGATACGAAGCTACTAGAGAGTGTCCAGAGGAGAGCCACGAAGACGGTGAAGGGTTTAGAGGGGAAGCCATATGAGGAGTGGCTGAAGTCACTTGGTCTGTTCAGCCTGGGGAAGAGGATACTGAGGGGAGACCTCATCGCAGTCTACAGATTCCTCACAAGGGGAAGAGGAGGGGCAGGCACTGATCTCTTCTCCCTGGCGACCAATGATAGGACCTGAGGGAATGGCAGGAAGATATGCCAGAGGAGGTTTAGGTTGGATATTAGGAAAAGGTTGTTCACCTAGAGGGTGGTGGAACACCGGAACAGGCTCCCCAGGGAGGTAGTCATGGCACTGAGCCTGACAATATTCAAGAAGCATTTGGACAACACCCTCAAACACGTGGTGTGAATTTTGAGGTTGTCCTATACAGGGTCAGGAGTTGGACTCGATGATCCTTGTGGGTCCCTTCCAACTCAGGATATTCTATTCTATTCTATTCTATTCTATTCTATTCTATTCTATTCTGGAGCAGATGAAGTTTCTTTAAAGTAGGAAGCAACGGACCTGCATCAGGATCCTCCCACAGCTCTATGTCAGGGAAGTATTTTGTTTGCCATTCAACTTATTTCTCTCTTTCTTTTCTTTAACTTTGTCAAGGCTCAGAGAGGGATCTGGAGGCTGTCCTGGGCTCCTACTGACAGCCAGCTCTACATAGCCGTTAATTACCAGGGACAACTTGCTGGGAACTTCCCTTGGCGTGGTACAAAAACACTGCTTGTTGGCAGTGCGGCTAGCTGAGGGTAAAGCCTGAATGGGTAAACAATATCCCCAGTAATGAGAAGTCCACATAGCTGAAACCTGGCCAACACAGTGGAAAAACGCTGACAGACTGGCTTGGACATGAAGGGCCTGACAGCCTTGGGTCACAGCGAGCAAACTCTGATGCTGCTGATCAGATAGGTGTTGCTGCAGGAATTAGGACCAAGAGGTTTGAAGCAAAGCTGTGGAAGCAAAAGCTTCAAAAACATTGCAATGCTGAATTTCCAGCTTGCTTGGATCTGACAGCAAATGCCATACGTCCCCCATATGTCTCCCAGATGTGTCCTGATCTAACTGTTCCAGGCCTCAAGACAATAGCTGCCCCTCAAGGCATTTGCAACACACCCCAAAGCTGCCTGGCCCATCTGAGAGTCCAGACCCATGTGCTGCGCTGTGCAGTGACTTTGTGATGGGAGAAGGTGGCACTGAGGACTAAGGTGTCCCCTGTATTCACCTCAGAGCCTCTTGGTCTCTGGAACATCAGGGTTGGCTTGAAAGGGACATTGGACACAGCTTCTACGTAGCCACATCTTAGGCCGCAAGGGTGGATGTGTTTGATCTTCTTGATGGAGAATGTGGTCAGACCAAGACTTTTCCTTCAACGTATTGCATAGTAACTTTTATTTGAGAACCCTTAAATTCTATACCATATTTAATGCACTTGCTCCCGAGAAGCCACTGTGTCAGCAAGAAATAACGGCTGTAGAAAGGCAATCACCATTTTTCAGCTTTGAAATACACTCTCCAGCTTTGATGGATTTCTGATAATATCTGTGACTTAAGAACTCCGAGTGCCTTCCTTCCAGAAAATAGTTAGGAAGGTTACTGTGAAAGCATGAAGATTTGCGGGATGTTGGGTATGAGGGAAATGAGGACATCAGAGGTTCTTTCTTCAGCCTGAGTGAAGAACATGAGCTAGCTAACAAAGACACTTCTGGAGAACTGAGTCATCTATTTTATAAGGTTTCTTGCAGGGTGGTAGGGCACTTCTGCTTTAAAACATTATTTCATTGTGAAGAACCCTGCCTTTTCTCTGCAAAGTTGGTACTTCCATGAATATTTAATCATTAACATGAGCCAGAAGAAGTAGCAATGTACAGTCAGCTTGTGATTTCATCCACAGGAAATGTGATCATATTAGAAAACACATGTAACACATGTCACTTCTTATTAATTATGCAGTACCTAATAAATTGCTAGATACAGACTGAGCTCAATTGTTTCATTTTTCCTGTGCACAACAGAATGGAACTAAGTTCTGCCAGATTTGGGTTTCTTATGTTTTAATTCCTCTGGGGGGAGCATGAGAACATTTCTTATCAGAAACTTAGAAGCAGAGCAAGAAATAACCCTCCATGCTTATCACTGACTCCTGGACCCTGATCAAAGAATACTCACTGTGGCATGAAGTTCAGTAATGCTTTACTTAGAAGGAAACTCGTTTCCTGCCATGAGTTCTTCCATGCCGTGTTCTTGGATGCACTCTTTATCCCTGGATCTCCCTGTCTTTATATCAAGGGCTCTCTCCTCTGTTCAGATTTATGTCTTACTCCCGGGTAGTGCTGCAAAGGAGACTTTACTGTGAAATTGGGTATTTGTCCTCAGTGGATTACAAATTTTGGGAAAAATGCAGTTCATGGGAGAAGGAAATTATTTACACATTTTGNAAGATTTCCCTTTCCCCAACGGTGCTGAAGTTTTTCATTTTGACATGTTGAAAGAAGCCTTTCAGCCTGATCTTTCAGAATCACCACTTTTTTTCATTTGAAACATGACCCATTTTTTGAGAAAAAGAGTGACAAGGAAGAATCAATGCTCCCCAAACAAACTAAGTCTCTCATTTTGGGTCTAGTTCATCTTCTTTGTCATCGTTGTTTTGCAAAACAACTGGGGGAAAAAATGCAGTTCTGCTTGGGCTGAGCTAATTAATTTTTCTCTGATTTCTTTGTTCACCAACGAAACTGAAAAATCGGCTGTTCCTACAGCTCTATTTGCAAATGAGCTGGAAAAGCTCCTTATTCAAACAGTAAGACTGTAAGAAGTATCCCAGGGATCTCAGGAGGAATAGCACCAGGGGACAGCATTTTGTTTAGAAGCATTTCTCTTGTTCTTCAGTGTAAAATTCCACCTTTTGCAAAAGAGAAACACAATCCCCATGATTTAGAAATGGCAAAGACTGCTTTTTAAGAAGCAGGCTTCAGCAGGGCAATATAAACCATCCAATGTGCCAAAGATGGTTCCTGTGGTCCTGGTAATATCATCATGTGCGTGGGTGCAAAAAAAGTAATGGACTGTGCAGGCAGGGCAGAAGGGAGGGACCTTGGGTTGGCTCGGCCTGATCAAGAAACAGCCCGAGCAACTGAGGGACTCCATGACAGGGCTTTGGCTCTGTTTTCACAGAGTTATTTTTACTCCTAATGAACCCTTGGTCCTGGTGGAAATGAGCTCAGTAGTGCAATGTTTCCTGTGGTTACCTGCCAAGCCAGAGGCGCTCATCCCATCCCACCCAGCCCCACCAACCCTGGGGTGCTGTAGGACCCTGCCTAGGGACAGCAGCCACCGTAAGACCCACCACGCTTCCCTGCTGGTGCCTGTGACACAGTGTGCACACAGGCCGGGCGGGGGGATATGCTGCAGATGGCGGGCAGGCGGAAGGGACAGCCTCCCGCCATCTAGCTCGGAGGACCAGTGCCAGAAGGCAGGCTCCGCACCGCAGCCCAACGTGGCGGCTGCTGCCCCACCTCCCAAGCCACAGCCAGTGTCCGGCTCTAGGACAGGACCATGTGTCTCTTCCCATACTGCCTGTACTGCCCAGGGCTCTGCCAGCCTCCCCAAAAACGCAGTAAGCATGTCTGTGCATCCTCCCGGAGGACATTCACACTCCCAAACCATTTCCTAAGGGAGCACTTTTCTTGTTCCTAAATCACTGAATGGATTTGAGAGCAATTTCACAGCAAGCCTGGAATAAACGAATCCCTTCCACTGTTTTTTGGGCTCAGCCATGACTTCATTTAATTGTTGGGACATTGAACTTATGAGAGGTTTCAGTCATTTGCAACTGGTGATGCATCAGGGGGCCTTGGTAAATGGAGATGGCTTAGCAAGTCATGCCCTACCTTTCCTGTGGATAACATGCAAGTAGATATTGCAAGTGGATATGTTACTGGCAATAGACCAGCCAAGGTAGAGAACAGGTCCCTCTCACCTATGAGGTGTCCTCTTGCTCCACACCAGCTCATAGTTTCAGCTCCCACCCTTGGCAATATGCCCAATAGGTCTCTCCAGGGACAAGAAGAATGCAGTGTCTTATCACTGGCCTGAAGATTTCTGCCTATTTCTGTCTAAGTATGGGAAAATGAGGAGGGAACAGTTCATTACCTTAATCTTTCCCAATGAACCTGTAAAGTGCTGGGTGTGGGATGGCAGAGGAATCAGGTCCGTGCTTTTGGGCCACAGCAAAATTCATCCGTAATTCCCCAGGTCCCAGGAACATCACAGCCCCTATCCTGGAGCACCATTTCCAGCAGAGACAGCATAAACAAGTCAGCCTTAATCTCATTAGCTCAATGATGCTCTTTATTAGCCTAAATCAGACTGGCATCCTTTTGATGGCTGTCCAAGATGGATTGTATCTCTCTCTTGTTGGAAAGGCTATCAAGAACTGTATTCCTGGGCTGTAAATAGAAAGAAAAAAAATTCCTTGTTGATGAACTGTTTTACTGGCAAGCCAGCAGCCAGCACAAGGTAAGCAGCTGAGAAAGCACAATGATCAGAGGTCAAACTTTCTGCAAACTGAGGCTGACTTTTGGGAGGACGAGGCCCCTGCACTCAGTGATGAAATCCCATTACCTCTGCCAAACCTCCAGTCCTGTGTGAGCCTGGTGTTATGGGCTAAGAATGGCTGAGTGACCTGACTGCTGTGACCTCTGTTTTGTGTCTGCCCATGGGTGGCTTTCTTGCCAGCCACCTTGGGGCAGACGAGGATGCAAGGCAAGGAGAAAGGAGCAGAAAAATCAAGAGAGGAGGGGGCAACGGAATTAAGGCAAAGCAGGAAGGGACTGGATGCAGGGTATCATTATCCTGGGTTTGGCTACTGGTCCATCCCATCCATTATCCTCGTTATCCTGTCCCTGGCCAGGTGCATTATAGGAAACGTTGTTAGGGATGCCACCCCAAAGTGGGAGTTTCTTCACCCCCAACACTGCATGTCCTGTTGAATGCAGCTTTGTGCATGTGTGTGGTTACTTAGAAGAATGAAGGAGCTAGTGCCATTGGCATGTCCTACATGGTGGAAAACTTCCCAGCTGTCTCCTTCCCTCTTCTCTCCCAGTACAATCCCAGCTGCATCTAAGCCCGGCCAGGAGACTTAGCTCACAAAAATGCGCATGGCAGAGTGGTACTACAAATGTCTTTTTTTTTTCATGTGCAAGAAGGATGGAGAAGGAAATTAATGTGTATTAATACATTAATGACAGGCCTATTGTTTTTGTAATGGCTGTCTCAGTGGTAAAGAAGCTGATGTTCACAGGAGTCCATACCTTCAGCCTGAGACAACCATGATGATAGGTAGAGGCTTTTCTCTTCCTTCTTCCAAAAAGAGTTGAATAAAAGACCTGCATTATTCCAGGGTGTGGTGGGTGATTCCACGCATGATATCACTGCCTTGGCAGTGCCAGCACTCTGGTCTCATGGCATAGCACAGTGTCTTTCCAGGTGTGGCATCAGGAGATGGTATCTCCCCTGCCTTGCCGTGTCCTGCCTGAACATCACAACATGACACCGACTCTTCACCCAGACGTCGATTATTATGGAGAGAGTAGCTAGTCTTGGCTTCAGCTCTGCATTTCAAACTGATGTCGGCAGTGCCGTTGTATAAGTCTTTTTTATTTTTTTAAAGACACTCATTTGATACGGTTATTTTCTGTTATATTTGCTGTCTCCACAAAGCTTGAGCCAAAAAGGGAGATGGACCAGAAAGCAGAGGGAACCTGCCCAGTCTCACTGCTCAGATCACAGTACTAAAAGTAAGCAGAGAGAGGAAACAGGGGAAGGTAAATTAGATTTTCAGAAGTCTTTCCATGTCGTGAGCATTGCTATTAATGGACACTGATAAAGGATTTTTTTTTTTTTTTAATAATCAGGATTTCTATCTTGAGCGCATCCCTTTAAGGCTCATTTTGCTTCATCAATGCAAGATGCTCATCCTTTGGCTGAGAAAACTCCTTTGTAAGAGGGACTCAGTTCCTGTGGGGATACATCTGGCTTCCCAGCCCTAAACATGGGTGTTGAGGCTGCGCAGAGGATTGGGTCTGCTCAGAGTCCTGGGTACGTGTTTCCACCCAGGAGAGTTCAGGGCTGTGGGTGAGGAGAGGAGCTTTTCAGGGAATGAAGAATAGGCAGGGCAATCCAGCCATTCTTGCACATCTGGTGGCTGATAGCTGATCAAAACTCCAGATGACATAAGCCAGATCCCTATCCCAGGATGCAGCCAGACATAGTATTTACTATACAGGCTGTGTAAGAAGAGCTAAGCCCCGCCTATAGCAGGCCTGGTGGATCACACATGCACTGGCTTCCTGGGCTTGCTAGGTAGCCAGCAGCTATCGTCTTTCTGTGCACCTCAGTTTCCCCATCTGAAAAATGGGAGTAATGAAACTAATCTTCTTTGTAAAGTGGGTTGAGATTTACTGGTGCAAAACGCTGGGTGAGACCCCCTGGCACTTCTGGGGAAAGCTCATGTGCAGTGTGAGCTTTGAGACAAGTGCTGTTAGATTTAACTCTGACAGTCTCCTCCATAGTTGCAGGGAAGATACCGTGCAACTGCCTTAAATTAGAACTTAATGGGATTGTTTTAGTACATAGAAATGAGTTGCTTCCAAGGAGCCAAGATTTCTCATGTGCCAGTGCTGAAAAGGTTGAGTCCCTTTGTTGCATCCTGTTGCAGCCTGGGAAAAGGCAGCGTGAAAGAAGCAGAGACCACTTCTCTTACACTGCCCCACATCCAGAGTAGGTGAGGGGCTTGTCCTGGGTTTTAGCCCAGAGCAAGTGGGTAGGGTATAATTTGGCTCTGTTTGCAAGGGGAATACATTTCCAGGAATTCTAGGCTTTAGGGCAAGATTATAATTTTCCTGGTTTTCTATAGACTAGTATGTCTGAGCATCCTCAAAAAGTTTTGCTGCTGTGAATGCTGCCTGCGGGCCTCTGTCTCAGAGCTGTGCCTCTATTTGTTGTAATTAACTCAGGCAGTGAGATGGTTAATGACGACACATCACTGCCTCGGAGCCTGGAGAGCAGTTGGCAGTAGGCTGTTCACAGAGGGAAAAGGGAGATGCTGGCACAACTGTCCCACAGTACCAGGTCCATTTGCTATCAACTGTCAGCTTTACTGGGGCACTGATTTGCCATAAATTCAGAAGCCTGCTGGGCTCTGGAGTGAGGAAAGCTCCCTGGCACCATGGAAGCTTTATCCCTCAAGTGTGAAATTACTGCATGGGGGAAATGAAGAAGGAACATTAATTCATGTGATAGCTTTGCTGTGGAAAGATAATTCATGTTTCCCTTATGCAGAATGCTCCAAGTATACTAATGGCCCTCAAGCGTAGGTACTGCTGTTAGATTTATGTTTTGTTGTTGGAATGAAAACAATGGACTGAACTTATCCTGGACACAAGCCAGTAGCCAGCAATGAGACTACCAGGAGCAGGAAATTGTCCCTGTTATTTCAAGAAAAATATTCTGAATCTGACATTTCTAACACTTTAGTGAAAATTTAAAAATTTCTAACAGGTGAAGATGCTCACTTGCATAGCAGGTATCATCTCTCAAGTACTTTTGTCTGGGCAGAAAAGGAAAAATAAGCTGGTACCAAGGCAACTCTTTTTTTACTTTTCTTTCATTGTATTAGATACAGACTAAATAGGGAGCTAGTTCTTCCTCTGCTCCCACTGTTCTGTCTCATTAAATACCAGGAAAGTGAAAAATGCCACCACATTAAGAGTGTTTTCCATCAGTTAACAAACAGTCGCAATCAAAGCAGGAACAGAGGTGTCAGCGAAGAAGAAACACTTCGCTGAAGGCAGCAAAGCCTCAGTCCCCTTTGGGGCTTTCAGGAAAATTGAGAGAAAAGCCAGCTCACCACCTTATCTGATCTGTGATGCTGAGTGATGTTTGAATTATAAGTAATTAATGCAATAAATGAATATTTTGCACAAAATAATTACCTGAATTCTAGTTTGCTGCCCTCACTGCTCTGGGTTGATTAGAAAGATGGAATAACTCAGGTTTGAAGAGGCTTCTGGAGGATGGTTGTCTTGTCCAACCCCACATTCAAGACAAAGAAACTGAAGGTCTTTTACTACCCAGCTCCCTGCAAGACAAGTCAGTGGTTACAGTTTGATTTGGAATTATTTCAGTGAAAATGCCTTCAGTGAGAGCATTATTGTTCCTCCTTACAGTTGCAATTCTCCCCTATCTCCTCTGCGCACAAAGCTGGTTGAGCCTAGGCTGACCCAGCCAGACCAATCCAGGCGTGAAGGTCAGAGGAAGAGGGAGAGAGTGCTGCCTTCACTCACATAGGCCCGCGGCAGGAGGTAGCTGGACGTGACACAGTGAAGATCCAGCTCCCACAAGAACAAAGTGTTTTCAGGTTCAAAGATTATTAGGGTTTTCCATAGAGATCTCTCCCCTATACAGCAGCTCTGCTCACCTCATCAGAAAAGGTGGCCTCGTGTCATCAGGCTGAGCTGACACCAGTTCTCCTAAGCAGCCACTTTACCATTGTGGTTTTACTGTGGATCCGTTTTGGGTGATTAACCAGCTTCTCTGAGGAACTTCTTTGAACCTCAACCCTGTTTCCCAGGCACAAGTACATCCCAGAAGCTGCTGTCCACGCTGGTAATCTAGGACTTCAGCATATAAAGTGCAGATCAGGTTTCAGTCTGAAACAGGAGCAAAACATCTCACTCTGGGTTCCTGCAGCCAACAACCTATACAAATAATAATTTATTGCCTGAGAAAGGAATACATGCCCAATTTCTTGCTTGGCTAATGATGCTCTCCACTGAAAACTGACTACTCACAGTAATTGATATTCAGGTCAGACTGGACTCACATTTCTGTGTCCAGCAGCAGACATCTGTCTCCCGCTCCTGCCACTATGACTCAGTACCCCTTTCCACTCTTCATAGTAGGGAGATCATTCTGCATTTCCAGTCTCCTTCATAAAGTTTTGCCAAGAAAATGCCCTTTCATTAGCCATCCCTCAGCAAACTGGCTGACCTGATAATCAAAGGATGCCATTTAGCACCGCACTGGGGAATTGTTAACGACTTCTGCACATTCAGTTATTGACATACAGAAGCAAAGCTGGACTGTTGATCCAGTGTGGGAAGTGAGTGGTACTAGTGCAGGTATAACAACTCCTGTACACCTGTGCATGAAAACCTTTATTGTCACTCTGTAAGAAAAAAATTATCCAGCAGCCAGGACCAGTCTGAAGAGTTAAACATCTGTAATGTCCACTAATCTCTTTTCTGTGGGCAAGAGTTTTATGAGCTTACCATCTACTAAGCAGAGGTCATAGGAGTCTTATAAATAAAACAAAGGAAAACTGATATGGGAATTTTCTACAATATAAAAAATTACAGCGTAATCTTAAGTGGAACATATGGAAATTTTATAACAATCTAAAGTTTCAACTCACTCAGCAGGGAATAGTTTATGGAACCTTTGGATCACTGTGTAAGAAGGATCGGGACTTCACTTATAATCAGCTTGCACTGAAGTTTAACTTGAAGTCCTGGAGCTGAGATAGGTAATTGTATCAAATACAGGTATTATTTATTTTTAAGAAAAAGACTGCTTGCGGGTTCATATTACACTGGAGACATGCATATTTGTCCTACTAGCTATTAGATGTTTACTAAACATAAACTCAAAGTTTGGAAAGAACAATCTTTTCAAAGCAAACTCCTTACTAGCAGGCCTGTTAGAAAGACAAAAACCTTCAGGAACTTGAAAAATGGTTGAGCAACATTGTTAAATTGGCAGATAATGATATTTTGATGTGAACAGTGCATAGAATGAATATATATATATTATGGCACAAGTTATTTAAGGTCTTAGATTATCCATGAATTGTTTGATATTTTATATATAGCATATGGTATTAAAAAAAAAATCAACATCTGCCAGCAGAGCCCACACAATTGTATCTGGAAATAGCCCAGTTATTTTCAAGTGTATATATAAAGAGCAGCTGGATGGTAATGGTCAGCAAATGTTGCCTTATTGATGGCAACTGTTGTCAAGATTAACAAAAGTAGATGGAATAATGAAACGTTTATGCTGACATTATCAGATACAAAATGTGCAGCCTCCATTTGACCACCCCTTGGCTGACAAACTAAGTCAGCTACAACCTGAACAAAATTTTTAGGGAAAAATTAATCTGGTGAAAACATGCCAAAATTCACATTATTCTCTTAGTGATTATAATCCACCACTGCATTACTGCACCATTATGTTATTGTACGTGTTACTGGCAGAAGATGGTTTTTTAACATTATCATGTTAATATTATATTTAATGATATTATATTTTGTTCTAGAAAATAAAAATAGATGGAAAAAAGCAATAGGGGCCAATATATCTTCTTCCACTGTAAATGTTTCCAAGTCATAAAAAAGTCCCAAGAGACCCATCATAAATATATGACATAAAAAAGACTTAATTACTGGTACATCTGAACTGAGACCCAAAACTTGATGTACACGTGAGGATGACCCTCTTCCCTAAAGAATTTATACAAGTGTTGCAGTTATGTACACTGTGGCTGGAGGGGAAAGGAAACAGGGAATAAATTCTGGGTTTTCCAACTATTTTATTCAACCAATGTTTCTCACAGAGGTGATTGATTTGAGCTGGGTGAAATATGCCAAAATGCCATGGTTTCTCCCTTTATACACGATGGGAATTTGGTTCCTGTTGACAAGTTGCAGGTCATTANTTCCTAATTTGCGTGATCAGAAAGAGCAACAGCAGCATGTATTTTATTCCGTAGGACAAAGCGTCCTGCTTTGGAGAGGAGGGGACACTCCTAGTCCAGCTCCAGTGCAAGCTCCAGAGCAGCAGAACTGGTCAGTTTGGCTCAGGATGAACAACACATCGTGCCCATAAAGGTGCTGGTTATTTGTCCATAACCAATGTCAAGGTCCAAGGAACTGATTGTTAAAGCCAACAGCCAAGATGAAGAACGCTCATGGAAATGCATCTTCTCGGCCTCAGGTATTTGTAAGGCAATAAAAGCAGCTGCTTTTTTTATGGCTTTTGGGCAACAGGAGTTGCTGGTCCTTCAGGGTGTTTTTTTCTCCACAGACAAGACTGGGTGCTCACAGTTACTCTGCTGGCCTCACAAGCTGCAGTGTTGGCTTTTATATCAAGTAACCAGTCTCCAGCCAGAAACACTGTTTTCTACAGTTCAGAAACACTCCGCAATTAGGAAAAAGGAGGAAAATTAAAAATAGAAACTTCCAGATCTTAGATAGCTAAAAGAAATGAACAACCTTCGCAGTTTTGCTAACAGCAATCTCCAAATCATCCTTAATTATCTGTGATATTGCTGCGATAGGAACTCTGCTGGCAGCAGGCTTGCCTTTCTTAGCAACTCTGCGGAAGTACCTAAACCCTTCAGTCACCTGAATGCCAAGTTTGGAAAACCGAGCTATACAGTGCATAAAAAACCCCAAAAGCAACAAGAAAAAAACCAAACCAAACCAAACCAAAACATGATGAGATGTGCTCTGTACAACTGCGCAGGCTTGAAGAGCTCCCACCTGTGTCTCAGCCCAGGTTGCCTTCTGAAAACCCAGCGGGTCTGGCTGCTTTCCTTGGATCCCACCTCACACCAGCTCCTTAAGCTGCCTCTGAACCATGGCAGGAATCAGTCCTTGTTTGCAGGGGCTGTACCTAGGCATTTATTAGAGCTTCAAGGTCGCCATCGGAAGCATACTGTGTTTGAAGAGGGAAGAAATATTTCACCATGTGCTGTTACAAAGACCTGCTTCAATTCATTTCCAAGGATGAGCTGCAGGGCTGCCTGACCAGCAGCAGCCAGTCTCTTGGGAAGCAGCTGGCCGCTAAGCCCCCGTAACAGTGCAACACTAAGCCCACCACCATTGCCCACACTGCTTTTACAGCAAGAGCTTCAAATCCCAGGTTCCCAACTCAGCTCTCCTTTTCTGGAGGTTTGTTGCCCAGGCTCGGTAAGCCTTGCTGCAGCGTAGGATACGTGCAATAAACAGCTTTTTGAGGTTGATTTAATGCCTCACCATCACTCCAGTTATTAATCTATTCACTGTGGAGGTTTATTGCTGTGTATACCACAGACTGATAAAGATTTTTACTAAATTAATTCACACCTAGTGTGTTGTTAGGCTTGAAGCCAAATGCTCCGTGTTATCAGTGTGAATAAATACTCCAGAGTAATTTCTCAATAAGCCTATCTTACATGGAACTCTAAAGCAAAACCTTTTGAAATAAACTGTCTTGAAAGTAGAAAGAACCAACGCCACCATGTTCAGGATGGCAAAACTTCTTGCATGGCATTGTACTTCTCTGACATGTTTGTTATAGGGCTCAGGGTGTCTGTTACACAGTAATATTGCCCAATTTCTCTAGACTATGGCAGAGCTTCTTCCCTGGCCTCATCATCTGCATTCTCTTTTAAGAAGGTGCATGCAGGGAGTGTGCATCCTTCCCAGTTCTTGAGCATTGACCTTCAAGGACATTTCTGTCTTCCCACTTTCTGTTTTGTACTTTCTCAGCAGAGCATTGAGGCTTCTCTTGCACTTTCAGTTTCTAACCATGGGCAGTGAAATACTCTCCCTTGCTGCTGACTGTTTTGAAGGAGCAGACAGTTAAAAGAGATACTAAAGCTATAAGGGCTGGTGGTGAGAATACAGTTCAAAAGAAGTCAGAAATGTTTTGGCATTGGCCAGAATCATTTTATGTTTGTGCAAAGGACAGAAAGTTTCCATCATCTGTTGAAAATGATGCTAAAAATAACTTTCCCCAGAGTGTTGCATATCCAGAGACCTAAGCGGATTACATGGATGCTGGCAGTTTGGAGGTCTTCACCTGTGAGAGGAAAGGAAAGGGATTCAAAAATAGGGAAAGGCCAGGACCTTTTTGATACTTCAGTGTTGTCAGCTGCGTGATATTTAAGGCATATTTCATCTGAGAACAGGCAAGACATACATGCCTTTTCCCTGTATTGCATCTCACAGTGTTAGGGCCATATTCTTGCTGTCCAGGTCTGTACCATAAGGTTCTGTATGGCATACTCTTGCATCGGAGGGGAAGAAACTTTGCACCTTTCTTTAGTATGGGATATGCATGAGTTTATCTAACCCCTTTCCTTCCAGGAAGAGTCACTGCCCTGGCACTAGAGGGAGGTACCCCAGGAAGCTGCAGTGAGACTGGAAGCAAACCTCCATGTGATATATAGCACAGGAGCATTTCGGAGACTTAGCAGTACCTCCAGCTTCTGTTTTAGCTAGAGGCTCTTTCATTTAAGATGCTGGAGCACCAGGGATTGGGTGCTATCTTGTGCCTGCCTGGGTTCAATGAGCATCTGGAAGTTCATGGAGTGGCTGTTGCTTCAAGGCACACAGGTGCTGCTGGGTGAATGTGCTGGGAGAGAGAAGTGTGTCCCTGGGCTAATGGTTTTTTGCAGCAGTGCTTCACAAACAGTCTTACAAGTCAGCCCTTGATTTATTAGGGGAAGGGAACTTGGCCCGCTTGCCTAGCTGGGCCCAGTCCCACTGTGGAACTGGCTTCTATATCTTAAACAAACTGGTTAAAGAAAAGCAACATGTCTCGTCTTTACATTGGAAGACATCCCAGTGCAAGGTCTGTTTGCCTTACTTTGGAAACTGTGGCTGAAAAGGAATTTGTGAAGGGGACCAGCAAAAAAATAAATGTTGTGGAGCAGGATGGATCCAGCTGACACCTCCACCTGCCTCATGGGTCAGGCCATGCTGACATGAGCCACTCTTGGCCAGGCCACCAGCTCCTGCTTCAGGGCGAGCACTCATGCGCAGGGTGAAATCAGTGCCCACAGCTCCCTGTCCCTGCACAGGACATTAAGGGATGATGGAGGGACACAGGACAGATGAGATGTGGGATGTGTGATTCAAACTCTGGCACCGGCAGGAGAGAGGAACTTATATTTGACCGGTGAGGTTGTCCTGGTGAGCTCAGCATTTGGAGAGGGCAAGTGTCAATCTCCTTACTTACTTTTAGGGGACAGAGTTAATTGGTACAACCATACGCTTGGTAAATTTGGGCCCCTGAGGAAGAACTAAAGGCTGCTTTGTAAGGTACCACCTTGGAAACAGCCAGCAGGGAGTGGAGCTGGAATGAGGCTAAGACATTTCAGACTTGTCTCCTCCAACCTTTCCTTTGGAGGAGTAGTGTTATCCTTCTAAAAAAAATGACCCCCCACCTCATTTGGTATCATTTTTAGTTTGGATTCAAGAGGATAAGTTCCATTCCGTGGGCTGAGCACAGCTGGAAGGGGTGCTACAGACTGATTGCTGAGGATGGCACAACATGCTTTTTGGGACAGCAAGAAGTGATTTACTGTGGCTTGGGCCAGTAATGTGGCACCTCCATTGTGCTAATAATAACATGTCAGATAGGATCACTTCTCAATCCTGAACACAGCAGCAGGCTCATGTGCTTGTATTAGAGATGGCAACATGAGCTCAAATGGCTTAGTATGTTTGCAATTGTATTAGCCATAAAAACATATTCACAGTCCTTTATGGAGCTGGATGGGGCAGCATTTGAGTTCAGTTGGCTTTTCTCACCTCTCCCAGTAGGAATGCCAGGACAGCACAGTTGCATCGCCAGCTCTCTCCCATTCCTGCCTAAGGGTAGGCAGCATAGGCAAAACCAGAGCAGCAACGTATCTGTGTCATTTAGAAATCAACATTTGGCCTGGCTTTCTGCTGGATCCATTCTCCCACTGTTTATTGTGCTTCCCAAGAAGGCTTTGTGCTCCCTAAACTGTGTTTGAATTGGACGTGGTTGCTGGGCAAGTGGATGGGCCTGAAGCCTGGCAGAGTGAGTGCCTCAGTCAGCCCTGCCTGCCTCTTTTCTGCACTGGATTCACCCGTAACTGCTTGCACCTCCTGGGGGAATCATGCTTGCTCTCACCTCTGGAGGAGACAGGACTCCGGTAACAATTCCAGAGGCCCCCTGATCTAGCCGTAGGACTTTGAAAGCAATGAGTAACTCATTTCTCATCAGGGCTTTCCACGTTTCTTCTTTTCTCCAGCTCCTCCCGTTTCTCTTAGGTAGTCTTTGAAAAAGAGCAAACATTGGGCTGGAGAATCCAGTTCCTAACTTGGGGCAGTTTGCTGCTCAGCATCACTTCCAGTCAGATGTTGTTCAGTACACTTCTTGATCACCTTCTGACAAACACTCCCTCTTCCAGTAAAGGTTAACAGTTCCTTACATCCTCCAGCCATCAGAATACACACACCGAACGCTTGCACAAGCAGGGTCAATACTCAGCAGAGCAGGGATGAGAAAATGGGGGGGAAAAGGTAAATGATGAAAGATATCATTTGAAACATGGATGTCTAAAGCCGGCTGTTTGAATAAATGTTTGTGGAGCTGGAAGAGAAATGGTTTGTGGCTGTGGGGGATGAGGAAGAGCTATGAGCCAGGAAAAGATCAAGTCTCTGGAGGGAAAAGTGTTTTGGGAACTTTTGTTCTCTGCATAGACTCAGTGTTGGTAAATCTCACCAGGCTGCTGCATGGAGGGGAGTGTGAACCACCCTTCTGAAGCAGCCCTGCTTGGAGCAAGCTGGGTTTATCCTCCATTCAGTGAGGATGGAGGTGATAAACCTCCATAGTCAGTGCATTTCTTACATTGTAAATCGGTGGTGTTATACTTGGCTGGTTTGTAGAATCTGGAGAAATCAGAGAGAAACAAGGGCAAAGCGTGAGGAAAGAGGGAGTGGGAGATGGAATGGATGGTCTTCAATACATTAAAATTTGGGGAAAACATCCCCAAGTGATAGTGTCATTGGTGCTTCAGAACAGGCTGTGAGAAAACCCGGTCTGGGTTCACCTAGATCTCCCTCCACCAAGACTCCATTGCAGCTGGTGAGCTGCTTACGCAGCGTTTAAAAGAGAGGCTGAAGTGACATGACCATGATCTACTATTAACTGCAAGAGAAAATTACACAGCAAGGGCTGCTCAGTTAAGTAGAAAAAGACATAACAAAATACTGCTGGCATGATATTTACAGATATCACTAAGGTAACCAAAGCAAGTAAAATGTAAAACTGAGGAAGGAGCACTGTGCTGCAGGCTCTTCCCTGTCCGTATCCTGCTGATGTATATCACGAGGCAGTCTACAGTGTAGTCTCAGCCTGGGTTTCTCGCCAAGACTATGCTTCTTCTTCACCCAGAAAATTATATTTAAAAAAAGAACATCCATAGGCCATGACTGCCGTGGAGGGTGGGGAGGCTGCGAAGCGTCCACACCTTGTTCCTCCTGCTGCTGTCTGAAATGACCTTGGAAACCCCTCACAGCCTCTCATCTCCCACACCACTGAAGAGCAGCGCTAGTCAGAGAACTTTTATTGCATGTTTCATGCAGCAATAAAATATTATACACCTGAATGTAGGACCCAATGATCTTAAAGGTCTTTTCCAACCTAAATGATTCTATGATTCTATGTCTGACTGATGGAGAATGTCTGGGAAAGCCACTGGTTAAGCCTTTAATTACGGCTATTTTGGGGAACCACTTAATGCGCTACATAACGTGCATAAGCCTCAGTTGCATCCTATGCGTGTGTCTCCCTAAGCAGCAAAATTGTTAGTGATAACAGTATTCCCTTACTGTCTTAAAGGTTTGCTAAGGGCACTTTAGCTGTTTGCAGAGGCATCCAGAAACAAAAGGGCAGGTGGCAAGTTGGCTTAACAGTTTTTGCCAAGAGAGGACACCCCATGAAGAGAGGCAGGGTTGGTTGCAAGTCCTGCCCACATCTCCTGGCTTAGCATGGAAGGTGGCTTTCACCGGCAGCGGAAGGCACTGCTGCAGCTACACCGCGGTGCTAATGGAGCAGTGGCCAGGCTCCAGCAAGCCAGGGTTTCTCCCCGTCCTTTTGTTCTGATTCCCAGGCGTGTGGCAATCAGGCTGTCCCCAAGAGAAACAGGGTGTAAATCACTAATTAATGCCTCCTGTCTGCACGCAATTCAAGCCCATTTGTGCTTGATGAAGATATGCAGCACAGGCTTCCCAGAGAGATATTCCATAATCTGTTACTAATCACTGAGGCTTCAAAACCATTTAAAAGGATGTGCCTGTGACTTGTCCACATGCAAACATCAATGATATTCTCTCTGATGCTATGGCCTGAAAGACTGCAGCACAGGGGATGCTTTTGAACACTTGTCCCCCAGCCCTGACATCCAGCTTGTTTGATTGTAGGTCGTGATGTTGTTTAAGGCAGCTGTGGTATTCCCTGCTAGTTGGAGGATGGTTGAGGGAATTTCATGAGAAGACACAATGAGAGTATGGCACAGTAAGAGACAGAAAGCATTACACTTTTCCAGGGCATCATGTCAACAAGTGCAGCAGTTTGTAGTAGTAAGTCAAGGTTTAATGCTGCACACACACTGTTATGTGTGTTAAAAGGTTTGGGAGATCCTGGCCAGGACTGGGACCCAGTGTGTTAAGCATCAGTCAGATACAAAGGAGGTGACACTAAAGAACTCGCCTAAGAATTTTTTAAGCCAACAACCTTATGCCCAAATAAACCCAAACACCTCCCTGGTCAATTCTTGGGTGTTAGAGCAGTCTTTAGGCATTTAAAAACTTTAATGCTTTAGCTAATATAAAATATTTGCTATAAGCACTTTTTGAAATTGAGGCAGCCAGCAAATCTTATACATGTCTGGCTTTAGCTCAACTTGGTGAGACATTCACATGGCAAGAAACATGTCCCAGCAAGTATAATCTGGGACATCGGAGGAAATCAGATTTTTAATTACTCTTGGCATTTCAGTGCCGCTGGTTGCCAGCGGCCATCCTGCTGGTAAATGACATCACCAGTGATCATAGCAGAATGCCAGTGTGTAAAACCAGTTTGCCAGCCTGTTTTCCTGTTGCTGGGAGGAGTTTTCTATCTGTGTATTTGTCTACCTTTTCAACTTTGGAACTTGAAATTTATGGACACAATTAATCTTCTTACAAAAAATAAATAGGCTCTAATTTTATGCCTGCAATCAACTATGGGCATAAATTTTCCCCAGCAGCATTTAGTTGTAGCATTAGCATATACAGATAACTTTCCATACATCCAGTATTTTCCCTAGTAATTGAGAATTAGAGTTTCTTTGCCAACAGTGTTTTTATAAAGGCAGCCTGACTGGTTTCTTTAATTAGTTGGCAATCATGCAACATTGTATTTAAAAATGTACAAATATCAAAGATTTGAGGATTCATATTGAGATGGTGGCATCTTTGTGTATTTCAAATGTGGAAGTTTCTTTTCGTCACAGGTGAACTGGAGTTTCGGCTCAGTTCTTATGGACCAAGTCTAACCCCTATACAGCACAACAAGAAAATCTCTCCCTTTTCAAGGGGACAACCAGTCTGGACCTGCAGAGCAGCTGCAGTGAGTGCTGGAAGGGACCTGAGCAGGGCTGTGCACATCTCCCCTGTCTCTTGGCCAGTGCACCTTGCTTCTGTTGACCCATGTTGCAGAGAATTGCCAGGGCTGGGCAGCACAGAGGAGATGGGCTGGAGACCCTGAACATAATCATGAATATCTCGAGCCAGGGCTAACACTCCCTCTGTTTCATGAGAACCAAAGCAAATATTTTGAAAGTTAGTTATTCTTCCCAAGAGATTAATTGCCAGCCAAAAAAATAGATTTTAAAAACTGTTTCTATTGCCAATATGAAATGCTCTGTTTGTGCAGATATTGTGATGACACCTTAATAGCCTGTTGCTTATCTCTGTGATCTACAGGACTCAGTACACTCTGCTCTTCACTTCACTGGTAATTTAGGGGAATCAATCCTCAATCTGCCTCCATACATGAGGTTTTTTCCTTATGAGTTGCATAATTTTGGATGTGATCCTCTAAGGGGTAGACATGGCTCTTTGGACTCAGCCTGAAATTCTTCAGGAGCTTTTGGAGTCCATCATTGCTTAATGCCTCTCTGCCAGCTGTTCCTTGTGCAGGTTTGCTTTTCCTTTCTTTCATTTCCCTTCGTATACCCCTGAGAGAAGAGTCAGAGGTGGTATCAGCAGGCTCCTGCATTTTATCCTATGTTATTTTAGGGCTCTTCAGGTTCAAAAGTGTGAAGAAAAGCCTTAGCAGAGAATCTGCTTGGTGATCTGTGTTGTAGCCTTTTTGTAAAATTCTTCACTGAAGACAGTAAAGTAAAAAAACCTTTACTTTGTTTAAGGTGACTCTACTAAGCTCATTCCTGATGGTGCTTGTGAACAGAACATACAGCTGAACATTTTAACCGGAAGTCATGTGAGACTCAAAAAAACAAGCTATAACCTTCTGAGCCTTTCATTAAAGTTGTGCAGCCAAAGGCTGGACCACTGTGATGATTCAGCAAAAAGCCATGGGCTGCCACAGTCATGCCAGGCACCCCGGCAGGATTGTTTGGGAATGACAGATGAGTCTTGTTAAAGAAGTGAAAGAGTCCCTAACTTGCGTGCAGTAAAGACCACTGCTTTGATAAAGCTTCATAATCCTCAGGAACATTGTCTAGTGAAGATAAGACGTTTCAGGGAGGAGGCAGAGAGGGTGCAGTGTTTCTGGAGCCCTCTCCCAGCCCTTTCAGGGTGGTGAGTGTGAAGCCCAGAGACCTGCAGAAGTGGTGAAATTCATATAACAAACAAAATTATATGCCAAGAAACTGGTTGGGGGGCAGAAGGTTTAGTCTGGGAGCCAGACAGTGGATTGTTTTACCACATTTCCATAATCAACTCTAAGGGTAAATTCTAAGTGAAGACACACCGAAAAAAAGAATCAGAGGGTAAAAACACACACAGAGGGATAAGCAGCAGTTGAGGACCTCAAAAGCTGTTTCTATCAGCTGCTGAGGTAGATGAATATTCTTTACACTCTGCAACTAATAATACAATTGCAGATCTGCCCATGAGAAGCAATCCTCAGTGGTGGGCCAAGCCTCAGAGAACTGGAAATGCAATTCAGAGAAAAATAACCAGATTTTGTTTCCCTCCTTCTCTCTGGCTCTTCCTCACTCATTAGCTCATTCCTCAGTTTTTCTCTTCCCTCACCTGCACGACCACCTCTGCCATCCTGTTTTCTCCCTATCCCTCTAACAGCGCAATGAGTACTTTCTCAGGCAGACCTTCTCTGAAGTCTCTTAGAGCAGAAGGAAAAGAAAAGTCATTGCACAACGTGTAATCAAGTATAGGGACTATTTAATCATGAGCGAGTGTCTATCAGGATGCCTATCCCCTCCCTACCCAATTCCTTCTCCTCTCCCTGCTGGCTCACCCTGTGCAGGGCTGCTCCAGGGCTCCAGCTGAGTCAGACTGAGGTTTGCATCGGGAAATAACCCCAAAACATGGCTTTGCTATCCCACTCCCTGAATCTCCCCTGTCTGAAACCCAAATTGCTTCAGTTATAACATGGGTGAGATCCAGCATGAGCAGATGTCCCAGCAGAGAGAGACGTATCTGTCACTGAGTGGAATGTCAGCAAGAGGAAGAGGAATTTCGGAAGACAGCAGATTTTCCTTCATCCTGTTCCAAACATTACAAAAATGGGTCATGGCTGGGCCTGGGCATATGCAGAGTCACAGTCTCTGAAACCTGAAGCCTCGACCACAAGTCCTGAGAGCTGTAAGCAAACCCACCCATGCAGCTTCATTGCTTGGGCCTGACTCTGCTTTATTGTCTGCAGTCAGGTTTGCCCAGCCAGTTTCATAGAAATCATTGCTAAAGACTGAGTATTGGGTGAGGGAGAAAAGAGTATCTGTACCTTTAACAAGGGACTGCCTGAAAATGCACTGTGCATGGGACGAGTAAACCCCAGAGGCACTCAGTTCAGCATCAGTGTCCTCTGGGAGCATTTGCTAGTCTGGCCAGAGGCACAGGGGAGGAGGCAGAGACCTTGTTCAGCAGCTTCCTAGGAGGGGAAAAGAGCCCTGGCTGCTGCTCTGCCTACAGAAGGGCCCTGGAAAGCCAAACTGGCTGCTTCTGCTCCCAACAGCGGCATGGGGACATGTGCACATAGTGCAGTAACCTTTCCCTCCAGCAACAGCTATTTCTTCTCTCTCCCATCTCAGGGATGGCAGTGGGAACAGCCAGCCCATCTCCTCCAGATCTCTGCCTAACTCTGTTCCTTCCCTTTCTCCCATTTCTTGGGAAGGAATGGCCTAATCCTGACCAGCCCTCAACTCATCATCCTTGGGCAGCTAATATCCAGTTCTGCCTATGCTGCAGAGAAGCTGTAAGCTTGGCTCTTGTGGTATGTGTGTGTGGGAGGGTGTGTTGGTGTTGAAACTATTTCTATTCCTTCATCAGTATTCAATTTATTTAAAAAATAAATAAAAAGTCCTGTGAGCCATAATGTATTGTTTAATCAGCAGAGAGCTAGTTAACAAACGAAAATGTGTGGCTGAGCCAGTTGCAAAATTCTTGGAAATAAATCAGTGATTGCATTGGAAGGAAAATACCCCAGGGCAGATCTTCCCAGAGGGGGAATGCAATGCTCATGCATGCAAATGCTCAGTCCTTTTTGAATAACGAGGACTATCTGGATGGGTACCTTCAAAGAATAGCCAGAGAGGAGCTATAATTAAAGGTATCGAGCTACCTTTCACATTGGAAGCTGGTTTCACTTGGAAGCATTTTAAACGATAAGCTACACTGCAGTGAACCTCAGCGATAAAGGCTCCGTGTGTGTCAGGGTCTTGCTGTTAGAGAATACCTTTCACTTACTCCAGCCTGTTACATCGCTGACACTTAATGCTTTCATCTATTAGCTCTGTTTATAGTCCATGATAACAAAACCCAGGAGGATTCAGAGGCACGTTTTCAAGCACAAGTGCTGGAAGGAAGGAGTCCAGCTCCAGATCTCCAGTGCATCCGTGAGCAGCTGCTCTGACTGCCCTCCAGATGAGGCTCCCCTTGTATATGAAGACTGTGTCTGCAAGCACAGCTTCTGCACCACTGGGCCCCATGCTTGGGAGTTTGTTTGGCTTCAGGTAGTCCTGGAGGCAGCCCCGGGGTGAGCATGGAGAACCTCTGACACTGAAGGCCACCCTCACCAAATAGTCCAGACACTAAGTGCTAGCGTCAGGAGAGTCTGCTGGTGTTTGGGACCTCTAGAAATTCAGGAAGCTGTTGCCAAATTGACTTTTATGCCTGTTCATCATCATCCCTTTCACAAGCTTCATCCTGGTGACTGCTGAAAGCTGCAGCCTGTGAAAAGAACAGAGTAAGTAAGTGTCCTGAGACCCAGTCAAAAGTGGCTGCCTGGTCCCTTACCTCCAGCCAGCCGAAAAGCCTTGAGCAGCTGATGTGCAGAAAGACAGCAGAGAGGTAAAGCTAAGACCATGCTGTTCTAGCCAATTCCCAGCATGGTCAGAAGCCAAAGCAACACAACGCATACCGGAGCTGATGCCCTGGCAGGAGGGTGCAGCTGGCTGCAGGACACAGGGTGCTCACACTGTAATGGCAGGTTGTGTGTTTGTGTGTTGACCTGGCAGGTATGAAGGGGTCGCAGGGTACTGGTGGGCTGTGTCCATATCCCTTCACCACAGGGCAGGAGGGTAGGGTCTGACACGTTGTGTTGTGTCAGTCCAAGCCCTTGTGTCAGCCTGACTCCTCTCTGGGCTCTGAAGTCACTGGGCAACTTAGCAGAGTGCCAGGTTGAGAGACATCCATGAGGACCAGAGTATCAGCACGGTCTGAAAAGCACAGGCAGAGGTGATAGTCTGGGGGCAGGAGGCCAGGGCTGGGATGGTTTGGCAAAGCTCTGCAGGAGTATTTTGTACAGGGCCTGCATGTTCTCCACGCCAGCCAGATTTAGGCTTGTTCAGGTCTCTCCAACATCTCTGGTATTTTGAAAGAGCAAAGAACTAGATGGCAAGCTCATGGTGGCTCCTGTGGTTGCTCAGAGAGGGTCAAGGGAAAGCAACGACTTATAAAATTTCCTCATTGGGATCTTTTTTCCTAGGCTCAGAGTGGAAAGTGGGAGCTATTTTGCCAGGTGTATTGTCTGATGGGGCTGCCAGAAGAGGCTGCATCACCATCTCCGTTTTTCCAGCTCTGTTGCTGGAAGAAGGGGCAGCTGCTAATTTATTTGTTTCTGCACCATGAATAGGATCAGGGGAAAAGCCTGGAAACAGTGGTACAAACTGACCCTGTACATAGTGATATACGTAGAGACAGACAATTTATGTCTGAAGCAGTGGAGCCATTCCAAACATTTTTTCCTATTCTGTATCCTGCCTTTCATGTCTTCAGCAGTAGGAAAAATTTTTTCTTTACATTTCTGCCTGGAAAAACAATTATGAATGTTAATTGTGTTGACCAGGAGGTGGGACAGGAGTTGGCCAGGAAGAGCTTTTCTTTGCTCGTAAACAGGAAGACTCAACCTTTCCCGCCATTCTCCATGTTTCGGAGATGAAGGTGTTGTGAGGATTTCAAGGAGCTGGAAAATAGGACTTCAGTGGGAAAACCAGTATAATGAAGAAATGAAAAAAAGTGAACAACAGAGCAAAGGCTCCAATGCTGTCACTCTCCAGGAGCAAACTGTGATCCCTTCCTGCTAGGGGTAAAACCCATGTGAAGCGTGCAGGCACCTCATCAGCTCTTTGGAAGTTCTCCAGGATTCTCCTATAACCTAATGGCCTCCATTGAGTGGTGTGGAAACATCCGACACCCTGTCCCCTCCCTAAATTGCAGAGATCACATAGGCAGAAGTCTGATTATATGCAGAGCTCTGTGCCTCGCTCAGATCCCCTGTTACAGACCGATGGGGGTCCCACGAAAAGGGACATCCAGGGAGGAAGCCCTTCTTCTTTGCTCAGGTACATACAATCGTAATTTTACAACCCTGAAGCCCAGTGTTTCTCCTCAGATCTTGGCATGTGGGGTCTGGCTTGTTAAATGTTGAGCATTTTTTTTAGAAACATGGCTCTTATGGTAAAAATCAGTGACTTAGGTTTTCCTGATTGCAAGTCTTGACCTTCGTTCCTCTGCTGAGTGCACCACCATGCAAGACTCTTTGAGAATGTGAACTCTGCCATTGCATTCTCTGAAAGTACCAGAGTTGGGTCTATATAATAATTTTCACCTTTTTTATATTGCAAAATACTGTGCATTTATGTAACCTGCCGCACAATTTTCCCTGCCAACAAATTCAAGTCAATTTTGCCTAAAACCACTGAGCACCTTAAATGTCCCCTCAAAATTATTTCAATGAAAAATTGTTCTTTTTCTTCCTTTTTTGTTGTGACAACTAGCTTCATTCCAATCTGGGGACTATTTTGTCTTTCTGTATTTCTCAGCACAAAGTCACTCCCAGAGCTGCTGTCTGTTCAGGGAGCAGAGGGCCAGGGCCACCTCACCACACTGAGAGTGCAGTGGCAGATGGGTGTGTCTGCTGGGCACGTGGCAGTCATCAATCAAAGATGTCCTCATGGTATCATCTGAATACAAGAACATGGTGCAGGCCAGACATTCAACCACTTTAGATGCTTGTGCAATGGGTGGAAATATGCATACCAAATATGAGGTCTGGTTACTTGTGTGCAAAAAACAGGGCAAAGTTGCAGGTTTGGGTCTCCTTTTATGGTGCATTTCAGGGCACTTATCCTTGGCTCTTCCCAGGACCCAGGGAGCTAGGACAGGGCTCTTTGATAACACCAACCAAGTAATTTCCCCCCACTTTGCTTCACTATTCCCATCAGGAAAGGGGGAAACAGTAATATTAGCTTCTCCTTGAGGGTATTGTGAAAATGAGCTGGCTGCTGGCTGCAGAAAGCTGCAGGATCCTGAGCTGGCAGTGGGTCGATAGACTATGTGTTATTATTTTATATTGGACAAACAAAGTAATTTCCCAAGGGTCTTTAAGATAACATTGCCTTTTAGTGAGTGTTAATTCACTTTTCTTTAAGGCGCCCAATTTGTCTCTGTGTCCTTAATTAAAACCATAGCTATATGGCCCAAATGTTCTCAGGACAAGGCAAATATTTTTAAAATTAAGTTTCCATTACATTCTTTTTGCCAGAAGTGGTGTGTTGTCCTTTGTGCAGTGATTCACTGTGTCCATTCCCCTTCCTCCCGCAGTGAAGTGGCAGTGCCAGCCGGCAGCTGAGTGGCCCCACTGGCATCCGGAATGTTCTCAGAAACAGCTCCATCCTCCAGCCTCTGCAAAACAGGAATTGCTGTTGAGGTGTCCCGGGTGGGACGTGCCAGGGACCTACATCTCGTCCGGTGACTAGGCTCATCAACAGGGGAGGGATAGAGGATACTGTGCCATAGCAGGAGTTTAAAAATGAAATCTAGAGGTGATGGGAGCCTGGAGAGGCAGATGGTGCTGCAGGGCCCAGGGGAGCAGGGTGCCACCTACCTCCACGAGTTTCCAGAGCCCACAGCCACCACTTTGAGGCATGGCCAGATTATGAAGGAAACAGATTTCCAGCAGCTGAGGATATTTGGCCATTTCTATACTCCATCTCTCTGCTTGTAGTAGCCCAAAGCTTTTGGAGGATGTTCTGGAGCACGCAACACAGTCAGAGTATCCGGCTGCAGGAGAAGTCTCATGGCAAAGGGCTGTTTATGCAGTCAGTAGCTAAGGACATGCCCTCATTTGTATCTTTTGAGCAAGTGCAGATGGCTTCAAGTCCTGGGACTCCAACCAGCACTTTCTGAATAGGGAACAGAAGTGTCCTGGCACTGATGAGAGCTGCCCGCCTGCAACTGGAAAGGAAGATCACTATAGAGCAACTGAGACTCATTGTGTGCTTCTTGGGAGCCCCCACCAGAGACCCTTTTCATTTTATGGGGCTTTTTCTTCCCTTCCTGGCGTTCTGAACTTTCTTTGTTTGGGAAGCTCTGCAAAGAGCATGGTGCCAGCAATGCCTTCCACAGGCTTTAAATAAGGCTCAGCTACTTCCCAGGATTCCTGTGGGAAAGAAGTGCAAAGTCCCTGCCTGCAGAGTGGGTTTTCCTTGGCGCAAGCTGTACCCGTGCTGATACTCTCTCCTGCCCTAGAGTTCAGCACCAGCAATAACTGAGGAGCAGCTGCCCTGTGCTCACCCAAAATCTCTACTGTTGGTTTATATTCCTTTTTATTAAGGCACAGCAAATTAGTCAGTCTTTTACTTTACCCCTTCATCCTCCAAAATTTCCTGTTGACTTCAGTGTCTGAGCAGCCTGAGGAATACCCTGGAGAGCACAAAACATGCTCCATAAGACAAACTCGGGCAGCCCCGGGGCGATACAGCGCTCTATCAGTAAAAGTCTCCTTTGACTGAGATATTCCCCATTAGTTAAATGTTGTGCACTTCTGGAGCAACAGCTACAACGAATACGCAAGTTTTGTAAGGGGGGTAAATAGATGGACCCACTACACCCATTTTCATCCTGAAGCCAAGGAAGGAATTGGCCTCAGGACAATTTGCTTCGAACACAGGACTGTTCCTCACAGCCAAAAATTTGCTCCATGCATGTCTTGTCAAGGTTGCTTTGCCCATATGGTTATTGCTACAACTTTGCTCAGCTTTCTGACATGGCTGGTCTTTGACGAAACACTCCTCAAATGTGATAAAAATAGTGAAAACTGAAAGAGTTTTACGCTTGCCTGGGGTCCACTTCATTCACCTCCCTTGTCCACCAGTAACAGCAGAACATCCTCCTCTCCCAAGCCTCTACCCCGGGAGCGGTGATCCTCTCTTCCAGATCTCTCAGATTTTCTCCCATTGTTTGTTTTCTCAGCTATTTAGATTGCAAAATCTTTGGACAAGGACCGGTCTCTCATAATGTGTAACACCTAGCACAAGCAAGATCCTCACCCTGTCTAGGGCCCCTGGGCATTATTGTAGAGCAAATAGAAAATAATAATAACAATAGCTCTCAGACAGCTCCTCAGTGAAGAGAGGAGAAGTCTCATGAGTCACTCTACAGCTGAGACCTGCACAGAGGTGCTGGAGGTATGGGCCACAAACCCATGCCAGCTTTCTAGCAGACACCTGCAGTGAGTCCTATAAAGGGAAGAATATGCTCATGTTACTGCTTGTGGAAGAGCGTGTGAAAATATTCTACAATATTTTGTGTGCTGTGCTTGGTTCTGTTTTCCCGCCATCCTGTATGCAGTCTGGGTCCTGGATCTGTTGGTGGCCCTTTGGGACTGAGTGGGGAATTGCAGCTATGAGAGGTGAGGCAAAACCAATGATTTTAATATTAAACTAGGACCTTCTTTTCCTTCTTCCCACCTCTCCTCCAGCTGCTTCAAAGAAAATATGTGGGGGAAAAAAGGTGATTTGGGGAAGAAAATCAGGAGAGAGAGAAGCTAGTACACAGAACAGCCCTTTTGGCTCTCATGGACATGACTAAACATGTCTTTGGCTTTTTGGCCTGGAGATATCTGCTCCTCTGCCCAGCTGACCGATACAGCCCTGTTGCCCAGCCACATTTCACTACTGACCCCCAAGCCTCCAGTAAGGGATTTAGATCCACTTGAGTGTTCAGCTCTCTTTTTTGGAGCCATGGGGTTAAACAAGACAAGCTGTGATTTCTAGGCTCTATCTCCATGTTGAGGGAGCCTTGGGCTCACCTTGAGACAGGAGCTGGTGGAGGGACAAGCTCCAGGATGCTCTGAGAGGCCAGGGCAGAGGCCAAAAGGAAGGACTGAGCAACATCTCCCTTCGCCTGGGAAAGCAGAAGCAAGAAATTGAGCCTTACACTGGTAGAAAGTATTTTTTCTTCTGAAGGATGGGGAGCTTCAGGAAGACATATAGGTGCATGGAGAATATGTTATTTTGAGAAGACAAATGCAGAACAGCCAGACATGCACCAAGACACAGCCTTCCTGGGACGCTAGCATGGAGCACACTCTGCCCCAAACACACTTGGTCATTTGGGCCTAAGTCCGCAACTGGGATGTGATGCAAAGTGACATTGTTTGAGATGCAAATAGTGTAGAAACCCAGGCCAGGGGTTGCAAAAATCTTTCCACCTGTCTTTGGTGCTAGCTCAATAACCAGCAAAAAGAAAACCTTTTGATTTTAAAGTTGTCGTTTTCTGGATTATTTAATGTCAGGTGTGTTTTTCAACCATTTGTGGTTAAAATATAGTGTTGATAAAAATACCCAACCTGCCAGCCTCGAGGCTGTGTTTCTTTTTCACCTAACAGGTCTAGCATAAGTTGAGCCTTGCCCATCTGGAGGAACAACATCCAGAGTTTAGTCTTCCAAGTCTTCTTTTCAAAACATGGGGTTTTTCAGTCCCTGGGCCCGTTGCATGGATGGATTTGTGAGCTGACATTGCCATCTGGGACCTGGCCCAAAACCCCCATGTGCCATTACATAGCCAACAGAAAGTCCATCAGACACGGATGATTTCTGACTGCTACTTCCCCTGCTGCAGCCAAACTGTGCAAGGCTCTGGCTTTCCCTAAGAAGTCTCCAAATCATTGGAGCCTGCCAGACCATTAGTGAAACCACCCAGGAATTGGTTCACAGCCTCAGCTGCTGCCCAGCAAACATCTTGCTTGTTTGCAGAAAATTCCACAAAAGCAGCAGCTTAGTTTGTGACTGCCATCTGCTTAGTGTATATGTGGGTTCAAATTATTCATGCCAGTCCAAAAGCCCACTCAGATCCAGGTGATTATTCATGGACTATTCAGGGAACAAATGAATTTACACCACATCCACATGTCCAAGCTCAGGAGTCAAATAAATCAGTCTTGGGTGATCAGAAATGAGATTATAATCTGAACGCATTTCTGTGACATCTGTGATGGATATATAGGAGTCACCAAGGACTTGACTCTTCAGGAAGTTTCTGGAACTAGCAGGCCGCATCTGAGGATTTTGCTAAATTCTTGACAGTTTTGAAGTAAGTTAATTCATTGCTGCAGCTAAAACTTTCAGGAGAGACTCATGAGGCCATAAAGTGCACAACTGAGTAATTTAACTGGAGCTTGCAGTTAATGCATGCTTCATCAGTAGCCAGTGGAAGAACGAGAGATTTCAGATTGGAAATACTGTGCAGATATTTGGAGGCTCAGTGTCAAAGCTATTTCAGCTGGCTAATTCACTTACTGCTCCTTCCTGAGTTCATTTTTAGATACAGGGGTTCATATTGTAGGCTAATCTTCAGCCTTCAATTTTTTCTGTCCCTGAAAAACAAAGGTACATGATTTAAGAGTGTGAGACAGTGTACTTAAAAGGACTTGAGCTTGCCTGGAGAGTCAGACACATACGCAAAACTTTAAGGATTCACTGTGAAATCCCTTCTAATAAGGCCTCCTACTAAGTCTATCAAAACCAGCAGGAGCTTTTCCATTGACACTAATGGGCTTTGGAAAATGACTTGTAACACAGCAGGGAGCCCTTATCTACCAAAATATGCTCTCCTAAAGCAAACACCATGCTCTTTCTTGGAGATTAGATATGTGAGCAATCTAGGTGGCCCTTGGTGGCCCTTAATTCATGGTACTCACTGTTTCCCTACTCCACTGGGAAAGCAGACAGGTTCTGCTGGGAAAGGGTTGCTTGGGGGGACCCGGCTAGGGTTGCTTAGATAAGAGGCTTATGCCACATGGGAAAAGAGATGCTTGCTGGAAAATGGCCAGGGGAAGGAAGCTGCCCAATGTCTTCCTACTTATCACTGCCACTTTATTTTGATGAAATCCATGAGCTATGCAAGAAGAAAGTCAAGGCATTTTATGCCAGGCTGATGTGCATTTGGGAAATGGTGAGAACTGGAAGGAGGTGGTGACTCCCTACGTAGGGCTACAGGTCCAGTGCTAGGGCCATGTGGAATAGCAATAGGCTGATATCGGGGCCAGGGGGCACTGAAAAAGTGTGGGGAGGTCTGTGCGTGCCCTGGACTGGGTTGTGGCAGACTGGGTTGGTTTGTATTGCCGTAGCTATAATTCAGTCGTCTTCCACTTGCTAATGTCAAAGCATCATTTCCACCAGCATTAAAGAACATGAACAGGTTATGAAACACCCCTCCTTCCTGTTTCCCCAGGAATAAACATCAACAGTCACATAACTTCTGTTGTTCTTTTGTACCTTCTCGTGGCTGAGCTAATTTAAGAGGTCAAGTTGAACACAGTAGCTGTATACACCTTCCCTGAGATATGGACGTCACTCTAGGAGCCAGACATTCAAGGCTATTTATAGACCCTGCCCAGGGAGAGGAGGGGGCAAGAGGCTTATTTTAAAGGAAGACAGGCAGGGGCAATCAGAAGTATTTGGTGAGAGCTCAGTTTCCTGCAAATTCCAACCAACACCAGCATAATTTTTTTTTCACTGGAGCACTAAGAAATGGTTTATCAAAGAGTGGGCCTTCTTTTTAAGGCCTCTGTTGCTCATGCATTCCAAAAACTGCGGGGAGGTGAAGCAGGGGGAAAGACATACTGATAATTTGTTTGCAAAGTATCTTAGATTGACATAAACTTCTCCCTGGAGCCTAATGTTCCCAGAGGTTGTACAGCTGCCTGGCTATAAAATAATAGGGAGATGTAAAGAGGAGCATTTTGGCTTCTGGCACGAGAACAGATGGCACTGTTTAGCATCTCACTTCATGTGAGAATGAAAGGCCCAATCTGTACAAACAGAGAGAAAGCAGGGCTCTTGGAAACCCTCCTAATATGAGAGAGGAATTCCCACTTTAGGAGACTTCCCTTGCTGCCAGACAGACGTAAAATGCTTATATAGGCTGTGCTCCGTAATGCTGCTGGGACTTTTAATCTTCATAACTAGCACTGCAAACACACATGGTGCTTTTCCAGCTGGTATGGCGCCCCAGCGCCATGGCTGCATCCCAAGGAGCCCAGGCTGATGCGAACACCGGGGGTGATACCACGAGCCTGCAAATTGCTAGCAGAGGCAGTGACTGATGGGAGGACGGTCTGCACGGGAAGCTGCACAGGAAGGATTTGAAAGAGCACAGGGGAGGTGCTTGGCATGGGCTCATTACAAGTGGAGGGAGAGGGCTTGAGAGGGAACATGGTGGTGAGCAGGAGAGATGATCAGTCAGGAAAAAGGACTATAAAGAACAGTGGGGAAGAAGGGAAGGAGCAGAGCTGGGACCAGATGAACACTGTGCTCAATGGAAGGGTGGAAGAGCAAGAGCCAAAGAAGGGATAGCCTGGGGGAACACAGGGGGAGAAACGAGGCATCTAACCCTGAGTCCCCTTAGACATTGCTATAACGAACAAGGATATGACTAGGAATGGCAGCAGCCTAAAGATTTATAATGACAGCAGACTGCCTTTGAGTGTGTTGGCTGTGGTAAAGACTACCTCTGCGATCCACCATATTCATAGGGAGTGAAGGGAGAGTATGCAGCCTGCTGTCCACACCTGCGGGGTGAAGGGCATTGCACTGCCTTGCAGGAAGACGCCAAGCACCAACAGCACAAAAGGAAACGCACCTTTCGCAAAAACAAAGAGGGATGGCTCCCCTTGCTATGTCTCCATCATTGGGATTCTGGACTTCAAAGCTCCATGCCACACCCAGTGCTGTTTGTTGCTGTATTCGTGGTGGCTGGGAGCCAGGTCCGAGAATTAAGAGGGGAAAAAACTGCATTATTGTGTTCTGCTGAAGACCTATGTCAGTGCTGCAAAGAGAGCACCTGAAAAGCTGGAGTCTGTAGGGAGGGGAAAGACTCAGGGAGGTGAATTTCCAAATGCATCAATATCTCTTAGGGGCATGAGTCCACTTTAAAAGCTGACCTACATGAAACTGTTTTCCACATCACTTTTCAGAAAGTAATCAAGTCACCTAGATATGAGCAGTTAGTGCAGGAGCCCCCAAATCTGAGCTGCAAGCTCCCAGACTGCTGACACATCTCAGAAAATGGAACCTCAAAGCCATTCTGCAGTTTCACTGGAGCTGAAGCAGAGAAGGATAGTTTGGAGGATAAAAGTTTAAAAGATGCACTTACAGAATGGATTTTTTGGGAGAGAAATTAGGAGTCTAGAATTGGTTGAATATTTTAAAAAAACATCTGACTCATGTTCACAAATGAATAAAATTAAACTGCTGCCGTTCTTAGGCTGACACTATTCCCAGGGGTCTCAATGGTAGCCACATGGAAACGTGCACTGATCTCAAAAGTTTATTAATGGTAGCATAAATTATTCATTTTCTCAAAATGCATGTCTACAGGTTGGCATTCAGGAATTGCTGCCTGCAATGTTTAAATCAACCAGCAAAGAAGGAAAGCATGGCTTTCACAGAGGCTGAAGCCAGTGGTTTTTGCCACGGCCGTGCAATTTACTACATGTGCTTTCACAACGGGTTACCACGGCCCAGCTGATGCGCAGCAACTTGTTGAGCTGCAGCGACTTGCCCATGCACTGGAGGGTTTTCGAATCATCACTTTGGGCTGCGCATATGGGAGCAATGAAAGATGTAACTGTTCCCAGCTATCTGTCCACCCCTGTTTGGTCTGGGGCTGCAGAAAGGAGGGGCAGTCTCCTCTTTCAGCTGTGCTTCATCACCTGGGCATTAACTGCAGCTTGATGTTTTGTCTGCCGGTGCAGGGACCGGGGCAGCTCGGGCAGCACGGGGCCAGCTCTGCCTTCCCGCTGCCGGGCACTCCCCGTAGTCACAGACATCTCTGCTCTCTGTGGTGAGAATTGCCAGAACCTGTGAATCAGAGCCCGGAGCCTTCAAACCTTCCTTGGGTTTCAGCTTAAATTGTTCTTAACTGATTTATGCCAGTGTAAGCCAGGCTAATAGGAAGCTAGATGGACGTTTGCAGAGGGTCTGGCTGGCTGCACTCTCAAATGTGTGCTCATGCAAGCGGAGTCGATGAGCAACCAGAGACCACCTGAGCACAGTGCCTCCGCCAGCACTGCCAGCACAGGTGCTGCCAACAAGGATCTCAGTCCCAGCTGTGGTAACTGGCCAGGAAAGCCACAGAAACACCTGAGCAGTGAGCTCAGCCTGTGTGCCAGGTTGCATTTGCTCTGCATTATCTCACATCTCGTGCTTGGTGTGTTACACAGCACAGGGGTTAGCACAGGGGTGGCCGTCACCCGACTGCATGCTCCTGGCCAAAGCCTGTGCCTGGGAGA